>CATIWC010000799.1:0-373586 GCA_948472305.1 Vicia faba | reverse complement strand
TCTACATCACCAAATTTTAGGTTACTTCTTCACAAAGAAACTAAGTTAAAAGA
Organism: Vicia faba; assembly: GCA_948472305.1. Classification (NCBI taxonomy): domain Eukaryota; kingdom Viridiplantae; phylum Streptophyta; class Magnoliopsida; order Fabales; family Fabaceae; genus Vicia; species Vicia faba. The sequence continues at coordinate 373,533 of CATIWC010000799.1, read as the reverse complement.
CTATTAATTAATGACACATATTTCATATTCAGTGGTTATAATTCAAATTATATAATGAGGCCCGATAGTATATTTATTCACCATATTCATATTGTATTATGGTATAATAGATGTTAACAATTTCAATATTTTTCTTGTTTTTTCATCACCAAATTTTAGGTTACTTCTTTACCTAGAAACTAAGTTAAAAGACTATTAATTAATGACACATATTTCATATACATTTCTAATAATTCTAATTATATAATGAGTCTCAATAGTATATTTATTCATCATATTCATATTGTATTATGGTATAATAGATGTAAACAATTTCAATATTTTTCTTCTTCTCCATCACCAAATTTTAGGTTACTTCATCACTAAGAAACTAAGTAAAAAAACTATTAATTAATGAAACATATTCCATATACATTGGAAATAATTCAAATTATATAATGAGTCTCGATAGTATATTTATTCACCATATTCATATTGTATTATGGTATAATAGATGTAAACAATTTCAATATTTTTCTTCTTTTCCATCAACAAATTTTAGGTTACTTCTTCACCAAGAAACAAAGTTAAAAGATTATTAATTAATGACACATATTTCATATACATTGGTAATAATTCAAATTATATAATGAGGCTCGATAGTATATTTATTCACCATATTTATATTGTATTATGGTATAATAGATGTAAACAATTTTAGTATTTTTTTTCTTCTTCATCACCAAATTTTAGGATACTTCATCACTAAGAAACTAATTTAAAACATTATTAATTAATGACACATATTCCATATACATTGAAAATAATTCAAATTTTATAATGAGTCTCGATTGTATATTTATTCACCATATTCATATTCTATTATGGTATAATAGATGTAAACAATTTCAGTATTTTCTTCTTATCCATCACCAAATTTTTGGTTACTTCATCACCAAGAAACTAAGTTAAAAGACTATTAATTAATGACACATATTCCATATACATTGATAATAATTCAAAATATATAATGAGTATCAATAGTATATTTATATATCATATTCATATTGTATTATGGTATAATAGATGTAAACAAATTCAATATTTTTCTTCTCCATCACCAAATTTTAGGTTACTTATTCACCAAGAAACTAAGTTGAAAGACTATTAATTAATTACACATATTTCATATACAGTGGTTATAATTCAAATTATATAATGAGGCCCGATAGTATATTTATTCACCATATTCATATTGTATTATGGTATAATAGATATAAACAATTTCAATATTTTTTTTCTTCTCCTTCACCAAATTTTAGATTACTTCATCACTAAGAAACTAAGTTAAAAGACCATTAATTGATGACACATATTCCATATACATTCGTTATAATTCAAATTATCTAATGAGTCTCGATAGTATATTTATTCACCAAATTCATATTGTATTATGGTATAATAGATGTAAATAATTTGAATATTTTTCTTCTTCTCAATCACCAAATTTTAGGTTACTTCATCACTAAGAAACAAGTTAAAAGACTATTACTTAATGACACATATTCCATATACATTTGAAATAATTCAAATTATATAATGAGTCTCGATAGTATATTTATTCCTCATATTCATATTGTATTGTGGTATACTAGATGTAAACAATTTCAGTATTTTCTTCTTCTCCATCACCAAATTTTAGATTACTTCATCACTAAGAAACTAAGTTAAAAGACCATTAATTGATGACACTTATTCCATATAGATTGGTTATAATTCAAATTATATAATGAGTCTCGATAGTATATTTATTCACCATATTTATATTGTATTATGGTATAATAGATGTAAACAATTTCAGTATTTTCTTCTTCTCCATCACCAAATTTTAGATTACTTCATCACTAAGAAACTAAGTTAAAAGACCATTAATTGATGACACATATTCCATATAAATTTGTTATAATTCAAATTATATAAGGAGTCTCGATAGTATATTTATTTACCATACTCATATTGTATTATGGTATAATACATTTAAACAATTTCAATATTTTTCTTCTTCTCTATTACCAAATTTTAGGTTACTTCATCACCAAGAAACTAAGTTAAAAGACTATTAATTAATGACACATATTCCATATACATTGGTAATAATTCAAATTATATAATGAGTCTCGATAGTATATTTATTCCTCATATTCATATTGTATTATGGTATACTAGATGTAAACAATTTCAGTATTTTCTTCTTCTCCATCACCAAATTTTAGATTACTTCATCACTAAGAAACTAAGTTAAAAGACCATTAATTGATGACACATATTCCATATACATTGGTTATAATTCAAATTATCTAATGAGTCTCAATAGTATATTTATTCACCATATTCATATTGTATTATGGTATAATAGATGTAAACAATTTAATTATTTTCTTCTTCTCCATCACCAAATTTTAGATTACTTCATCACTAAGAAACTAAGTTAAAAGACCATTAATTAATGACACATATTCCATATACATTGGTTATAATTCAAATTATATATTGAGGCCCGATAGTATATTTATTCACCATACTCATATTGTATTATGGTATAAAAGATGTAAATAATTTGAATATTTTTCTTCTTCTCTATCACCAAATTTTAGGTTACTTCTTCATCAAGAAACTAAGTTAAAAGACTATTAATTAATGACACATATTCCATATACATTGGTAATAATTCAAATTATATAATGAGTCTCGATAGTATATTTATATATCATATTCATATTGTATAATGGTATAACAGATGTAAACAATTTCAATTTTTTCTTCTCCATCACACGATTCTAGGTTACTTCTTCACCAAGAAACTAAGTTTAAAGACTATTAATTAATGACACATTTCATATACAGTGGTTATAATTCAAATTATATAATGAGGCCCGATAATATATTTTTCACCATATTCATATTGTATTATGGTATAATAGATGTAAACAATTTCAGTATTTTTCTTCTTCTTCATCACCAAATTTTAGGTTACTTCTTCACCAAGAAACTAAGTTAAAAGACCATTAATTAATGAGACATATTCCACATACATTGGTAATAACTCAAATTATATAATAAGGCCCGGAAGTATATTTATTCACCACATTTATATTGTATTATAGTATAATAGATGTAAATAATTTGAATATTTTTCTTCTTCTCTATCACCAAATTTTAGGTTACTTCATCACTAAGAAACTAAGTTAAAAGACTATTACTTAATGACACATATTCCATATACATTTGAAATAATTCAAATTATATAATGAGTCTCGATAGTATATTTATTCCTCATATTCATATTGTATTATGGTATACTAGATGTAAACAATTTCAGTATTTTCTTCTTCTCCGTCACCAAATTTTAGATTACTTCATCACTAAGAAACTAAGTTAAAAGACCATTAATTGATGACACATATTCCATATAGATTGGTTATAATTCAAATTATCTAATGAGTCTCGATAGTATATTTATTCACCATATTTATATTGTATTATGGTATAATAGATGTAAACAATTTCAGTATTTTCTTCTTCTCCATCACCAAATTTTAGATTACTTCATCACTAAGAAACTAAGTTAAAAGACCATTAATTGATGACACATATTCCATATAAATTTGTTATAATTCAAATTATATAAGGAGTCTCGATAGTATATTTATTTACCATACTCATATTATATTATGGTATAATAGATGTAAACAATTTAATTATTTTCTTCTTCTCCATCACCAAATTTTAGATTACTTCATCACTAAGAAACTAAGTTAAAAGACCATTAATTAATGACACATATTCCATATACATTGGTTATAATTCAAATTAAATATTGAGGCCCGATAGTATATTTATTTACCATACTCATATTGTATTATGGTATAAAAGATGTAAATAATTTGAATATTTTTCTTCTTCTCTATCACCAAATTTTAGGTTACTTCTTCATCAAGAAACTAAGTTAAAAGACTATTAATTAATGACACATATTCCATATACATTGGTAATAATTCAAATTATATAATGAGTCTCGATAGTATATTTATATATCATATTCATATTGTATTATGGTATAACAGATGTAAACAATTTCAATATTTTTCTTCTCCATCACACAATTTTATGTTACTAACTTGAAAGACTATTAATTAATGACACATATTTCATATACACTGGTTATAATTCAAATTATATAATGAGGCCCGATAGTATATTTATTCACCATATTCATATTGTATTATGGTATAATAGATGTAAACAATTTCAATATTTTTCTTATTCTTCATCACCAAATTTTAGGTTACTTCTTCACCAAGAAACTAAGTTAAAAGACCATTAATTAATGAGACATATTCCACATACATTGGTAATAACTCAAATTATATAATAAGGCCCGAAAGTATATTTATTCACCACATTCATATTGTATTATGGTATAAAAGATGTAAATAATTTGAATATTTTTCTTCTTCTCTATCCCCAAATTTAGGTTACTTCTTCACCAAGAAACTTAGTTAAAAGACTATTAATTAATGGCACATATTTCATATACATTGCTAATAATTCAAATTATATAATGAGTCTCGATAGTATATTTATTCACCATATTCATATTGTATTATGGTATAATAGATGTAAACAATTTCAATATTTTCCTTGTTCTCCATCTCCAAATTTTAGGTTGCTTCATCGTTAAAGAACTAAGTTAAAAAACTATTAATTAATGACACATCTCTCATATACATTGGTTATAATTCAAATTATATAATGGGGCCCGATAGTATATTTATTCACCATATTCATATTATATTATGGTATAATAGATGTAAACAATTTTAATATTTTTCTTCTTATCCATCACCAAATTTTAGGTTACTTCATCACTAAGAAACTAAGTTAAAAGACTATTACTTAATGACACATATTCCATATACATTTGAAATAAATCAAATTATATAATGAGTCTCGATAGTATGTTTATTCACCATATTCATATTGTATTTTGGTATAATAAATGTAAATAATTTCAGTATTTTCTTCTTCTCCGACACCAAATTTTACGTTACTTCATCACTAAGAAACTATGTTAAAAGACTATTAATTAATGACACATATTTCATATACATTGCTAATAATTCAAATTATAGAATGAGTCTCGATAGTATATTTATTCATCATATTCATATTGTATTATGGTTTAATAGATGTAAACAATTTTAATATTTTTCTTCTTCTCCATCACTAAGAAACTAAGTAAAAAAAACTATTAATTAATGACACATATTCTATATACATTGGTAATAATTCAAATTATATAATGAGTCTCGATAGTATATTTATATATCATATTCATATTGTATTATGGTATAACAGATGTAAACCATTTCAATATTTTTCTTCTCCATCACACAATTTTAGGTTACTTCTTCACCAAGAAACTAACTTGAAAGAATATTAATTAATGACACATATTTCATATACACTGGTTATAATTCAAATATATAATGAGGCCCGATAGTATATTTATTCTCCATATTCATATTGTATTATGGTATAATAGATGTAAACAATTTCAGTATTTTTCTTCTTCTTCATCACCAAATTTTAGGTTACTTCTTCACCAATAAACTAAGTTAAAAGACCATTAATTAATGAGACATATTCCACATACATTGGTAATAACTCAAATTATATAATAAGGCCCGAAAGTATATTTATTCACCACATTCATATTGTATTATGGTATAAAAGATGTAAATAATTTGAATATTTTTCTTCTTCTCTATCACCAAATTTTAGGTTACTTCTTCACCAAGAAACTAAGTTAAAAGACTATTAATTAATGACACATATTTCATATACATTGCTAATAATTCAAATTATATAATGAGTCTCGATAGTATATTTATTCACCATATTCATATTGTATTATGGTATAATAGATGTAAATAATTTCAATATTTTCCTTGTTCTCCATCTCCAAATTTTAGGTTGCTTCATCGTTAAAGAACTAAGTTAAAAAACTATTAATTAATGACACATCTCTCATATACATTAGTTATAATTCAAATTATATAATGGGGCCCGATAGTATATTTATTCACCAAGATCATATTATATTATGGTATAATAGATGTAAAAAATTTCAATATTTTTCTTCTTATCCATCACCAAATTTTAGGTTACTTCATCACTAAGAAACTAAGTTAACAGACTATTACTTAATGACACATATTCCATATACATTTGAAATAATTCAAATTATGTAATGAGTCTCGATAGTATGTTTATTCACCTTATTCATATTGTATTTTGGTATAATAAATGTAAATAATTTTAGTATTTTCTTCTTCTCCAACACCAAATTTTAGGTTACTTCATCACTAAGAAACTAAGTTAAAAGACTATTAATTAATGGCACATATTTCATATACAGTGCTAATAATTGAAATTATATAATGAGTCTCGATAGTATATTTATTATTCATATTCATATTGTATTATGGTTTAATAGATGTAAACAATTTCAATATTTTTCTTCTTCTCCATCACCAAATTTTAGGTTACTTCATCACTAAGAAACTAAGTAAAAAGACTATTAATTAATGACACATATTTCATATACATTGCTAATAATTCAAATTGTATAATGAGTCTCGATAGTATATTTATTCACCATATTCATATTGTATTATGGTATAATAGATGTAAACAATTTCAATATTTTCCTTGTTCTACATCTCCAAATTTTAGGTTGCTTCATCGTTAAGAAACTAAGTTAAAAAACTATTAATTAATGACACATCTCTCATATACATTGGTTATAATTCAAATTATATAATGGGGACTGATAGTATATTTATTCACCATATTCATATTATATTATGGTATAATAGATGTAAACAATTTCTATATTTTTCTTCTTCTCCATCACCAAATTTTAAGTTACTTCATCACTAAGAAACTAAGTTAAAAGACTATTACTTAATGACACATATTCCATATACATTTGAAATAATTCAAATTATCTAATGAGTCTCGATAGTATATTTATTCACCAAATTCATATTGTATTATGGTATAATAGAGTTAAACAATTTCAGTATTTTCTTCTTTTCCATCACCAAATTTTAGATTACTTCATCACTAAGAAACTAAGTTAAAAGACTATTAATTGTTGACACATATTCCATATACATTGGTTATAATTCAAATTATATAATGAGGCTCGATAGTATATTTATTCACCAACTGCATAGTGTATTATGGTATAATACATTTATACAATTTAAAAATTTGTCTTCTTCTCCATGACCAAATTTTAGGTTACTTCATCACCAAGAAACTAAGTTAAAAGACTATTAATTAATAACACATATTCCATATACATTGGTAATAATTCAATTATTTAATGAGTCTCGATAGTATATTTATATACCATATTCATATTGTATTATGGTATAATAGATGTAAACAATTTCAATATATTTCTTCTTTTTCATCACCAAATTTTAGGTTACTTCTTCACCAAGAAACTAAGTTAAAAGACTATTAATTAATGACACATATTTCATATACATTGCTAATAATTCAAATTATATAATGAGTCTCGATAGTATATGTATTCACCATATTCATATTGTATTATGGTATAATAGATGTAAACAATTTCAATATTTTCCTTGTTCTCCATCTCCAAATTTTAGGTTGCTTCATCGTTAAGAAAATAAGTTAAAAAAATATTAATTAATGACACATCTCTAATATACATTGGTTATAATTCAAATTGTATAATGGGGCCCGATAGTATATTTATTCACCATATTCATATTATATTATGGTATAATAGATGTATACAATTTCAATGTTTTTCTTCTCCTCCATCACCAAATTTTAGGTTACTTCATCACTAAGAAACTAAGTTAAAAGACTATTACTTAATGACACATATTCCATATACATTTGAAATAAATCAAATTATATAATGAGTCTCGATAGTATGCTTATTCACCATATTCATATTATATTTTGGTATAATAGATGTAAATAATTTCAGTATTTTCTTCTTCTCCAACACCAAATTTTAGGCTACTTCATCACTAAGAAACTAAGTTAAAAGACTATTAATTAATGACACATATTTCATATACATTGGTAATAATTCAATTATTTAATGAGTCTCGATAGTATATTTATTTATCATATTCATATTGTATTATAGTTTAATATTTGTAAACAATTTCAATATTTTTCTTCTTCTCCATCACCAAATTTTAGGTTTCTTCTTCACCAAGAAACTAAGTTAAAAGACAATTAATTAATGACACATATTTCATATACATTGCTAATAATTAAAATTATATAATGAGTCTCGATAGTATATTTATTCACCCTATTCATATTGTATTATGGTATAATAGATGTAAACAATTTCAATATTTTTCATCTTCTCCCATCTCCAAATTTTAGGTTGCTTCATCGTTAAGAAACTAAGTTAAAAAACTATTAATTAATGATACATATTTCATATACATTCGTTATAACTCAAATTATATAATGAGGCCCGATAGTATATTTATTCACCATATTCATATTATATTATGGTATAATATATGTAAACAATTTCAATATTTTTCTTCTTCTCCATCACCAAATTTTAGGTTACGTCATCACTAAGAAACTAAGTTAAAAGACTATTACTTAATGACACATATTCCATATACATTTGAAATATTTCAAATTATATAATGAGTCTCGATAGTATGTTTATTCACCATATTCATATTGTATTATGGTATAATAGATGTAAACAATTTCAGTATTTTCTTGTTCTCCAACACCAAATTTTAGGTTACTTCATCAATAAGAAACTAAGTTAAACGACTATTAATTAATGACACATATTCCATATACATTGAAAATAATTCAAATTATATAATGAGTCTCGATAGTATATTTATTCACCATATTCATATTGTATTATGGTATAACAGATGTAAACAATTTCAGTATTTTCTTCTTCTCCATCACCAAATTTAAGGTTACTTCATCACTATGAAACTAAGTTAAAAGACTATTAATTGATGACACATATTTCATATACATTGGAAATAATTCAATTTATATAATGAGTTTCGATAATATATTTATTAACCATATTCATATTATATTAAGGTATAATAGATGTAAACAATTTTAATATTTTTCTTCATCTCCATCACCAAATTTTATGTTACTTCATCACCAAGAAACTAAGTTAAAAGACTATTAATTAATGGCACATATTCCATATACATTGATAATAATTCAAATTATATAATGAGTCTAGATAGTATATTTATTCACCATATTCATATAGTATTATGGTATAATAGATGTAAACAATTTCAATATTTTTCTTCTTCTCCATCACCAAATTTTAGGTTAGTTTATCACTAAGAAACTAAGTTAATGAGTCTCGATAGTATATTTATTCACCATATTCATATTGTATTATGGTATAATAGATGCAAACAATTTCAGTATTTTCCTCTTCTCCATCACCAAATTTTAGATTACTTAATCACTAAGAAACTAAGTTAAAAGACCATTAATAGATGACACATATTCCATATACATTGGTTATAATTAAAATTATATAATGAGGCCCGATAGTATATTTATTCACCATATTCATATTGTATTACGGTATAATACTTTTAAACGATTTCAATATTTTTCTTCTTCTCCATCACAAAATTTTAGGTTACTTCATTACTAAGAAATTAAGTTAAAACACTATTAATTAATGACACATATTTCATATACAGTGGTTATAATTCAAATTATATAATGAGGCCCGATAGTATATTTATTCACCATATTCATATTGTATTATTTTATAATAGATGTAAATAATTTCCATATTTTTCTACTTTTTCATCATCAAATTTTAAGTTACTTCTTCACCAAGAAACTAAGTTAAAAGACTATTAATTAATGACACATATTTCATATACATTGAAAATAATTTAAATTATATAATAAGTCTCGATAGTATATTTATTCACCATATTCATATTGTATTATGGTATAATAGAAGTAAATAATTTCAGTATTTTCTTCTTCTACATCACTAAATTTTAGGTTACTTCTTCACCAAGAAACTAAGTTGAAAGACTATTAATTAATTACACATATTTCATATACAGTGGTTATAATTCAAATTATATAATTAGTCTCGATAGTATATTTATTCACCATATTCATATTGTATTATGGTATAATAAATGTAAACAATTTCAATATTTTTCTTCTTCTCCATCTCCAAATTTTAGGTTACTTCATCATTAAGAAACTAAGTCAAAAGACTATTGATTAATGACACATATTCCATATACATTAGAAATAATTCAAATTATATAATGAGTCTCGATAGTATATTTATTCACCATATTCATATTGTATTATGGTATAATAGATGTAAACAATTTCAGTATTTTCTTCTTCTCCATCACCAAATTTTAGGTTACTTCATCACCAAGAAACTAAGTTAAAAGACTATTAATTAATGACACATATTCCATATACATTGATAATAGTTAAAATTATATAATGAGTATCGATAGTATATTTATATATAATAGATGTAAATAATTTCAATATTTTTCCTCTCCATCACCAAATTTTAGGTTACTTCTTCACAAAGAAACTAAGTTGAAAGACTATTAATTAATTACACATATTTCATATACAGTGGTTATATTTCAAATTATATAATGAGTCTCGATAGTATATTTATTCACCATATTCATATTGTATTATGGTAAATAGATGTAAACAATTTCAGTATTTTCTTCTTCTCCATCACCAAATTTTAGAATACTTCATCACTAAGAAACTAAGTCAAAAGACCATTAATTGATGACACATATTCCATATACATTGGTTATAATTATAATTATCTAATGAGTCTCGATAGTATATTTATTCACCATATTCATATTGTGTTATGGTATAATAGATGTAAACAATTTCAGTATTTTCTTCTTCTTCATCACCAAATTTTAGATTACTTCATCACTAATAAACTAAGTTAAAAGACCATTAATTTATGACACATATTCCATATACATTTTTAATAATTTAAATTATATAATGAGTCTCGATAGTATATTTATCCACCATATTCATATTGTATTATGGTATAATAGATGTAAACAATTTCAATATTTTTCTTCTCCATCACCAAATTTTAAGTTACTTCTTCACCAAGAAACTAAGTTTAAAGACTATTAATTAATGACACATGTTTCATATATAGTGGTTATGATTCAAATTATATAATGAGGCCCGATAGTATATTTATTCACCATATTCATATTGTATTATGGTTTAATAGATGTTAACAATTTCAATATTTTTCTTCTTTTTCATAACCAAATTTTAGGTTACTTCTTCACCTAGAACTAAGTTAGAAGACTATTAATTAATGACACATATTTCATATACATTTCTAATAATTCAAATTATATAATGAGTCTCAATAGTAAATTTATTCATCATATTCATATTGTATTATGGTATAATAGATGTAAACAATTTCAATATTTTTCTTCTTCTCCATCACCAAATTTTAGGTTACTACATCACTAAGAAACTAAGTTAAAACATTATTAATTAATGACACATATTCCATATACATTGAAAATAATTCAAATTATATAATGAGTCTAGATAGTATATTTATTCACAATATTCATATTGTATTATGGTATAATAGATGCAAACAATTTCAATATTTTTCTTCTTCTCCATCTCCAAATTTTAGGTTACTTCATCATTAAGAAACTAAGTTAAAAGACTATTACTTAATGACACATATTTCATATACATTGCTAATAATTCAAATTATATAATGAGTCTTGTTGTACCCCAAAATTTTCCCTCCCATATTCTTCAAGATTTGTCAAGATTCATCTTCAAATGGTTCAAGATCTCTCAGAGGGTTGCACAGTCAAACATCCTCCTAAGCCAGTCAAAATTAGGGTTTTGGTTCTCTCAGTGAATTTGAGGTTTTCAATGGTCCAATCAAGTCCCATGTGACCATATACATTGCCAAGCATCTACATGCCAAGTTGCAAGGTTCACAGCATCAAATTGCACAATCAAAAGCTCCATTTGCTTCACAATCAACTTTAGGGGTAAAATGGTCATTTTACAGTCAAAAGTCAAAAATTTTGGTCAACATCTTATTTTGAAGCCACAATCATCATTTGATCAAGTATTGATCATGATTCCACAAGCATGGTTCAAAAATCATCAAGATGCCAAAAGTTTCTATTTTTGGACAGCTGAAAAGTCAACTGTAACTTGACTAGGGCATAACTTTTTCATGGTTCATCAGAAAAATCCCATCCAATGCTCATTTTTAAGGGTATGACATTTCCTACAACTCATCTTCACATTCCAAGTCCAAGAAATGCTCTCATAATAAGTTATCAATTTCTACATTATAGGTCAATATCAAAAGTCAACAAATAGGAATTTTAAGTCAAAGACCATAACTTGAGATTGCTAAATCCAAATTACATGGGACCAAAGGCATTGGTTAGAGGACTTCAAGACCTTTCCAAAATGTCCAAGAACATGTTCATAGCTTCAAAATTGAGCAAGATATGCATTGGAGAAATTGGGAAATTTTTGGGAATTTGCAAAAGTCAACTTTGCTCAAAACACATCATTTTTACTAATGGGCCTCAAATTTCTTCTTGAATCTTTGTCCAAGGCCTATTCACGACCCATTGAGCTTAAATTGATTTATTTTCTTATTTTTAATTAATTAATTGAATTTTTTATTGATTATTAATTCATTTAATTGATTTAATTATAGGAAAATGCCAAGATATGTTTTTCAAATCTTTTGTGGAGCAAATAAACTCAACACATGCTGGAGATTTCGTTTGCCAATCAAAGAGACAAGAATATCCAAAATTGGCAAGTTTTATCAATCAAAAAGATGCAAAAATATTTGATTTGAAATCAAAGATGCAAAACATTATTCCATGGATTCTTGGACAAGATTGTAACCTAAATCAATCATACTACAAATACTAAAGCTAACCCTAATGCTGTGAACGTGCAAAACTGATGCAAGAACCATAGCCAAATTCCAAAAAATTCATGGAAAACCAAAAACTGTTTTTCATATTTCAGACCAAGTCAAAGCCTTAGAGTGATTCCTATACATTGCTGGAGGCGTAAGGAATCTATTGCAATCAAATTCGTGTGCCAAAGCTCAAGAAATCTCCACAAACAGTTTTACAGTTTGAAGCTTTTATCCATCATTACAGATCATTATTCATGCATATTTAACCTCTTTTGTGGATTTCTTTGTGTTCATAGGACTCATACGAAGCTATTAGTGTGATTGAATTGCATTATGGCGCCCTGAAACGAAAATTACCATGGACGAATTCTAGGTTTTCAAAGCTTCCAATTTGGGGGTTTACAGCATAAGCAAAATCAGACCTTGAGACGCATATGGTTGGATTTGTCAAGGCCAGACGAATCAAACCCAACCCTCGCGCCCTATTTATATAATGCACAGACCTAATCGCTATTTTTGGCATTTGCACTTTGTGGGGGTTAAAAACCCCCGCTATTTGATATGTTTTATGCAGGTTTCATGAAGAAGACGAAGATGTGGTAATACACCATTGGCCAATTCAAAATATAACGCGCATTTTTTTATCTTTCCAGCATATGTGTTTGTTTTCCTATATTATTTGTATTGCCCACTATACTAACAGATGCAGCACCATGGCGTAGTGAATGTGAGGTGGACGTTCACTATTGGGACCTGGGTTCGATTCCCAGGTCCACCCAAATCTCAATATTATTTTTTCTAAGGTGTTCCTATGCAGGCTTCCAAGCAGCGTCCATCATACATCTCAAGCAATCAGCCTGCCAAGTGGCCACTAACGCCAATCTGATGGCCATGAGGCGTGGACCATGGTGTTCCCAGTCAATGCAATGTGCAGATGATTCCAAAAGTCAAACATGCTTGCTTCTTATTGGGCCTAAATTTCCAGAACTAAACCTCCATTGGGTCCATCAACACCCCCCTGGTTTATTTTCCTTTTTTATTTTCTTTTTCTTTTTAATTCTTTTAATTATTATTATTATTATTAACTAATAAATTATTTTTATAATAAAATCAGAAACTTAAAATATTAAATATTTTTATTATTTATTAAATTCACTATTAATTATCTTTGTAAATAAATGTGAATTAAATAATTTAGTTAATTTAGGTTTAATTTTAATCTTTTCATAGTAAATAAAATCAACTTAGAACTAGTGTTTTTCTTTACTTTTAATTTCTTTTCTTTTTATTTTCATAAAAAACTTAAAAAACAAAAAAAATATTTTTTATTTTTAATTAAATAATTAATTAGTACTAGGTTTAATATTTTTAATTTAATTGCAAAAAAGGGATAAAACTTAAATTCTTTTCTCAAAAAGGGTCAAAACCCTAAGGACGTCCTGATTAAATTTCTATTCACGCATTATCATTTATTTTGATTATTGATGTATCTGTTTCCAAGGATGTAATAGTTAATTAGGGTTTTATTGCTTTCTTTACTTTCCGCATTTATTTTCCAAAACGGGTTTTTGTTTTTGGCGATGTATAGACCAGCGTCTTGTAATAGCGTAGATTTACCTTTCCGCACTTTATTTTCCGCACTCTTAACTGTTAATATGCATGAAAGACTTGGATGAAAATTAAAAACAACTCGTAGATCACCATGATACATGTACAAGATAATATAACATGAAAACAACACACAAGCACATGCCACTCCTAGGGTACGCCTCACTGGTTGCCTCGAACGTGGTCGTCAAGTATAGGGTGTTTTAGAGGTCGCCCTCCTGTCTGAAGATCCAGTTGCCTCGAAACGGTTGCCTCGGATAAAAAGGATCTAGGACATTAGGGTTACTTCTAAGGTGTCCTACTATTGCTTCGGTGACCACACTGTCCCTTAATCGAATTGACCCGAACACCTCCAACGACGGTGCTACCTACCTCTCAATGGTGGGATAGCACTATCTAAAGGACTCTTACACAACTTAATTCCTTAGAGTAGGTAGATTTCTCCTGGGTACTTGCTCTCTCAAAACAAACAAAAACATCTTTTCACACTGACACTTTCAAAAGGTTTTCAAACAAATATTTCATACACTCTTAAGGACAGATACAAGAGTTACTTAGAAATTTTTCAAACGAAACTTTTTCAAAACCCACACACACTTGAAAAGAAAACAAATTTTTGAAAACATAGAGTGAGCAAGTACCTAAGATCCCATGGATAACCATGGATAGAAAGGGTGCTAACACCTTCCCTTTTTATAAATCTACCTCCCGAGCCGAGAAACATTCTCGATAAGGAATTTTACTGTGCTTTTGTCCTTTCCATGTTGGAGAACATAAAAGACGGTGGCGACTCTTGCTTACCGCGACATTTCGCGAACCAGCTAAAAACAGTCAGTTCTATTTCCACCGATCACAGAACTGGCGACTCTGTTAGGGATGATTAATAAGTGAGGTGTAGCTTAGGATTAGACCACTCTTATGTTTTCAATTGTATGTCTTGATTGCTTTTATATTGTGGGCTTGCATCGGAGTTTCATAGATCCTAACCCGGATCTGGGGAATACCCTTTAGGTAGCATAAGCTGTGAGGGACCTGTCCGGCGTAGACCGACACGGGTGAAGCAGTAGCTACGTTGGTGTGACACCTTGGTCTGTACCGATATCCCTTGTGTTGGAACGAGGAGAATATGGGTCTTCTGAGGAGTCATTAAGCACCAACCGACCTTAGAACCCTAAATTGACCCAACTTGGCCATAGAACAGTAGCAATATGCTACACTCATTGAGGCTAAACTCTCGCGATGGTTCTGGCCGCAAGAAAAGGTTGCGAAGCTGGAGTTATGAACGATTGAGGGTAGTCAGTGATATTGAGATCCTCTAGAACCCGATTACTATTTTCTAGGACAGGTCTTAACCAACGAAACTGAAAGAGGGTAGTACCTAAACTTCATGCTGGCCTAAACTCTAAGGGCTCTCTGTGTGACTTGTGTGCCTTCAAACTTGAATTACTTGCATACTTGTTATCTGACACATGAGTTCCTTGCAGGTTTTGTTTACAGTCCTTAATTGGGACTCATTGCAGGGCCTACTTACATCACTCCATGCATAGCATAACATCATACCATTGCATACATCCTACATAAGGACTAATCCATTTCAAGGATCTCAAGGGCTTGTGATGCAGGTCCTGATGAATCAAATGTCTAGCAAGGGGCAAAGGGGATTTATTTTCCTCTAGCCAAGGTTGATAACTTGAGTCAGGGGCTATAACCCACTCAATATGGTGAGCCTTGACTCTTGAAGAAGCACTCTCAATAATATGCAGTGCCTTCAATCGAGCTACCGGACTCAAATCCTAACAAATTTCTGTTTACCCCGTGAGATCCTTGAAAACATTGCATGCATACATACATATCATTGCATTACAGGTACCCTTTTTACAGGGCACTTACCTTCTTCGCTGTTTTATTTCAGCAATCATCATGAATCCTGAATCATCCAATGAACAAGCTATCCAGGCCCTCCAGGCCCAGAATGCCCAGTTCCAGGAGTTGGTAATGAGCCTAGCCCAGGGTCAACAGGACTTGAAAGCTCTGATTCTGAAGGAGAAGAAGAAGAAGAAGAGGACTGTGCTGTTTAACCCTAGACGCAGATCTGGGAATACACTGCAAAATGAGGCTGATCAAGCTACTTCCTCTGTAGGAAAAGAAAGTCCCCATGGGGGAAGGGTTCCTAGTCATGTGGTCTCCGACAACGAGACAGATTTCAATAATGAACAGTACCTTCCTGCTGAGGACAGGTACAAACAACTGGAGGACCGTCTGAGTGCTATGGAGATACAAAAGGTACCCGGTCTTGATTTCGAAGATCTAGGTTTATCCTCTGGGGTGGTGATCCCTCACAAATTCAAAGCACCTGCTTTTGCAAAATACGACGGGGCATCCTGTCTTAAGCTGCATCTCAGATCATATGTGAGGAAGATCCAACCGTATACTGCAGACAAGAACTTATGGATCCATTTCTTCCAGGAAAGTCTTTCAGGGACTCAACTCGAATGGTTCTATCAGCTGGATGGAGCCAATATTCGTAACTGGGATGACTTGGCTACTGCATTCTACAAGCAGTATCAGTACAATTCCGACCTCGCTCCTACGCGTACCCAACTCCAGGGTATGTCACTAGGGACGGGTGAAGGATTCAAGGAATATGCGCAAAAGTGGAGAGACCTTGCTGGAAGGGTGCAGCCACCTCTAATTGACCGGGAGCTTGTGGACTTGTTCTTGGGGACCCTGTCTGGTCCATTCTTCAACCATCTGATTGGGAATTCTTCTGCTGGGTTTATAGATCTGATCTTGACTGGGGAGAGAATAGAAGCTGGTATCAAGTCTGGGAAGATACAAAAGGGTGACTCTTCGAGCACTGAGAAGAAACCATCCAAGAAAGAATCTAGTGCTGTCAACGCGGTAGTTATTTCAAAACCGGCCAGTGCTCCTCAACATCGCAACCAACAAAGGGAAGAGAGACCTAAGAGGCAGTTCACTCGGCTCAGTATGACCTTGTCCCAGATATTGCCACAGTTGCTGGAGACCAATTTGGTAACTCTAAGGGACCCTCCTAAGAATCCCAGTAAGACACCTTCAAAGTATAACCCCAACGTTCGCTGCGCTTATCATTCTGACAGCCCGGGGCATGCTACAGATGATTGTTGGACTTTGAGGAACAAGGTTCAGGACCTAATCGACGCAAAGGAGGTCCAGTTCGAGGCGCCCGAGGCTCCCAATGTGATCACTGCTCCCTTTCCAAAACATGGCTAGGATTGAAAAACTTTTGTTCATTCGAATGTTCAAGTTATATTTTTTCTTTGATTGTTCAAACATTTTATTCATGTTAAAACGTTATTATTTCATTAATGCATTACACGTGTCTATTTTGAAGTAATTATGTTCACTATGCTTAAAACTGTTTTCATATTTTTGTGATGATCAACTATCGATTGAAAACTCTAAGCCTCTTGAGGGAGGATGACGAAAACGATACCATAATCTACAGTATGCTTTTGAACAGACCCCGCTGATGAGGTACAGGCATTGTTTCAAATCCTAAACAGTGGAGTTATAAGGAAGATAATCCCTCGTTAACCCCCTTTGAGCCAAAGAAGTAGGAGTTTTTCTTTTCGAAAATTAAAACCTTTAATTATAACATGGGGCAGGGTAGTTCTCTCAGTTGATCCAAGTGCATAATGAACAGCACCAAAGGAGTCCTTCCAAAGCAAAAGACAATGATGGTTTCGAATAATCATAAAGACAGGCAGTAATTATCTTTCAAAACAAACGCCCAATAAGTCAAAACCTGTGAAGGAGACTTACAAAACTGGGGCATCCCGCTGACTGTAAATACAAAAAGAAACAGTTCAGGCAAAAAACAGGGATAACAAAATAAAAAAAGAAAGAGGTCCTACAAACCCTCAATAAAAAGAAATGACTGCTTGTTCAAAATAAACTGTCAACATCCGAACCATCACCGGAATATCAAAGCAAAGACTCAAACAAGGTCTAACGCACGATTAGCTGAGTTTAGGTTTGAAGAACATCACGAAGAACGGGTGGGTACAAATAAAATTTGAGCCTTTTCCCTTTGTTTCTTAAACCGTGAACCAAGCCACGTTACAACCCTTCAAAAGTCCTAACTGAAGCACGGGTTAGTTCGAAAGCATACTGTTACGAAAGGTATCCTGACTCCTTAAGGCTTGCGGTAAAATACTGAGTTGACATCACATTTTTACAAAAATTGCTTGTTTTAATGAAAACTTCATTTTTCAAAAATTTCAAGACAGACATAAGCTTTGCATTTTTGAAATAACATTGCTCGCATATGTGACTATTTGTTTGAACAGCAAAAGAATTCGCACGAAGAATATCTGATGAATAAAAGCACTCCCAATCAAGGGGCATGGCATGATCATTATCCATCATCTGGGACAGTTAAGTCAAGATTCGGAGAATCTCTCAAAAGGCCAACCAGCTTGGGGCAAATCTCCATCTGGGTTACTTGGGGCATTGGACGATCAAACATAGATCTTCTGGTGGTATGGTAACACTACACTACCGAAAGTGAGAACTTCCTGTATCCTAAGAGCACGGACATAGTCGGAAAAAATACTACGCATAAACAAAAGACCCGCTAGGTTGACACACCTAGGCAAAAATAAGGGCTTCCCGGCGAACCAAAAGGGTTCGGGAAAAAATAAGGGATGAAAATGAAAAAATCTGTACACCCGGCAAGTCGAAAACCTGAAAAGGCGGCTTGGGCAAAAATGGGTATCCCGGTGGATTGAAAACCCGAAAGGGCAATCCAGGCAAAAATTAGGGATCACAGCGTACGACTATGTCCCTTCATCTCGTCACTTGCCTACCAGAAGAAGATCTGTCAATCGGCAGTCATCGAGCACCTCCATAGATACCTTCTCCCGCAGAAGCTGGGGCAATAATGAGTTGTCTAAACGATCAAGTTGCTCTGTCCACCAAGGTACTAAGGTAGGTTCGGATGAAGAACGTGACCAGGATACCTTCACTCCCTGCAGAATAAGACAAAGTTCAACAATACTCTCCCCCGAGCAGAGTTGGTCTCCCATCAGCCCCGAAAAGGCACAGTATCTCCAGCAAGTCAGCAACGCTCTCCCCAAGCAGAGTTAGCCTACTGTCAGCCTTAAGGAAATTGGGTATCCCCAGAAGAGCTCAACATTCCCCAGCGGAGTATGCAGATGTTCCTAAACAAGCATCCCCGGCAGTCTCCAAACACCCCAGTGGAGCCATTCCCCAGTACAGTTCAAAAGTTTCCCCAGGAGAGTTGAATCATCCTCCCCAGTAGATTCTGGAAGCTTATCCCCAGTAGATTCTGGAAGCTTATCACCTGCAGAGTATATGCATCTCTCCCCGGCTTTATTCAGAGGTTATTCCCCACCAGGGCCTATAACTGGGTTATCCTCAGCTAATTACCACGGAAAGATCGTCCTCGACGAAGTTCTTCCTATCCCCCAGCGGAGTTCATCAAATTCCCCAACAAGCTTATCAACGCTATCCCCAACGGAGTTATCATTAAAACTCTCAGCGAAGTATCTCTTCCCACAAAGTAATTCCCCCAGAGTAACCTCGTCGCCAAGTTTATTCCCCAACGGAGTCATCTCCTCCTACCGGTTTATTCTTGAAATCATCATCCCCAGCGGAAACGAAGAACTCTACTCTTCAACATCAGCCTAGGATTCAAGAAACTCCCGGCATTCGTCAAGGATTTATTTCCTAGACAGGAGATACAATCATAAACATCACATTGTCATATATCATGATACATGCATATACGCATCATATCATACAATCTCATTTGTGTTGAGAACATCATTGCTTGATCCATATCGTGCATTGCATATGACTGACCTTTACCTTTCAGGAAGGATACAGTTAAATGATTAGCTATGTCAAAGTAGACAAATATAGTCAAAAGAGACCAATCCAGTCAAAGAAGACAAATCCAGTCAAAAAAGACAAGTACAGTTAAATCCCAAAGGTTTTTCTGATGCTCATCCAGACAAATCCAGTTGAAATTAATTCCTAAAGTCATTAAAGACAACCCGTCGTTATAGACACTCATCGTCATAGACACTCGTCGTTATAGACACTCGTCGTTATAGACACCTGTCGTTATATACACCTGTCGTTATAGACACCCGTCATCATAGATACCTGTCGTCATAGACACCCGTCGTTATAGACACCCGTCGTTATGGACACTCGTCGTTATAGACACCCGTCATTATAGACACCCGTCATTATAGACACCCGTCAGTATAGACACCCGTCGTTATAGACATCCGTCAGTATAGACACCCGTCGTTATAGACACCAGTCGTTATAGAAAACCCGTCATTAAAGACAACCCGTCATTGAAGACAATCTGTCGATAAAGACAATCCTATCATTAAAGACAACCCGTCAATGAAGACAACCCGTCCACAGAGATAACTCGTCAAGAAAGACAAAACCTAGTTCAATTAAATCGATCCCTAAATATTTTTCCGAGATAACCTGTCAGTAGAGACAACCTACCAACCTTTTGGAGTTCCGAATTCGATACCTGTACCTAGCCAGGGCATATCTGTGGGCGACTAATTCCAGATTCGATACCTGCATCTAGCCAGGGCATATCTGCATGAAGAGTTTGAAGATCAACCCCTGTAACAGGCCAGGAAACCATCTTTCTTTCTCAGGTACGCAAGTTCTCACTAAGGAATCTCTTACGCGATCGGCACCCCCAGATGGCATCTTTAAGCCCATCTCCACAACTATCCATTACACTTCCAAATGGCATCTATAAGCCCATTCCCGACAAGGTTCTGTCACATCTCCAGATGGAATCTATAAGCCCATCCTCCTACCCATCCTATCTCCAAATGGCATCTGTAAGCCCATTCCCGACATCACATTGCTGATATTCTACTATGTGAGTGCAAATTTCTGGGCACTCTAGTGTTCAATCATCTTCCACCTTCGGATCACGAAAGGCACGCAAGCCAATCTACATCCTCAGGTCAAAGAAGATTGAACAGGGGCAACTGTTGCACCCCAAAATTTTCCCTCCCATATTCTTCAAGATTTGTCAAGATCAGTCTTCAAATGGTTCAAGATCTCTCAGAGGGTTGCACAGTCATACATCCTCCTAAGCCAGTCAAAATTAGGGTTTTGGTTCTCTCAGTGAATTTGAGGTTTTAAATGGTCCAATCAAGTCCCATGTGCCCATATACACTGCCAAGCATCTACATGCCAAGTTGCAAGGTTCATAGCATCAAATTGCACAGTCAAAAGCTCCATTTGCTTCACAATCAACTATAGGGGTAAAATGGTCATTTTACAGTCAAAAGTCAAAAATTTTGGTCAACATCTTATTTTGAAGCCACAATCATCATTTGATCAAGTCTTGATCATGATTCCACAAGCATGGTTCAAAAATCATCAAGATGCCAAAAGTTTCTATTTTTGGACAGCTGAAAAGTCAACTGTAACTTGACCAGGGCATAACTTTTTCATGGTTCATCAGAAAAATCCCATCCAATGCTCATTTTTAAGGGGATGACATTTCCTACAACTCATCTTCACATTCCAAGTCCAAGAAATGCTCTCATAATAAGTTATCAATTTCTACATTATAGGTCAATTTCAAAAGTCAACAAAAAGGCATTTTAAGTCAAAGACCATAACTTGAGATTGGTAAATCCAAATGATATGGGACCAGAGGCATTGGTTAGAGTACTTCAAGACCTTTCCAAAATGTCCAAGAACATGTTCATAGCTTCAAAATTGAGCAAGATATGCATTAGAGAAATTGGGAAATTTTTGGGAATTTGCAAAAGTCAACTTTGCTCAAAACACATCATTTTTACTAATGGGCCTCAAATTTCTTCTTGAATCTTTGTCCAAGGCCTATGCACGACCCATTGAGCTTAAATTGATTTATTTTCTTATTTTTAATTAATTAAATGAATTTTTTATTGATTATTAATTCATTTAATTGATTTAATTATAGGAAAATGCCAAGATATGTTTTTCAAATCTTTTGTGGAGAAAATAAACTCAACACATGCTGGAGATTTAGTTTGCCAATCAAAGAGACAAGAATATCCAAAATTGGCAAGTTTTATCAATCAAAAAGATGCAAAAATATTTGATTGGAAATCAAAGATGCAAAACATTATTCCATGGATTCTTGGACAAGATTGTAACCTAAATCCATCATACTACAAATACTAAAGCTAACCCTAATGCTGTGAACATGCAAAACTGCTGCATGAACCATAGCCAAATTCCAAAAATTCAAGGAAAACCAAAAACTGTTTTTCATATTTCAGACCAAGTCAAACCCTTAGAGTGATTCCAATACATTGCTGGAGGCGTAAGGAACCTATTGCAATCAAATTTGTGTGCCAAAGCTCAAGAAATCTCCACAAACAGTTTTACGGTTTGGAGCTTTTTTCCATAATTACAGATCATTATTCATGCATATTTAACCTCTTTTGTGGATTGCTTTGTGTTCATAGGACTCATACGAAGCTATTAGTGTGATTGAATTGCATTATGGAGCCCTGAAACGAAAATTACCATGGACGAATTCTAGGTTTTCAAAGCTTCCAATTTGGGGGTTTACAGCATAAGCAAAATCAGACCTTGAGACGCATATGGTTGGTGTAACACCCCAGCTGTAATTATTTGATTTATTTAATTGGGAATTTATTTTATTAGAATTAATAAAATAAAAAGGAATTATCTATTTTGGAATATTTGAAGAAAATAAAAGAAATAAGAAAACATTGGGTTTTTAAGTTATTGGGCTTGGATGTCGTTAGTATAGAGTGGGGGTGCAAAAGAAATAAGGATATATTTTGGAACTCAAGTTATTTTCTCATTATTCACGATAACACAGAATTTGGGAAATTTGGGAAGCTGAGCTCTGAAGGTGCGAAGAACGAAGAACATCGCTCAAAGAACTCAAGCTGCAATTTGATAAGGTAAGGGGGGCTACTACTCAATTTATATTTGCTTATGGGTTTAGGTACGATTGATTTTGGATAATCGTAGGGAGAAACCCCAATTTTTTTTAGATGTTCTTAGGAATCAATAACCTTAGGGTTGAACCTTGTTAGAAAAGGTTTAGGTTCCCAAATTTTATAAATCAATTAGGGATTTTAGGTTCCTATGGTGGATTTGGAGTATAACTGTATGATCGTGAGTTTACCTTAGGTGTTCTAGGGATAACCTTGATGTTGTTAGAATTTCCCTAAAGGACGGGTAATATGTAACTTAAGGTCAATTTTATAAAACTTGTTGTTGATGAAAGAATGGTTGATAAAATAGGATGTTTTGAGACAAAAATTCTGAGTTGTGTATGATTTGAAAAATAAGACCTTAAGTGAAATAATGTTGTCCTTAAGATTGGAAATTGACTAACGTAGGAGGGAATTGTGTTTCCAATTGATGTGTTGCTTTGAGTTATGCATAATTGATGTTGTTATGTACCGAAATGTGCGTTTCGGCTGGTATTTTTCGTGTTTGGCTGCTGTTCTGAGCTGCTGCAGGTACAAGAAAAATTTGGTACGCGCTCATCAACACGGGCCGTGTTGATTCATACGGGAACCCATGTTGATCTACTGTATTGGCAAAAAAAAATGTGTTTCCAGACACATTTCAACAAGGGCCGTGTTGATTCACACGGGCACCCGTGTTGATCCACTGTATTGGCAAAATAACGTGTTTCTGGACACATTTCCACACGGGCAGTGTTGATTCACACGGGCACCCGTGTTAAACCTCCTGTGTTGGTTTCTGAATTTTGTTTTCTGTGCATGCTGTTATGTACGGGATTGATCCTGTTTTGATGTGCAGTGTTTGATATGTTTTGAATATGCTGTTTATTGATTTCCTAGTGTTGATTGATGCTTGTATCGAATAACGTTTGTATGTTATGATACCAACACTACGTAGATTTATTGTCATGCTTTTAGATGATGTTATCAAGCATGAAGTATGATATAACTTGATATGGTTGGTTGATGTTTAATAGTATGCTGAGTGATTACATGCTATCCATATCCTGTTGAGATTGATAATGTTGATGTTGCATGATATGTTTTATTGATGTGAATAGTATGCTGAGTGTTACATACTTTACATATCATGTTGCATTTGTTAATTCCCATTGTGTGGAATTAACATGGTGGCCAATATACGTGTCCGTGATTTAATGGAACGTTGAGGTGGTAGCCGTGTTCGCGATATAATGGAACGGTGAGTTATCCGTGACCCGAGATTTAATGGGGCGGTAAAATGGTACCACATGCATGGGTGTGTTGCATTATATTGAATATGACATGAATGGATGATTTTCCAATGTTGTATTTAATTGATTGTATGCATGTATTGTTGCTGAATTGTTAATGATGTTTGATGTTAATTATAAGTATGAAAAGTAATATATTATGAATATATGAATTGTAAAGGTTTTCGTAAACTATGAAACGTGCTAACTGTTGGGTGATGCTTATGGTTTATCCGAATTGATTGTTATGAACGTATAATCAAATGTATAGTTGAGATGCTCACCCTTACTGTTGAACATTTCAGATTGAAGAGCTTCATTCAGGTGCTTGGCGAAGGCTTGTTGCTTCTAGTTTATTTCCGTTTAAGTATTGTCCGGGTCATGCTCTGATAGTTGTAACTCCGGGAACGTTGTTTGTCGAGCTGCTTTAGTCAGACTCGTTTATTTCCTTATGTTTGTTATAATATGATGTTGATATATTCTAGGTGTTAATCCCTGATAATTTTGAAAATATTATAACATTGGTTTTGTTAATTAAATTATTCCGCTGTGTAAACATGTATGAGTTGCTTCTATGTTATGCATGACAGGAACTTGTTTTTATTAAAAGAGAATTGTGACATCCTCGTTAATACATGTACTCTGAAAATATGATTTTAATTATTTGCGAAATTTTGTTCGGGGTTTTAGAGGGTGTTACAATAGTGGTATCAGAGCATAGTCGGTCGTTGCGACCAGAGTCGTGAGTCAATCATTCCTTTTGTATGCGATTAGTGTAAGGCAACACTGTCGATACTGTATTCTGATGAGGAGTATGTTTTAATTCTCAGGTGTGATCGGTGGATCTGGAACTGACTGTTTAACGCTGGTTCGCGAAATGTCGCGGAAGCAAGAGTCGCCACCGTCTTTTATTTTCTCCAAATGGAAAGGACAAAAGCACAGAAAAATTCCTTAAAGAGATTGCTCTCGGTTCGGGAGGTAGATTATAGAAAGGGAAGGTGTTAGCACCCTTTCTATCCATGGTTATCCATGGGCTCTTAGATACTTGCTCATTGTGTTTTCAAAAATGGTTTGTTTGCTTTTCAACTGTGGGTTTAAAAAAGTCTCTTTGAAAATTTCAGTTTGACTCTTGTATCGGTCCTCAAGAGTGTTTGAAAAATTGCTTTCGAAAGCTTTTTGAAAAGGTGTCAGTGTGAAAAGTCTTTTTGAATTTGTTTTGAGATTAGAGCAAGTATCTACGAGTTGTCTACCTACCCTAAGGAATTCGTCTGTGTAAATGTCCTTTAAAGTAGTGCCATCCCACCATTGAGAGGTAGGTAGCACCACCGTTGGAGGTGTTCGGGTCAATTCGAAGGTTCGGGACATGGTGATCACCAGAGCAATGGGAAGACACCTTAGAAGCTACCCTCATGCCAGGTTCCCGGATCATGAGGACTTACTAAGACATCCTCTACTCGACGATCACCTTTCGAGGCAAGGCAACAGTGAGGCGTACCCTAGGGGTGGTGTGTGATTTGTGTGTCGTTTTCAGATATTTTGTCTTGTCATGTCATTGGTGTTCTACGCTTGATTTTATTTAAGGTCATTCATTCTTGCATGCTTTGTTTAACAATTTAAAAGTTGCGGGGAAAATAAATTCTAAGCTATTACAAATGGCGCGGGTCCACATCGCCAAAATTAACCAGGACCCGATTTGACAGAAAATAAATAAAGCAAAAATAAAGAATTAAAAAGTGCGAGAAGAAATTACAAGGCTTCGGGAGAGGTACATAATTATTTAAGCAGAATAACATAAAAATAAATATGCGAATAAATAAGAATTAAAGAACGTGGGCGTTGGACCCTTTTGCAAAATTAAAATTAATAAGGAATTAAAATTAAAATTAAAAGAAAGCAAGAATTTGTTTTTTTGTTTTTTGGTATTTTTATGTTTTTTAAGATTTAATGAAAAGAGGAATTAATTAAAATTAAAATAGAATACTAAACCTAATTCTAATTATTTTTAAGTTATTTAAGAAAAAATTGAAGTTTTTAACCTAAATGAAACCCTTAATTAATTTACAAATTTAATTATAAAAAATAAATAAAATAAATATTATTATTGTGAAAAAAAGAAAAATTAGAAAGGAATAAAACATCAATTAAACCTAGTTCTATATTTTTTTTTAGATTTTTTATGAAAAGAATTAATATTGCAAACCCTAATTTAAACTAAATTTATTTACATGCATTTATTTATGAAAATATTAGAAATAAAAATTATTTATTATATTTTTTTTATCTTTTCTGATTTTTAGGCATTTTTTGTATTTTGTAAAAATAATTAATTAAATTAAAACAATAAAGAAAATAAAATAACAATTGAAAATAAAATATAAAGAAAATTGCAAACCAGGGGGGGTGGAAGTCCCCAATATGGAGGTATAGGCCTTAGCAATCTGGCCCAGTTAAGCTTCAGGTCCGTTTGACTTTTTTGATAGTATGTTGTAGCCTTGACTCATGCTCATGGTATGCTTTCAATCTATGCCATTGACTGGATCTCAGCGTGCACGTGGATGACTGGATGATGAAGTGTATGGTGCGTCTGCAGTATGGAAATTGCATAGGAACATATATGGCAAAATAATATGGGAAATTATACAGACCTGGGGTTCGAACCCAGGTCTTGGACGTTAATACCATCAACACTTGCCAGCTGAGCCACACAATGCATTTGATATATTAGTAACAAATAAATAATATAAAAGAAAAGCAAAACGTTAGTGGGTCCGCGCGCCAATTTTCAAACGGACCAACCAGCTTATGCCACGACTCCATCTTCTTCCTCATCCCTGTAAAACAAAAACAAAAGCAACGGTTTTTATGGCGTTTTCTTAGGCTAGCTATTGAAAAATAGCGATTAGCCCTCAGGCACTCATAAATTGAGCGTGAGGGTTGGTTTGGAATCGCCTGAGTACGCTGAAGCGAATGGTATGACTCATGGGTTCCAATTTTGTCTTGTTTTGAAGTCCCTAATTTAGAGCTCTGCAAACCCTAGAAATCAAGCATGGCGAAATCTCGTATACAGCGTAATAATTCAATTAAACATAATGGTTAGCTTTAGAATCTCATGAGGAATAAGAATCCATGAATAAAATGTTATGAAAGTGTATAGAATGCAAAACACGATAATGGAAAAAATGGCAAAAGAGTGACTTCTGTACAGCGTTCCAAAGCGTGAAGCTTGAGGTTTTTGATTGGAATATGTTCAATAGACCTTGAGGAAGCTATTGAAACAAATTTTGTGCTTTGAATCGCCTTGTAGAGGTGTTTACAGTTTTGAGTTCTTTAGAGAAAAATTCAAGTTTTCTATGGTGTATTCTGAGCAGCTGCGCCTCCAGCATCATTAGGGTTATGATCATGCTTATGTACTGAGTGCATTAGGTCAAAAATATTGATCAAAATCTCTTGAATTAATGGCTTTGGAAATTTGATTTCTTAAGATCTTTTCATATCTTTTTTCATGTGTTCTTTGCTCTCAATCAATCCAATCAACCCAAATCTTTCTATAATTGCATATGCACAAAATATTGAGTCTAAAACATGTATAAAAAGATTGGTTTGGTTAAGTTAGATATTTTTCATATATTTAAATAATTTAAATGAATTAATATAAATAAAAATTCAAATAAATAAATAAAAAATGAGAAAATACTTCCCTTTGGGCCAAGTGGTCGTGCACATGCTTGGAATGATGAATCATGGAAGAAAAATGGGCCCATTAGCAATTTTAGGTCATTTGAAGTAATGTTGACTTTTCAAAATATCCAAAAATTTCCCAACTTCCACAAGGCATAACTTGCTCAATTTTTAAGCTTTTCTCATGTTCTTGGACATTTTGGAAAGGTCTTTGAGTCCTCTAACCAATTCCTTTGGTCCCATGTCATTTTGATTTACCAATCTCAAGTTATGGCCTTTGACTTAAAGTCCCTTTTTGTTGACTTTTGAAAATGACCTATAATGTTGAAATTGATAACTTTTTGTGAGAGCATTTCTTGGACTTGAAGTATGAAGATGAGTTGTAGGAAATGTCTTTCTCTTCAAAATGAGCTTTGGATGGAATTTTTCTGATAATCCCTGTGAAAGTTATGCCCTGGTCAATTTCAGTTGACTTTTTCAACTGTACAAATAAGGAAACTTTTGCATCTTTGATGATTTCTGAGCCAAATTTTGAGAATCATGATCAAGCATTGATCAAATGATGTTTGTGGCTTCAAAATGATATGTTGACCAAAAATTTGAACTTTTGACTGTCAAATGACCATTTTGCCCCTACAGTTGACTGTAGTGCAATTAGGGTTTTTGACTGTGCAATTTTGAGCTGAATGCCTTGAAACTTGATATGAGGATGCTTGACCATATTTGTGAGCATGTGAGACTTGATTGGACCTTTGAAAACTTCCTTTCCTTGATCAGAACACAAACCCTAGTTTTGACTGTATAGGAGACAGTTGGACTGTGCAACCCTTGGGGAATTTTATGACTTGGCTTGACAATTTCTTGAAGAATATGGGAGGGCAAATTTTGGGGTACAACAGTTGCCCCTGTTCAATCTTCTTAGACCTGAGGATGCAGATTGGCTGACGTGCCTTTCGTAATCCGAAGGTAGAAGATGATTGGACACTAGAGTGCCCAGAAATTTGCGCTCACATAGTGGCAGTGTGATGGGAATGGGCTTACAGATGCCATTTAGAGATGGATGAATAGGATGATGGGCTTATAGATGCCATCTGGATATTGATCGCGTAGGAGATTCCTTGGCGAGAACCTGCATACCTGCAAAACAGAAAATGAGTACCTGACGCGTTGCAGGAGCTGATTTTTAGATGCTTGGCATAGATGTGTCCTAATTGGTTACAGGAGCTGAGTCTGGATCTTCAAACGGCGATGAATGAACCAGGGATGGTTACTACCTTAGTATGAACGGTAAGAGAACCTTGGACGATTTTAACTTCAACAACGCTCGTTGAGAAAAATCTTGGGTGTCTTCTACTGGGATAAGAATCAGGGAGATCTTAGGGTCGATCTGACTGAACCAGAGAAGGCCTTTGACTGGATAAGCATCAGGAAAATCTTAGGGTCGATTTAACTGAACCGGACAAGGTCTTGGAATATCTTCAACTGGATAAGCATCAGGAAAACCTTAGGGTCGATTTAACTGAACCGGACAAGGTCTTGGAATATCTTCAACTGGATAAGCATCAGGGAGATCTTAGGGTCGATCTGACTGAACCAGAGAAGGCCTTTGACTGGATAAGCATCAGGAAAATCTTAAGGTCGATTTAACTGAACCGGACAAGGTCTTGGAATATCTTCAACTGGATAAGCATCAGGGAGATCTTAGGGTCGATCTGACTGAACCAGAGAAGGCCTTTGACTGGATAAGCATCAGGAAAATCTTAAGGTCGATTTAACTGAACCGGACAAGGTCTTGGAATATCTTCAACTGGATAAGCATCAGGGAGATCTTAGGGTCGATCTGACTGAACCAAAGAAGGCCTTTGACTGGATAAGCATCAGGAAAATCTTAGGGTCGATTTAACTGAACCGTACAAGGTCTTGGAATATCTTCAACTGGAATAAGTGTCAGAACGTCGCCATATCTGGTTTATATCTGGACTATATCTGGAAGGAAATCTGGAAGCAGTATCAGAACGTCACCATCTCTGGTTTACATCTGAAACTATATCTGGAAGGAAATCTGGAAGCAGTATCAGAACGTCACCATCTCTGGTTTACATCTGACACTATATCTAGAAGGAACTCTGGAAGCAGCATCAGAACGTCACCATCTCTGGTTTACATCTGAAACTATATCTGGAAGGAAATCTGGAAGCAGTATCAGAACGTCGCCATATCTGGGTCATATCTGAAACTATATCTAGAAGGATATCTGGAAGCAGTATCAGAACGTCACCATCTCTGGGTCATATCTGAAACTATATCTAGAAGGATATCTGGAAGCAGTATCAGAACGTCACCATCTCTGGGTCATATCTGAAACTATATCTAGAAGGAATTGCGATAGTTGATGGTAATCATTTTGGTATTGATCTTTTTCCTGAAAAGGCAAAACATAATTGTATGCAAAATCATGATGCATGAACTGTATGTCTTCAAAATTAATGAGATTCGTGTAGTATGATGCATATGCATGCTATAATGTATGAAGATGTGATGTTTATGAATGTATTTTTGTCTAAGAAAATAAATCCTTGACGGGTGCCGGGAACTTATTCCTGGGCTGATGTTGAAGAATAGGTTTTGCTTCCGCCGGGGATGATAGTTGCAAGAATACCGGCAGGAGAAGATGACTCCATTGGGGAACAAACTTGGCGAATGGGTTACTCTGCGGGGAGACAAATACTCTAGTAATCTTGCTGGGGAGCAATACTCTGTGGGGAGAAAGATACTTTGTCGGGATGTTGATAATAACTTGTTGGGGATACCATCGTTATATTGGAAGTGTTAATGGACTTCGCTGGGGATAAGAAGACTCCGTCGAGGACGCTCTTTCCGTGGCTTTTGGCTGAGGATAACCCAGTTATATCCTAGTAAGGAAATAACTCTTTGAATAAAGCCGAGAGACGCGTTCGCGCTTTGCGAGGGTAAGCTTCCAGAATCTACTGGGGATAAGCTTACTGCTTGGGGAGATGAATTCCAACTTTCTTAGGGAACTGGATTGGACTCTCCTGGGGAAGTATTGAACTGTATTGGTTATGTTCTTCCACGGAACCTACCTTGATACCTTGGAGGACAGAAACAATCAGATTGCTTAGACCACCCGTTATTGCCCCTGTTTCTATGGGGGAGGCACCTGTGGGATGTTGATAATTGTTGATGGACAAACCTTCTTCTGGTAGACAGATGGCAGGACATAGTCGTACGCTTTAATCCCTAACTTTTTCCTGGACCGCCCTTTCGGGTTTTCAGTCCACCGGGATACCCATTTTTGCTCAAACCGCCTTTTCAGGTTTTCGACTTGCCGGGTGTACAGATTTTTCATTTCATCCCTTCATTTTGCCCGAACCCTTTTGGTTCGCCGGGAAGCCCTTATTTTTTCCTAGGTGTGTCAACCTAGCGGGTCTTTGATTTTGTGTAGTATTTTTCGACTATGTCCACGCTCTTAGAATGCAGGTAGGTGCCCCTGGCTGCTTGTGTTGCCATATTACCAGAAGGTGTCTGATCGTGCAAGGTTCGTTGCTGGAGTGCCCCAAGTGACTCAGGAAGAGATTTGCCCCAGGCTTTTTGGCCTTTGAGAGATTCTCCGAATCTTGATTGGACTGCCCCAGATAATGGACCATGGTCATGTCTGCCCCTTGATTGGAGGTACTTCTGTTCATTAGGCATTCGTCGTGCGAACTTCTGCTGTTCAAACAAAAAGTCATATGCAAACAATGTTATATCAAAAATGCAAAGCTTATGTCTGTCTGGAAGATTTTGAAAATGCATTTTTTCATAAAACAAATGATTGTTTGTAAAACGTGATGTCAACTCCGTATTTACCGTAAGCCTTAAGGAGTCAGGATACCTTTCGTAACAATATGCTTTCGAACTAACCCATGCTTCAGCTAGGACTTTTGAGGGTTATAACGTGGCCTGGTTCATGGTTTAAGAAACAAAGGATAAAGGCTCAAATTATTTGTACCCACCCGCTCTTCGTGATGTTCTCCAAACCTAAACTCAGTTGATCGTGCGTTAGACCTTGCTTGAGTCTTTGCTTTGATGTTCCAATAATGGTTCAGATGTTGATGATTTCTTTTGAATAGGCAGTCATTTTTTGCTTTGGTTGAGGGTTTGTGAGACCTCTTTCTTGATTTTTTGTTATCCCTTTCTTTTTTGCCTGAATTGTTTCCTTTTTTTTTTTTTTGGGATTACAGTCAGCGGGATGCCCCAGTTTTGTAAGTCTCCTTCATGGGTTTTGACTTAATGGGTTTTTCATTTTTTGAGATAATGACTGCCTGTCCTTGTGATTTATTCAGAACCATCACTGTCTTTTGTTTTGTAAGGACTCTTTTGGTGCCATTTGTTATACACTTGGATCAACTGAGAGAACTACCCTTCCCCAGGTTATGATAAAGGGTTTTAAATTTCGAAAAGAAAAACTCCTACTTCTTTGGCTCAGAGGGGTTGACGAGGGATTATCATCCTTATAACTCCAGTGTTTAGGGATTGAAACAATGTCTGTACCTCATCAGCGGGGTCTGTTCAAAAGCATATTGTAGATCGTGGTATCGTTTTCGTCATCCTCCCTCAAGAGGCTTTGAATTTTAGATCCAGAGTTGACATCAGAAGAAATATGAAAAGAAATTTGAACATAATGAAAACAATTGTATTAATTCCCAAAACAGACGTATGCGATGCATTGATAGAATAAAAGAGTTTGCTATGACACTAATTGTTTGTATAAGCAAAGAAAAATACAACTCAAAAATTCAAATAAACAAAAGGCTTCAATGATTGGGCAACGGAGCAGTGATTATGTTCGGAGTCTCAGACACTTCAAACTGAATCTCCCCGGCGTCGATCATGTCTTGAATCTTGTTCTTGAGAGGCCAGCAGTTGTCCGTAGTATGCCCTGGGCTATCAGAATGATATGCGCACCTATCATTGGGATGATAGTTGGGAGCAGAAGTGTTCGGATTCCGGAGAGGAGCCCTTAAGGTGATCAGCCCTGCCTTCAACATTTGTTGCAGTGCTTGATCCAGCGACATGTTGATTTTGATGTACTGTCGTTTCTCCTTTCGCTGCTGCCCCTGTCCTTGTTGAGCAGGTCCGAGATTGGAGATCTGGATTGCCCCTACCTCATGACGGCTCTTTTTACCGTGCACAGCATTGGATTCTTTCTTTCCATGATGAGGCTTTTTATCAGAAGGTGCAGCCTCTTGAATTTTCCCAGACCGGATGCCAGCTTCTATTCGCTCTCCAGTCAAGATAAGATCTGTGAATCCAGCAGACGAATTCCCGATTAGGTGGTTGTAGAACGGACCAGACAGGGTCCCCAAGAACATATCGACAAGTTCCCGATCAGTCAGAGGTGGTTGTACCCTTCCAGCAAGATCCCTCCATTTCTGCGCATATTCTTTAAAACCTTCACTTGATCCTAACGACATACCCTGGAGTTGGGTACGCGTAGGAGCAAGGTCGGCATTATATTGATACTGCTTGTAGAAAGCAGTAGCCAACTCCTCCCAGTTACGAACCTTGGTCCCATCTAGCTGATAGAACCATTCGAGATGAGTCCCTGAAAGACTCTCCTGGAAGAAGTGGATCCAAAGATTCTTGTCCACTGTATATGGTTGAATCTTCCGAACATAGGACCTGAGATGTAACTTGGGACAAGACGCCCCGTCATACTTGGTAAAGGATGGTGCTTTGAACTTCCGAGGAATAATCACACAAGTTGACAAACCCAGATCTCCAAAATCCATCCCAGGTACCTGTTGGATCTCCATAGCATTCAGCCTATCCTCCAACTGTTTGTACTTATCCTCAGCCGGAAGGTACTGTTCGTCGTTGAAATCTGTCTCGTTGTCGGAGACCACTGGACTGGGAATCCTTTCCTCTTGATGACTGCTTTTCCCCACAGATGGAGTTGTCCTCTCAGTTTGATCCTGCAGGGTATTCCTAGATCTGCGTTTAGGGCTGAACAAAACAGTCCTCCTCTTCTTCTTTTCTTTCTTCAAGAGCAAAGCCTTCAGATCTTGTTGCCCCTGGGTCAAATTCATGATCAGCCCTTGGAACTGGGCGTTCTGAGTCTGGAGGGCCTTGATAGTGTGCTCGGTTGAAGATTCAGGATTCATGACGAGACTGCTGAAATAAACAGCGAAGAAGGTAAGTAACCTGCAGAGAAAGGGTACCTGTTATGTAACGATATGTATGATATGCATGCAATGATTTCAAGGACCTCGCGGGGTAAACAGAGAAATTGTTAGAGTTGAGGACCGGGAACTTGATTGAAGGAACTTCATGCTGTTGAGAGTCCTTCTTCAAGGGTCAAAGGCTCACCATATCCAGTGGGTCATAGCCCCCTGACACCCTTGGCTAGAGGAAAATAAATCCCTTTTGCCCCTGGCTAGATGTTTGATTTATCATGACCTGCATCACAAGCCCTTGAGATCCTTGAAATGGGGGTTAGGATGTATACAATGGTATGCAATGGTATGATGTCATGCTATGCATGGGATAGCGTAAGTGACCCTGTTATGAGCCCCAATTAAGGACTATAAACAAACCCTGCAAGAAACTCAGTATACTTTGTTATGAGTCCCAATTAAGGACTATAAACAACCTGCAAGAAACTTAGTAAACCCTGTTATGAGTCCCCATTAAGGACTATAAACAAAACCTGCAAGTAGCTTATATGTCAGATAACAAGCATGCAAGTAGTCAAGTACGAAGGCACACAAGTCACACAAAAGTGCCCTTAGAGTTTAGGCCAGCATGAGGTCTAGGTATTACCCTCTTTCAGTTCGTTGGTTCATACCTGTCCTAATCAAAAGTAACCGGGTTCTTAGAGGATCCCAATATCATTGACTAACCTCAATCGGTCATAACTCCAGCATCGCAATCTTTTCTTGCGGCCAGAACCATCACGAGAGTTTAGCCTCAATGGGCGTAGCATACTGCTATTGTTCTAATGGCCAAGTTGTGTCATTTAAGGTTCTAAGGTTGTTGGTGCTTAATGACTCCTCAGAAGACCCATATTCTCCTCGTTGCAATACAAGGGATATCGGTACAGACCAAGGTGCCACACCAATGTAGCCACTGTTTCACCCGTGTCGGTCTACGCCGGACAGGTCCCTCACAGCTTATGCTACCTAAACAGGGTATCCCCAGATCCGGGTTAGGATCCATGTAACTCCCATGCGACCCACAAATTTAAAGCAGACAAGTCAATACAATTGAAAACACAGCTATGAACTATCCTAAGGTACATCTCACTTTAAGTTAATTCCCCAGCAGAGTCGCCAGTTCTGTGATCGGTGGATCTGGAACTGACTGTTTAACGCTGGTTCGCGAAATGTCGCGGAAGCAAGAGTCGCCACCGTCTTTTATTTTCTCCAAATGGAAAGGACAAAAGCACAGAAAAATTCCTTAAAGAGATTGCTCTAGGTTCGGGAGGTAGATTATAGAAAGGGAAGGTGTTAGCACCCTTTCTATCCATGGTTATCCATGGGATCTTAGATACTTGCTCATTGTGTTTTCAAAAATGGTTTGTTTGCTTTTCAACTGTGGGTTTAAAAAAGTATCTTTGAAAATTTCAGTTCGACTCTTGTATCGGTCCTCAAGAGTGTTTGAAAAATTGCTTTCGAAAGCTTTTTGAAAAGGTGTCAGTGTGAAAAGTCTTTTTGAATTTGTTTTGAGATTAGAGCAAGTATCTACGAGTTATCTACCTACCCTAAGGAATTCGTCTGTGTAAATGTCCTTTAAAGTAGTGTCATCCCACCATTGAGAGGTAGGTAGCACCACCGTTGGAGGTGTTCGGGTCAATTCGAAGGTTCGGGACATGGTGATCACCAGAGCAATGGGAAGACACCTTAGAAGCTACCCTCATGCCAGGTTCCCGGATCATGAGGACTTACTAAGACATCCTCTACTCGACGATCACCTTTCGAGGCAAGGCAACAGTGAGGCGTACCCTAGGGGTGGTGTGTGATTTGTGTGTCGTTTTCAGATATTTTGTCTTGTCATGTCATTGGTGTTCTACGCTTGATTTTATTTAAGGCCATTCATTCTTGCATGCTTTGTTTAACAATTTAAAAGTTGCGGGGAAAATAAATTCTAAGCTATTACAAATGGCGCGGGTCCACATCGCCAAAATTAACCAGGACCCGATTTGACAGAAAATAAATAAAGCAAAAATAAAGAATTAAAAAGTGCGAGAAGAAATTACAAGGCTTCGGGAGAGGTACATAATTATTTAAGCAGAATAACATAAAAATAAATATGCGAATAAATAAGAATTAAAGAACGTGGGCGTTGGACCCTTTTGCAAAATTAAAATTAATAAGGAATTAAAATTAAAATTAAAAGAAAGCAAGAATTTGTTTTTTTGTTTTTTGGTATTTTTATGTTTTTTAAGATTTAATGAAAAGAGGAATTAATTAAAATTAAAATAGAATACTAAACCTAATTCTAATTATTTTTAAGTTATTTAAGAAAAAATTGAAGTTTTTAACCTAAATGAAACCCTTAATTAATTTACAAATTTAATTATAAAAAATAAATAAAATAAATATTATTATTGTGAAAAAAAGAAAAATTAGAAAGGAATAAAACATCAATTAAACCTAGTTCTATATTTTTTTTTAGATTTTTTATGAAAAGAATTAATATTGCAAACCCTAATTTAAACTAAATTTATTTACATGCATTTATTTATGAAAATATTAGAAATAAAAATTATTTATTATATTTTTTTTATCTTTTCTGATTTTTAGGCATTTTTTGTATTTTGTAAAAATAATTAATTAAATTAAAACAATAAAGAAAATAAAATAACAATTGAAAATAAAATATAAAGAAAATTGCAAACCAGGGGGGGTGGAAGTCCCCAATATGGAGGTATAGGCCTTAGCAATCTGGCCCAGTTAAGCTTCAGGTCCGTTTGACTTTTTTGATAGTATGTTGTAGCCTTGACTCATGCTCATGGTATGCTTTCAATCTATGCCATTGACTGGATCTCAGCGTGCACGTGGATGACTGGATGATGAAGTGTATGGTGCGTCTGCAGTATGGAAATTGCATAGGAACATATATGGCAAAATAATATGGGAAATTATATAGACCTGGGGTTCGAACCCAGGTCTTGGACGTTAATACCATCAACACTTGCCAGCTGAGCCACACAATGCATTTGATATATTAGTAACAAATAAATAATATAAAAGAAAAGCAAAACGTTAGTGGGTCGGCGCGCCAATTTTCAAACGGACCAACCAGCTTATGCCACGACTCCATCTTCTTCCTCATCCCTGTAAAACAAAAACAAAAGCAACGGTTTTTATGGCGTTTTCTTAGGCTAGCTATTGAAAAATAGCGATTAGCCCTCAGGCACTCATAAATTGAGCGCGAGGGTTGGTTTGGAATCGCCTGAGTACGCTGAAGCGAATGGTATGACTCATGGGTTCCAATTTTGTCTTGTTTTGAAGTCCCTAATTTAGAGCTCTGCAAACCCTAGAAATCAAGCATGGCGAAATCTCGTATACAGCGTAATAACTCAATTAAACATAATGGTTAGCTTTAGAATCTCATGAGGAATAAGAATCCATGAATAAAATGTTATGAAAGTGTATAGAATGCAAAACACGATAATGGAAAAAAATGGCAAAAGAGTGACTTCTGTACAGCGTTCCAAAGCGTGAAGCTTGAGGTTTTTGATTGGAATATGTTCAATAGACCTTGAGGAAGCTATTGAAACAAATTTTGTGCTTTGAATCGCCTTGTAGAGGTGTTTACAGTTTTGAGTTCTTTAGAGAAAAATTCAAGTTTTCTATGGTGTATTCTGAGCAGCTGCGCCTCCAGCATCATTAGGGTTATGATCATGCTTATGTACTGAGTGCATTAGGTCAAAAATATTGATCAAAATCTCTTGAATTAATGGCTTTGGAAATTTGATTTCTTAAGATCTTTTCATATCTTTTTTCATGTGTTCTTTGCTCTCAATCAAGCCAATCAACCCAAATCTTTCTATAATTGCATATGCACGAAATATTGAGTCTAAAACATGTATAAAAAGATTGGTTTGGTTAAGTTAGATATTTTTCGTATATTTAAATAATTTAAATGAATTAATATAAATAAAAATTCAAATAAATAAATAAAAAATGAGAAAATACTTCCCTTTGGGCCAAGTGGTCGTGCACATGCTTGGAATGATGAATCATGGAAGAAAAATGGGCCCATTAGCAATTTTAGGTCATTTGAAGTAATGTTGACTTTTCAAAATATCCAAATATTTCCCAACTTCCACAAGGCATAACTTGCTCCATTTTTAAGCTTTTCTCATGTTCTTGGACATTTTGGAAAGGTCTTTGAGTCCTCTAACAAATTCCTTTGGTGCCATGTCATTTTGATTTACCAATATCAAGTTATGGCCTTTGACTTAAAGTCCCTTTTTGTTGACTTTTGAAAATGACCTATAATGTTGAAATTGATAACTTTTTGTGAGAGCATTTCTTGGACTTGAAGTATGAAGATGAGTTGTAGGAAATGTCTTTCTCTTCAAAATGAGATTTGGATGGAATTTTTCTGATAATCCATGTGAAAGTTATGCCCTGGTCAATTTCAGTTGACTTTTTCAGCTGTACAAATAAGGAAACTTTTGCATCTTTGATGATTTCTGAGCCAAATTTTGAGAATCATGATCAAGCATTGATCAAATGATGTTTGTGGCTTCAAAATGATATGTTGACCAAAAATTTGAACTTTTGACTGTCAAATGACCATTTTGTCCCTACAGTTGACTGTAGTGCAATTAGGGTTTTTGACTGTGCAATTTTGAGCTGAATGCCTTGAAACTTGATATGAGGATGCTTGACCATATTTGTGAGCATGTGAGACTTGATTGGACCTTTGAAAACTTCCTTTCCTTGATCAGAACACAAACCCTAGTTTTGACTGTATAGGAGACAATTGGACTGTGCAACCCTTGGGGAATTTTATGACTTGGCTTGACAATTTCTTGAAGAATATGGGAGGGCAAATTTTGGGGTACAACATCAGGAATATGGCTGGAAGAGGTAACGGACGAAATGATGCTGCACTCGCTGAGGCTTTGGGGATGTTAGTTAGTGTACTTGCTGGAAATCCAAGTGGAGGCGTGATTGGTGCTGATAGGCAATTGGGGAACTTCCAAAGGAACAATCCTCCGTTGTTCAAAGGTACACATGACCCTGAAGGTGCTCAGAAGTGGTTGAAGGAAATCGAAAGGATTTTCCATGTGATTGATTGTGCTGAAGATCTGAAAGTCAGATATGGTACGCATATGTTGGCAGAAGAGGCCGACGACTGGTGGGTTGCAACAAGGACTGAAATGGTTCAGGATGGAGAGGCACTGACTTGGGCTAACTTCAGAAGGGCTTTTCTGAGGAGGTACTTTCCTGAAGATGTTCGGGGAAGAAAGGAAATTGAGTTTTTGGAGCTTAAGCAGGGAAATCTGACTGTTAGTGAGTATGCTACTAAGTTCACGGAATTGGCAAAGTATTATGCACACTACAACAATGATGAGGCTGGAGAATTCTCTAAGTGTATCAAATTTGAGAATGGTCTCCGAGATGAGATTAAGCAGGGAATCAGGTACCAGCGTATTCGTAGATTTTCTGATATGGTGGATTGTAGCAGGATCTTGGAAGAAGATATTACCAAGATTAAGTCATCTCAATCTCGTGGGGCTGTTGATAAAAGAGGAAAGCAACATATGGACCGTGGCAAGCCATATGGTAGAGGTAACCAGAAAGCAGGTGGATGGAAAAGGCCTAGTGGGGGAGATTCTAAGGCTCCTATCAGATGCTACAGGTGTGGTGAGTTTGGTCATCATATTCGAGATTGCAAGAGTGATGAGAAGAAGTGCTATAAATGTGGAAAGACTGGTCATTTGTCTATTGATTGCAAAGGGAAGTCTATTACTTGTTACAATTGTGGCGAAGAAGGTCACATTCGTCCGCAGTGTCCTAAGCCTAAGAAGGATCAGTCAGGTGGAAAAGTGTTCGCTTTGTCTGGATCTGAGACTACTCCAGAGGATCGATTGATTAAAGGTATGTGTTTTATTCATGGCACACCTTTAGTTGCAATTATTGATACTGGTGCAACTCATTCCTTCATTTCCTTGGATTGTGCTGAGAGGTTGAAACTGGACATATCTGGTATGCGAGGTAGCATGGTTGTTGATACTCCTGCATCGGGTTCAGTGACAACTTCACTTGTATGTAGGAATTGTCCTATTGAGATTTTTGGTAGAGGTTTCGGTATGGATTTAGTGTGCCTACCGCTTGAACAAATTGATATTATCCTTGGGATGAACTGGTTGGAATTCAACCGGGTTCATCTGAACTGTTTTGCTAAGACGGTGATTTTCCCAGAGGCAGTTGGTGTTGGGAATTTGACTATGACTGCTAGACAGGTACAAGAAGCAATGGAAGACGGTGCTAATGTGTTTATGTTACTTGCTTCGTTAGATGCAACAGGAAAGGTCAGGAGTGGCGAATTTCCAGTGGTGTGTGATTTTCCAAAAGTCTTTCCTGATGATGTTGGTGAGTTACCTCCTGAGAGAGAAGTGGAATTTTCTATAGATTTGATTCCTGGTACGAGACCGGTGTCGATGGCACCATATCGTATGTCTGCATCTGAGTTGGCTGAATTGAAGAGCCAGTTGGAAGATCTACTGGAGAAGAAGTTTATTCGTCCAAGTATTTCGCCTTGGGGTGCTCCGGTATTGTTGGTCAAGAAGAAAGAAGGTTCTATGAGACTGTGTGTTGATTACAGGCAATTGAACAAGGTAACCATTAAGAATCGGTATCCATTACCGAGGATTGATGATTTAATGGATCAGCTAATTGGAGCCAGTGTATTCAGTAAGATTGACTTGAGATCTGGATATCATCAGATTCGTGTGAAAGCGGAAGATATTCAAAAGACTGCTTTTCGAACGAGGTATGGGCATTATGAATATTCTGTTATGCCGTTCGGAGTTACTAATGCACCTGGTGTTTTCATGGAATATATTAACAGGATTTTTCATCCGTATCTGGATAAGTTTGTTGTGGTTTTTATTGATGACATTCTGATTTATTCCAAGAATGACGAAGAACATGCGGAACATCTCAGAGTTGTGTTAGAGTTGTTGAAAGATAATAAGTTGTATGCAAAGTTGTCCAAATGTGAGTTCTGGCTGAATGAAGTTAGTTTTCTTGGACATGTGCTTTCTAAGAATGGTATTGCAGTAGATCCTACAAAAGTAGAAGCAGTATCTCATTGGGAAGCGCCGAAGACTGTTTCTGAAATCAGAAGTTTTCTTGGTCTTGCAGGTTATTACAGAAAGTTTATCGAAGGATTCTCAAAGTTAGCATTGCCGTTGACGAAGTTGACTCGTAAAGGACAAGCGTTTATTTGGGATTCTGATTGTGAGAAAGGTTTCCAAGAATTGAAGCGGAGATTGACTAGTGCTCCTATTCTGATTTTGCCGAATCCGGTGGAATCTTTTGTGGTTTATTGTGATGCATCTCTGATGGGATTAGGTGGTGTTTTAATGCAGAATCAACAGGTAGTTGCGTATGCTTCGAGACAGTTGAAGGTTCATGAAAGGAACTATCCTACTCATGACTTAGAGTTAGCAGCATTTGTGTTTGTCTTGAAATTGTGGAGGCATTATCTGTATGGTTCGAGATTTGAAGTATATAGTGATCATAAGAGCTTGAAGTATCTTTTCGATCAGAAAGAGCTCAATATGAGGCAAAGAAGGTGGTTGGAATTTCTCAAAGATTATGATTTTGGTTTGAATTACCATCCTGGTAAGGCAAATGTGGTTGCAGATGCTTTGAGCAGGAAATCCTGGCATATGTCTATGATGATGGTTCGCGAATTGGATTTAATTGAACAATTCCGAGATTTGAGTTTAATTTGTGAAGGTACTCCGAAGTGTGTTCGTTTGGGTATGTTGAAACTTACTAGTGGTATTCTAGAAGAGATCAGGAGCGGGCAGAAATCTGATGTTAATTTAGTTGATAAATTGACATTGATCAACCAAGGTCAAGGTGGTGAGTTTAGAATTGATGAAAATGATGTTATGAGATTTGGCGATAGAGTCTGTGTTCCTGATGTTGCAGAAATCAAGAAGAGTATATTAGAGGAAGGACATCGCAGTGGAATGAGTATTCATCCAGGTGCCACGAAAATGTATCATGATTTGAAGAAATTGTTTTGGTGGCCGGGAATGAAAAAGGAAATAGCTGAATTTGTGTATGCATGTTTAATCTTTCAGAAATCGAAGATTGAGCATCAGAAGCCGTCTGGATTTATGCAACCGATGTTTATTCCAGAATGGAAGTGGGATAGTATTTCTATGGATTTTGTATCCGGGTTGCCGAGGACTCCTAAGAATTGTGAAGCGATATGGGTTGTGGTGGATAGATTGACTAAGTCTGCTCATTTTATACTGGTGCGAATGGATTACTCAATGGAGAGATTGGCACAGTTGTATATTGAGAAAATAGTGAGTTTGCATGGAGTTCCTTCTAGTATTGTGTCAGATAGAGATCTGAGGTTCACTTCGAAATTTTGGGAAGGATTGCAGAAGGCTTTAGGTACTAAATTGAGGTTGAGTTCAGCTTACCATCCTCAGACTGATGGACAGACGGAGAGGACGATTCAATCGTTAGAAGATTTATTGCGTGCTTGTGTTTTAGAGAAGGGTGGAGCTTGGGATAGCTATTTGCCATTGATCGAATTTACTTATAACAATAGTTACCATTCGAGTATTGGTATGGCTTCGTTTGAGGCATTGTATGGTAGACGGTGTAGAACGCCTTTGTGTTGGTATGAATCTGGAGAGAGTTCAATAATTGGGCCAGAGATTGTTCAGCAGACTACTGAAAAGATTAAATTGATTCAAGAAAAGATGAGAGCTTCTCAGAGTCGTCAGAAAAGTTATCATGATAAGAGGAGGAAGAATTTAGAATTCAGTGCTGGAGATCATGTGTTTATGAGAGTTACTCCGATGACGGGTATTGGTCGAGCGTTGAAATCTAAGAAGTTGACTCCGTGTTTTATTGGTCCGTTTCATATTACGGAAAGAATTGGAGAAGTTGCTTATCGTATTGCTTTACCTCCGAGACTTGCGAATTTGCACGATGTTTTTCATGTTTCTCAGTTGAGGAGATACATTCCAGACCCATCTCATGTAATCCAAGTAGATGATGTACAGGTGAGAGATAACCTGACAGTAGAAACATTGCCTATGAGGATAGAAGATCGGGAAGTGAAACAGTTAA
The DNA here is from genome assembly GCA_948472305.1 of Vicia faba. Taxonomy (NCBI): domain Eukaryota; kingdom Viridiplantae; phylum Streptophyta; class Magnoliopsida; order Fabales; family Fabaceae; genus Vicia; species Vicia faba. Next base: position 329,489 of record CATIWC010000799.1, on the reverse strand, counting down.
GGGGTAAAGAGATAGCATTAGTGAAGGTTGCTTGGGGAGGTCCAGCAGATGGAAATATCACTTGGGAACTGGAGAGCCAGATGAAAGAGGCTTATCCGGAACTGTTCGTCTAAGGTATGTTTTCGAGGACGAAAACTCTTTTAGTGGGGGAGAGTTGTAACACCCCAGCTGTAATTATTTGATTTATTTAATTGGGAATTTATTTTATTAGAATTAATAAAATAAAAAGGAATTATCTATTTTGGAATATTTGAAGAAAATAAAAGAAATAAGAAAACATTGGGTTTTTAAGTTATTGGGCTTGGATGTCATTAGTATAGAGTGGGGGTGCAAAATAAATAAGGATATATTTTGGAACTCAAGTTATTTTCTCATTATTCACGATAACACAGAATTTGGGAAATTTGGGAAGCTGAGCTCTGAAGGTGCGAAGAACGAAGAACATCACTCAAAGAACTCAAGCTGCAATTTGATAAGGTAAGGGGGGCTACTACTCAATTTATATTTGCTTATGGGTTTAGGTACGATTGATTTTGGATAATCGTAGGGAGAAACCCCAATTTTTTTTAGATGTTCTTAGGAATCAATAACCTTAGGGTTGAACCTTGTTAGAAAAGGTTTAGGTTCCCAAATTTTATAAATCAATTAGGGATTTTAGGTTCCTATGGTGGATTTGGAGTATAACTGTATGATCGTGAGTTTACCTTAGGTGTTCTAGGGATAACCTTGATGTTGTTAGAATTTCCCTAAAGGACGGGTAATATGTAACTTAAGGTCAATTTTATAAAACTTGTTGTTGATGAAAGAATGGTTGATAAAATAGGATGTTTTGAGACAAAAATTCTGAGTTGTGTATGATTTGAAAAATAAGACCTTAAGTTAAATAATGATGTCCTTAAGATTGGAAATTGACTAACGTAGGAGGGAATTGTGTTTCCAATTGATGTGTTGCTTTGAGTTATGCATAATTGATGTTGTTATGTACCGAAATGTGCGTTTCGGCTGGTATTTTTCGTGTTTGGCTGCTGTTCTGAGCTGCTGCAGGTACAAGAAAAATTTGGTACGCGCTCATCAACACGGGCCGTGTTGATTCACACGGGCACCCGTGTTGATCTACTGTATTGGCAAAAAAAAATGTGTTTCCAGACACATTTCAACACGGGCCGTGTTGATTCACACGGGCACCCGTGTTGATCCACTGTATTGGCAAAATAACGTGTTTCTGGATACATTTCCACACGGGCAGTGTTGATTCACACGGGCACCCGTGTTAAACCTCCTGTGTTGGTTTCTGAATTTTGTTTTCTGTGCATGCTGTTATGTACGGGATTGATCCTGTTTTGATGTGCAGTGTTTGATATATTTTGAATATGCTGTTTATTGATTTCCTAGTGTTGATTGATGCTTGTATCGAATAACGTTTGTATGTTATGATACCAACACTACGTAGATTTATTGTCATGCTTTTAGATGATGTTATCAAGCATGAAGTATGATATAACTTGATATGGTTGGTTGATGTTTAATAGTATGCTGAGTGATTACATGCTATCCATATCCTGTTGAGATTGATAATGTTGATGTTGCATGATATGTTTTATTGATGTGAATAGTATGCTGAGTGTTACATACTTTACATATCATGTTGCATTTGTTAATTCCCATTGTGTGGAATTAACATGGTGGCCAATATACGTGTCCGCGATTTAATGGAACGTTGAGGTGGTAGCTGTGTCCGCGATATAATGGAACGGTGAGTTATCCGTGACCCGAGATTTAATGGAGCGGTAAAATGGTACCACATGCATGGGTGTGTTGCATTATATTGAATATGACATGAATGGATGATTTTCCAATGTTGTATTTAATTGATTGTATGCATGTATTGTTGCTGAATTGTTAATGATGTTTGATGTTAATTATAAGTATGAAAAGTAATATATTATGAATATATGAATTGTAAAGGTTTTCGTAAACTATGAAACGTGCTAACTGTTGGGTGATGCTTATGGTTTATCCGAATTGATTGTTATGAACGTATAATCAAATGTATAGTTGAGATGCTCACCCTTACTGTTGAACATTTCAGATTGAGGAGCTTCGTTCAGGTGCTTGGCGAAGGCTTGTTGCTTCTAGTTTATTTCCGTTTAAGTATTGTCTGGGTCATGCTCTGATAGTTGTAACTCCGGGAACGTTGTTTGTCGAGCTGCTTTGGTCAGACTCGTTTATTTCCTTATGTTTGTTATAATATGATGTTGATATATTCCAGGTGTTAATCCCTGATGATTTTGAAAATATTATAACATTGGTTTTGTTAATTAAATTATACCGCTGTGTAAACATGTATGAGTTGCTTTTATGTTATGCATGACAGGAACTTGTTTTTATTAAAAGAGAATTGTGACATCCTCGTTAATACATGTACTCTGAAAATATGATTTTAATTATTTGCGAAATTTTGTTCGGGGTTTTAGAGGGTGTTACAATAGTGGTATCAGAGCATAGTCGGTTGTTGCGACCAGAGTCGTGAGTCAATCATTCCTTTTGTATGCGATTAGTGTAAGGCAACACTGTCGATACTGTATTCTGATGAGGAGTATGTTTTAATTCTCAGGAATATGGCTGGAAGAGGTAACAGACGAAATGATGCTGCACTCGCTGAGGCTTTGGGGATGTTAGCTGGTGTACTTGCTGGAAATCCAAGTGGAGGCGTGATTGGTGCTGATAGGCAATTGGGGAACTTCCAAAGGAACAATCCTCCGTTGTTCAAAGGTACACATGACCCTGAAGGTGCTCAGAAGTGGCTGAAGGAAATCAAAAGGATTTTCCGTGTGATTGATTGTGCTGAAGATCTGAAAGTCAGATATGGTACGCATATGTTGGCAGAAGAGGCCGACGACTGGTGGGTTGCAACAAGGACTGAAATGGTTCAGGATGGAGAGGCACTGACTTGGGCTAACTTCAGAAGGGCTTTTCTGAGGAGGTACTTTCCTGAAGATGTTCGGGGAATAAAGGAAATTGAGTTTTTGGAGCTTAAGCAGGGCAATCTGACTGTTAGTGAGTATGCTACTAAGTTCACGGAATTGGCAAAGTATTATGCACACTACAACAATGATGAGGCTGGAGAATTCTCTAAGTGTATCAAATTTGAGAATGGTCTCCGAGATGAGATTAAGCAGGGAATCAGGTACCAGCGTATTCGTAGATTTTTTGATCTGGTGGATTGTAGCAGGATCTTGGAAGAAGATATTACCAAGATTAAGTCATCTCAATCTCGTGGGGCAGTTGATAAAAGAGGAAAGCAACATATGGACCGTGGCAAGCCATATGGTAGAGGTAACCAGAAAGCAGGTGGATGGAAAAGGCCTAGTGGGGGAGATTCTAAGGCTCCTATCAGATGCTACAGGTGTGGTGAGTTTGGTCATCATATTCGAGATTGCAAGAGTGATGAGAGGAAGTGCTATAAATGTGGAAAGACTGGTCATTTGTCTATTGATTGCAAAGGGAAGTCTGTTACTTGTTACAATTGTGGCGAAGAAGGTCACATTCGTCCGCAGTGTCCTAAGCCTAAGAAGGATCAGTCAGGTGGAAAAGTGTTCGCTTTGTCTGGATCTGAGACTACTCCAGAGGATCGATTGATTAAAGGTACGTGTTTTATTCATGGCACATCTTTAGTTGCAATTATTGATACTGGTGCAACTCATTCCTTCATTTCCTTGGATTTTGCTGAGAGGTTGAAACTGGACATATCTGGTATGCGAAGTAGCATGGTTGTTGATACTCCTGCATCGGGTTCAGTGACAACTTCACTTGTATGTAGGAATTGTCCTATTGAGATTTTTGGTAGAGGTTTCGGTATGGATTTAGTGTGCCTACCGCTTGAACAAATTGATATTATCCTTGGGATGACCTGGTTGGAATTCAACCGGGTTCATCTGAACTGTTTTGCTAAGACGGTGATTTTCCCAGAGGCAGTTGGTGTCGGGAATTTGACTATGACTGCTAGACAGGTACAAGAAGCAATGGAAGACGGTGCTAATGTGTTTATGTTACTTGCTTCGTTAGATGCAACAGGAAAGGTCAGGAGTGGCGAATTGCCAGTGGTGTGTGATTTTCCAGAAGTCTTTCCTGATGATGTTGGTGAGTTACCTCCTGAGAGAGAAGTGGAATTTTCTATAGATTTGATTCCTGGTACGAGACCGGTGTCGATGGCACCATATCATATGTCTGCATCTGAGTTGGCTGAATTGAAGAGCCAGTTGGAAGATCTACTGGAGAAGAAGTTTATTCATCCAAGTATTTCGCCTTGGGGTGCTCCGGTATTGTTGGTCAAGAAGAAAGAAGGTTCTATGAGACTGTGTGTTGATTACAGGCAATTGAACAAGGTAACCATTAAGAATCGGTATCCATTACCGAGGATTGATGATTTAATGGATCAGCTAATTGGAGCCAGTGTATTCAGTAAGATTGACTTGAGATCTGGATATCATCAGATTCATGTGAAAGCGGAAGATATTCAAAAGACTGCTTTTTGAACGAGGTATGGGCATTATGAATATTCTGTTATGCCGTTCGGAGTTACTAATGCACCTGGTGTTTTCATGGAATATATGAACAGGATTTTTCATCCGTATCTGGATAAGTTTGTTGTGGTTTTTATTGATGACATTCTGATTTATTCCAAGAATGACGAAGAACATGCGGAACATCTCAGAGTTGTGTTAGAGTTGTTAAAAGATAAGAAGTTGTATGCAAAGTTGTCCAAATGTGAGTTCTGGCTGAATGAAGTTAGTTTTCTTGGACATGTGATTTCTAAGAATGGTATTGCAGTAGATCCTACAAAAGTAGAAGCAGTATCTCAGTGGGAAGCGCCGAAGACTGTTTCTGAAATCAGAAGTTTTCTTGGTCTTGCAGGTTATTACAGAAAGTTTATCGAAGGATTCTTAAAGTTAGCATTGCCGTTGACGAAGTTGACTCGTAAAGGACAAGCGTTTATTTGGGATTCTGATTGTGAGAAAGGTTTCCAAGAATTGAAGCGGAGATTGACTAGTGCTCCTATTCTGATTTTGCCGAATCCGGTGGAATCTTTTGTGGTTTATTGTGATGCATCTCTGATGGGATTAGGTGGTGTTCTAATGCAGAATCAACAGGTAGTTGCGTATGCTTCGAGACAGTTGAAGGTTCATGAAAGGAACTATCCTACTCATGACTTAGAGTTAGCAGCAGTTGTGTTTGTCTTGAAATTGTGGAGGCATTATCTGTATGGTTCGAGATTTGAAGTATATAGTGATCATAAGAGCTTGAAGTATCTTTTCGATCAGAAAGAGCTCAATATGAGGCAAAGAAGGTGGTTGGAATTTCTCAAAGATTATGATTTTGGTTTGAATTACCATCCTGGTAAGGCAAATGTGGTTGCAGATGCTTTGAGTAGGAAATCCTTGCATATGTCTATGATGATGGTTCGCGAATTGGATTTAATTGAACAATTCCGAGATTTGAGTTTAATTTGTGAAGGTACTCCGAAGTGTGTTCGTTTGGGTATGTTGAAACTTACTAGTGGTATTCTAGAAGAGATCAGGAGCGGGCAGAAATCTGATGTTAATTTAGTTGATAAATTGACATTGATCAACCAAGGTCAAGGTGGTGAGTTTAGAATTGATGAAAATGATGTTATGAGATTTGGCGATAGAGTCTGTGTTCCTGATGTTGCAGAAATCAAGAAGAGTATATTAGAGGAAGGACATCACAGTGGAATGAGTATTCATCCGGGTGCCACGAAAATGTATCATGATTTGAAGAAATTGTTTTGGTGGCCGGGAATGAAAAAGGAAATAGCTGAATTTGTGTATGCATGTTTAATCTGTCAGAAATCGAAGATTGAGCATCAGAAGCCGTCTGGATTTATGCAACCGATGTTTATTCCAAAATGGAAGTGGGATAGTATTTCTATGGATTTTGTATCCGGGTTGCCGAGGACTCCTAAGAATTGTGAAGCGATATGGGTTGTGGTGGATAGATTGACTAAGTTTGCTCATTTTATACCGGTGCGAATGGATTACTCAATGGAGAGATTGGCACAGTTGTATATTGAGAAAATAGTGAGTTTGCATGGAGTTCCTTCTAGTATTGTGTCAGATAGAGATCCGAGGTTCACTTCGAAATTTTGGGAAGGATTGCAGAAGGCTTTAGGTACTAAATTGAGGTTGAGTTCAGCTTACCATCCTCAGACTGATGGACAGACGGAGAGGACGATTCAATCGTTAGAAGATTTATTGCGTGCTTGTGTTTTAGAGAAGGGTGGAGCTTGGGATAGCTATTTGCCATTGATTGAATTTACTTATAACAATAGTTACCATTCGAGTATTGGTATGGCTCCGTTTGAGGCATTGTATGGTAGACGGTGTAGAACGCCTTTGTGTTGGTATGAATCTGGAGAGAGTTCAATAATTGGGCCAGAGATTGTTCAGCAGACTACTGAAAAGATTAAATTGATTCAAGAAAAGATGAGAGCTTCTCAGAGTCGTCAGAAAAGTTATCATGATAAGAGGAGGAAGAATTTAGAATTCAGTGCTGGAGATCATGTGTTTATGAGAGTTACTCCGATGACGGGTATTGGTCGAGCGTTGAAATCTAAGAAGTTGACTCCGCGTTTTATTGGTCCATTTCATATTACGGAAAGAATTGGAGAAGTTGCTTATCGTATTGCTTTACCTCCGAGACTTGCGAATTTGCACGATGTTTTTCATGTTTCTCAGTTGAGGAGATACATTCCAGACCCATCTCATGTAATCCAAGTAGATGATGTACAGGTGAGAGATAACCTGACAGTAGAAACATTGCCTATGAGGATAGAAGATCGGGAAGTGAAACAGTTAAGGGGTAAAGAGATAGCATTAGTGAAGGTTGCTTGGGGAGGTCCAGCAGATGGAAATATCACTTGGGAACTGGAGAGCCAGATGAAAGAGGCTTATCCGGAACTGTTCGTCTAAGGTATGTTTTCGAGGACGAAAACTCTTTTAGTGGGGGAGAGTTGTAACACCCCAGCTGTAATTATTTGATTTATTTAATTGGGAATTTATTTTATTAGAATTAATAAAATAAAAAGGAATTATCTATTTTGGAATATTTGAAGAAAATAAAAGAAATAAGAAAACATTGGGTTTTTAAGTTATTGGGCTTGGATGTCGTTAGTATAGAGTGGGGGTGCAAAAGAAATAAGGATATATTTTGGAACTCAAGTTATTTTCTCATTATTCACGATAACACAGAATTTGGGAAATTTGGGAAGCTGAGCTCTGAAGGTGCGAAGAACGAAGAACATCGCTCAAAGAACTCAAGCTGCAATTTGATAAGGTAAGGGGGGCTACTACTCAATTTATATTTGCTTATGGGTTTAGGTACGATTGATTTTGGATAATCGTAGGGAGAAACCCCAATTTTTTTTATATGTTCTTAGGAATCAATAACCTTAGGGTTGAACCTTGTTAGAAAAGGTTTAGGTTCCCAAATTTTATAAATCAATTAGGGATTTTAGGTTCCTATGGTGGATTTGGAGTATAACTGTATGATCGTGAGTTTACCTTAGGTGTTCTAGGGATAACCTTGATGTTGTTAGAATTTCCCTAAAGGACGGGTAATATGTAACTTAAGGTCAATTTTATAAAACTTGTTGTTGATGAAAGAATGGTTGATAAAATAGGATGTTTTGAGACAAAAATTCTGAGTTGTGTATGATTTGAAAAATAAGACCTTAAGTTAAATAATGTTGTCCTTAAGATTGGAAATTGACTAACGTAGGAGGGAATTGTGTTTCCAATTGATGTGTTGCTTTGAGTTATGCATAATTGATGTTGTTATGTACCAAAATGTGCGTTTCGGCTGGTATTTTTCGTGTTTGGCTGATGTTCTGAGCTGCTGCAGGTACAAGAAAAATTTGGTACGCGCTCATCAACACGGGCCGTGTTGATTCACACGGGCACCCGTGTTGATCTACTGTATTGGCAAAAAAAAAATGTGTTTCCAGACACATTTCAACACGGGCCGTGTTGATTCACACGGGCACCCGTGTTGATCCACTGTATTGGCAAAATAACGTGTTTCTGGACACATTTCCACACGGGCAGTGTTGATTCACACGGGCACCCGTGTTAAACCTCCTGTGTTGGTTTCTGAATTTTGTTTTCTGTGCATGCTGTTATGTACGGGATTGATCCTGTTTTAATGTGCAGTGTTTGATATGTTTTGAATATGCTGTTTATTGATTTCCTAGTGTTGATTGATGCTTGTATCGAATAACGTTTGTATGTTATGATACCAACACTACGTAGATTTATTGTCATGCTTTTAGATGATGTTATCAAGCATGAAGTATGATATAACTTGATATGGTTGGTTGATGTTTAATAGTATGCTGAGTGATTACATGCTATCCATATCCTGTTGAGATTGATAATGTTGATGTTGCATGATATGTTTTATTGATGTGAATAGTATGCTGAGTGTTACATACTTTACATATCATGTTGCATTTGTTAATTCCCATTGTGTGGAATTAACATGGTGGCCAATATACGTGTCCGCGATTTAATGGAACGTTGAGGTGGTAGCCGTGTCCGCGATATAATGGAACGGTGAGTTATCCGTGACCCGAGATTTAATGGGGCGGTAAAATGGTACCACATGCATGGGTGTGTTGCATTATATTGAATATGACATGAATGGATGATTTTCCAATGTTGTATTTAATTGATTGTATGCATGTATTGTTGCTGAATTGTTAATGATGTTTGATGTTAATTATAAGTATGAAAAGTAATATATTATGAATATATGAATTGTAAAGGTTTTCGTAAACTATGAAACGTGCTAACTGTTGGGTGATGCTTATGGTTTATCCGAATTGATTGTTATGAACGTATAATCAAATGTATAGTTGAGATGCTCACCCTTACTGTTGAACATTTCAGATTGAGGAGCTTCGTTCAGGTGCTTGGCGAAGGCTTGTTGCTTCTAGTTTATTTCCATTTAAGTATTGTCCGGGTCATGCTCTGATAGTTGTAACTCCGGGAACGTTGTTTGTCGAGCTGCTTTAGTCAGACTCGTTTATTTCCTTATGTTTGTTATAATATGATGTTGATATATTCCAGGTGTTAATCCCTGATGATTTTGAAAATATTATAACATTGGTTTTGTTAATTAAATTATTCCGCTGTGTAAACATGTATGAGTTGCTTCTATGTTATGCATGACAGGAACTTGTTTTTATTAAAAGAGAATTGTGACATCCTCGTTAATACATGTACTCTGAAAATATGATTTTAATTATTTGCGAAATTTTGTTCGGGGTTTTAGAGGGTGTTACAGTTGGATTCGTCAAGGCCAGATGAATCAAACCCAACCCTCGCGCCCTGTTTATATAATGCACAGACTTAATCGCTATTTTTGGCATTTGCACTTTGTGGGGGTTAAAAACCCCCGCTATTTGATATGTTTTATGCAGGTTTCATGAAGAAGACGAAGACGTGGTAATACACCATTGGCCAATTCAAAATATAACGCACGTTTTTTTATCTTTCCAGCATATGCGTTTGTTTTCCTATATTATTTTTATTGCCCACTATACTAACAGATGCAGCACCATGGCGTAGTGGAATGTGAGGTGGACGTTCACTATTGGGACCTGGGTTCGATTCCCAGGTCCACCCAAATCTCAATATTATTTTTTCTAAGGTGTTCCTATGCAGGCTTCCAAACAGCGTCAATCATACATCTCAAGCAATCAGCCTGCCAAGTGGCCACTAACGCTAATCTGATGGCCATGAGGCGTGGACCATGGTGTTCCCAGTCAATGCAACGTGCAGATGATTCCAAAAGTCAAACAGGCTTGCTTCTTATTGGGCCTAAATTTCCAGAACTAAACCTCCATTGGGTCCATCAACACCCCCCTGGTTTATTTTCCTTTTTTATTTTCTTTTTCTTTTTAATTCTTTTAATTATTATTATTATTATTAACTAACAAATTATTTTTATAATAAAATCAGAAACTTAAAATATTAAATATTTTTATTATTTATTAAATTCACTATTAATTATCTTTGTAAATAAATGTGAATTAAATAATTTAGTTAATTTAGGTTTAATTTTAATGTTTTCATAGTAAATAAAATCAACTTAGAACTAGGGTTTTTCTTGACTTTTAATTTCTTTTCTTTTTATTTTCATAAAAAACTTAAAAAACAAAAAAAAACATTTTTTCTTTTTAATTAAATAATTAATTAGTACTAGGTTTAATATTTTAATTTAATTGCAAAAAAGGGACAAAACTTAAATTCTTTTCTCAAAAAGGGTCAAAACCCTAAGGACGTCCTGATTAAATTTCTATTCGCGCATTATTATTTATTTTGATTATTGATGTATCTGTTTCCAAGGATGTAATAGTTAATTAGGGTTTTATTGCTTTCTTTACTTTCCTCATTTATTTTCCAAAATGGGTTTTTGTTTTTGGCGATGTATAGACCCGCGCCTTGTAATAGCGTAGATTTACCTTTCCGCACTTTATTTTCCGCACTCTTAACTGTTAATATGCATGAAAGACTTGGATGAAAATTAAAAACAACTCGTAGATCACCATGATACATGTACAAGATAATATAACATGAAAACAACACACAAGCACATGCCACTCCTAGGGTACGCCTCACTGGTTGCCTCGAACGTGGTCGTCAAGTATAGGGTGTTTTAGAGGTCGCCCTCATGTCTAAAGATCCAGTTGCCACGAAACGGTTGCCTCGGATAAAAATGATCTAGGACATTAGGGTTACTTCTAAGGTGTCCTACTATTGCTTCGTTGACCACACTGTCCCTTAATCGAATTGACCCGAACACCTCCAACGACGGTGCTACCTACATCTCAATGGTGGGATAGCACTATCTAAAGGACTCTTACACAGCTTAATTCCTTAGAGTAGGTAGATTTCTCCTGGGTAATTGCTCTCTCAAAACAAACAAAAACATCTTTTCACACTGACACTTTCAAAAGGTTTTCAAACAAATATTTCATACACTCTTGAGGACAGATACAAGAGTTACTTAGAAATTTTTCAAACGAAACTTTTTCAAAACCCACACACACTTGAAAAGCAAACAAATTTTTGAAAACATAGAGTGAGCAAGTACCTAAGAGCCCATGGATAACCATGGATAGAAAGGGTGCTATCACCTTCCCTTTCTATAAATCTACCTCCCGAACCGAGAAACATTCTCGATAAGGAATTTTGCTGTGCTTTTGTCCTTTCCATGTTGGAGAACATAAAAGACGGTAGCGACTCTTGCTTACCGCAACATTTCGTGAACTAGCTAAAAACAGTCAGTTCTATTTCCACCGATCACAAGTCTCGATAGTATATTTATTCACCATATTCATATTGTATTATGGTATAATAGATGTAAACAATTTCAGTATTTTCTTCTTCTCCATCACCATATTTTAGATTACTTCATCACTAAGAAACTAAGTTAAAAAACCATTAATTGATGACACATATTCCATATACATTGGTTATAATTCAAATTATCTAATGAGTCTCGATAGTATATTTATTCACCATATTCATATTGATTTATGGTATAATAGATGTAAACAATTTCAGTATTTTCTTCTTCTTCATCACCAAATTTTAGATTACTTCATCACTAATAAACTAAGTTAAAAGACCATTAATTTATTACACATATTCCATATACATTGGTAATAATTCAAATTATATAATGAGTCTCGATAGTATATTTATCCATTATATTCATATTGTATTATGGTATAATAGATGTAAACAATTTCAATATTTTCCATCTCCATCACCAAATTTTAGGTTACTTCTTCACCAAGAAACTAAGTTGAAAGACTATTAATTAATTACACATATTTCATATACAGTGGTTATATTTCAAATTATATAATTAGGCCCGATAGTATATTTATTCACAATATTCATATTGTATTATGGTATAATAGATGCAAACAATTTCAATATTTTTCTTCTTCTCCATCTCCAAATTTTAGGTTACTTCATCATTAAGAAACTAAGTTAAAGACTATTACTTAATGGCACATATTCCATATACATCTGAAATAATTCAATATATATAATGAGTCTCGATAGTATATTTATTCACCATATTCATTTTGTATTATGGTATAATAGATGTAAACAATTTCAGTATTTTCTTCTTCTCCATCACCAAATTTTAGATTACTTTATCACTAAGAAACTAAGTTAAAAGACCATGAATTGATGACACATATTCCATATACATCGGTTATAATTAAAATTATCTAATGAGTCTCGATAGTATATTTATTCACCATATTCATATTGTATTATGGTATAATAGATGTAAACAATTTCAGTATTTTCTTCTTCTCCATCACCAAATTTTAGATTACTTCATCACTAATAAACTAAGTTAAAAGACCATTAATTTATTACACATATTCCATATACATTGGTAATAATTCAAATTATATAATGAGTCTCGATAGTATATTTATCCACCATATTCATATTGTATTATGGTATAATAGATGTAAACAATTTCAATATTTTTCTTCTCCATCACCAAATTTTAGGTTACTTCTTAACCAAGAAACTAAGTTGAAAGACTATTAATTAATGACACATATTTCATATACAGTGGTTATAATTCAAATTATATAATGAGGCCTGATAGTATATTTATTTACCATATTCATATTGTATAATGGTATGATAGATGTTAACAATTTCAATATTTTTCTTCTTTTTCATCATCAAATTTTAGGTTACTTCCTTACCTAGAACTAATTTAAAAGACTATTAATTAATGACACATATTTCATATACATTTCTAATAATTCAAATTATATAATGAGTCTCAATAGTATATTTATTCATCATATTTATATTGTATTATGGTATAATAGATGTAAACAATTTCAATATTTTTCTTCTTCTCCATCACGAAATTTTAGGTTATTTCATCACTAAGAAACTAAGTAAAAAAACTATTAATTAATGACACATATTCCATATACATTGGAAATAATTCAAATTATATAATGACTCTCAATAGTATATTTATTCACCATATTCATATTGTATTATGGTATAATAGATGTAAACAATTTCAATATTTTTCTTCTTCTCCATCAACAAACTTTAGGTTACTTCTTCACCAAGAAACTAAGTTAAAAGACTATTAATTAATGACACATATTTCATATACATTGGTAATAATTCAAATTATATAATGAGGCTCGATAGTATATTTATTCACCATATTTATATTGTATTATGGTATAATAGATGTAAACAATTTCAGTATTTTTCTTCTTCTTCATCACCAAATTTTAGGTAACTACATCACTAAGAAACTAAGTTAAAACACTATTAATTAATGACACATATTCCATATACATTGAAAATTATTCAAATTATATAATGAGTCTCGATAGTATATTTAATCACCATATTCATATTGTATTATGGTATAATAGATGTAAACAATTTCAATATTTTTCTTCTTTTTCATCACCAAAATTTAGGTTACTTCTTCACCAAGAAACTAAGTTAAAAGACTATTAATTAATGACACATATTTCATATACATTGCTAATAATTAAAATTATATAATGAGTCTCGAAAGTATATTTATTCACCATATTCATATTGTATTATGGTATAATAGATATAAACAATTTCAGTATTTTCTACTTCTACATCACCAAATTTTAGGTTACTTCTTCACCAAGAAACTAAGTTGAAAGACTATTAATTAATTACACATATTTCATATACAGTGGTTATAATTCAAATTATATAATGAGTCTCTATAGTATATTTATTCACCATATTCATATTGTATTATAGTATAATAAATGTAAACAATTGCAATATTTTTCTTCTTCTCCATCTCCATTACTTCTTCACCAAAAACTAAGTTAAAAGACTATTAATTAATGACACATATTTCATATACATTGCTAATAGTTCAAATTATATAATGAGTCTCGATAGTATATTTATTCACCATATTCATATTGTATTATGGTATAATAGATGTAAACAATTTCAGTATTTTCTTCTTCTCCATCACCAAATTTTAGATTACTTTATCACTAAGAAACTAAGTTAAAAGACCTTTAATTGATGACACATATTCCATATACATCGGTTATAATTAAAGTTATCTAATGAGTCTCGATAGTATATTTATTCACCATATTTATATTGTATTATGGTATAATAGATGTAAACAATTTAAGTATTTTCTTCTTCTCCATCACCAAATTTTAGATTACTTCATCACTAATAAACTAAGTTAAAAGACCATTAATTTATGACACATATTCCATATACATTGGTAATAATTCAAATTATATAATGAGTCTCGATAGTATATTTATCCACCATATTCATATTGTATTATGGTATAATAGATGTAAACAATTTCAATATTTTTCTTCTTCTCCATCAACAAACTTTAGGTTACTTCTTCACCAAGAAACTAAGTTAAAACACTATTAATTAACGACACATATTCCATATATATTGAAAATTAGTCAAATTATATAATGAGTCTCGATAGTATATTTATTCACCATATTTATATTGTATTATGGTATAATAGATGTAAACAATTTCAGTATTTTTCTTCTTCTCCATCTCTAAATTTTAGGTTACTTCATCACTAAGAAAGTAAGTTGAAAGAATATTAATTAATTACACATATTTCATATACATTGAAAATTATTCAAATTATATAATGAGTCTCGATAGTATATTTATTCACCATATTCATATTGTATTATGGTATAATAGATGTAAACAATTTCAGTATTTTCTTCTTCTACGTCACCAAATTTTAGGTTACTTCTTCACCAAGAAACTAAGTTGAAAGAATATTAATTAATTACACATATTTCATATACAGTGGTTATAATTCAAATTATATAATGAGTCTCGATAGTATATTTATTCACCATATTCATATTGTATTATGGTATAATAAATGTAAACAATTTCAGTATTTTTCTTCTTCTCCATCTCCAAATTTTAGGTTACTTCATCATTAATAAACTAACTCAAAAGACTATTAATTAATGACACATATTCCATATACATTAGAAATAATTCAAATTATATAATGAGTCTCGATAGTATATTTATTCACCATATTCATATTTTATTACTGTATAATAGATGTAAACAATTTCAGTATTTTCTTCTTCTCCATCACAAAATTTTAGGTTACTTCATCACAAAGAAACTAAGTTAAAAGACTATTAATTAATGACACATATTCCATATACATTGATAATAATTCAAATTATATAATGAGTATCGATAATATATTTATATATCATATTCATATTGTACTATGGTATAAAAGATGTAAACAATTTCAATATTTTTCTTCTCCATCACACAATTTTAGGTTACTTCTTCACCAAGAAACTAAATTAAAAGACTATTAATTAATGACACATATTTCATAAACATTGGTTATAATTCAAATTATATATTGAGGCCCGATAGTATATTTATTCACAATATTCATATTGTATTATGGAATAATAGATGTAAACAATTTCAGTATTTTTCTTCTTCTTCATCACCAAATTTTAGGTTACTTCTTCACCAAGAAACTACGTTAAAAGACCATTAATTAATGACACATATTCCACATACTTTAAACTATATAATAAGGCCCGGTAGTATATTTATTCACCACATTGATATTGTATTATGGTATAATAGATGTAAACAATTTGAATATTTTTCTTCTTCTCTTTCACCAAATTTTAGGTTACTTCGTCACTAAGAAACTAAGTTAAAAGAATATTAATTGATGACACATATTCAATATACATTGGTTATAACTCAAATTATATAATGAGGCTCGATAGTATATTTATTCACCATATTCATATTGTATTATGGTATAATACATTTATACAATTTAAAAAATTTTCTTCTTCTCCATGACCAAATTTTAGGTTACTTCATCACCAAGAAACTAAGTTAAAAGACTATTAATAAATAACATATATTCCATATGCATTGGTAATAATTCAAATTATTTAATGAGTCTCGATAGTATATTTATATACCATATTCATATTGTATTATAGTATAATAGATGTAAATAATTTCAATATTTTTCCTCTCCGTTTCAAATTTTAGGTTACTTCTTCACCAAGAAACTAAGTTAAAAGACTATTAATTAATGACACATATTTCATATACAGTGGTTATAATTCAAATTACATAATGAGGCCCGATAGTATATTTATTCACCATATTCATATTGTTTTATGGTTTAATAGATGTAAACAATTTCAATATTTTTCGTTTTTTCCATCACCAAATTTTAGGTTACTTCATCACTAAGAAACTAAGTAAAAAAACTATTAATTAATGACACATATTCCATATACATTGGAAATAATTCAAATTATATAATGAGTCTCGATAGTATGTTTATTCACCATATTCATATTATATTATGGTATAATAGATATAAACAATTTCAATATTTTTCTTCTTTTTCATCACCAAGTTTTAGGTTACTTCTTCACCAAGAAACCAAGTTAAAAGACTATTAATTAATGACACATATTTCATATACATTGCTAATAATTAAAATCATATTATGAGTCTCGATAGTATATTTATTCACCATATTCATATTGTATTATGGTATAATAGATATAAACAATTTCAGTATTTTCTACTTCTACATCACCAAATTTTAAGTTACTTCTTCACCAAGAAACTAAGTTGAGAGACTATTAATTAATTACACATATTTCATATACAGTGGTTATAATTCAAATTATATAATGAGTCTCTATAGTATATTTATTCACCATATTCATATTGTATTATAGTATAATAAATGTAAACAATTTCAATATTTTTCTTCTTCTCCATCTCCATTACTTCTTCACCAAAAACTAAGTTAAAAGACTATTAATTAATGACACATATTTCATATACATTGCTAATAGTTCAAATTATATAATGAGTCCCGATAGTATATTTATTCACCATATTCATATTGTATTATGGTATAATAGATGTAAACAATTTCAATATTTTTCTTCTTCTCCATCACCAAATTTTAGGTTACTTCATCATTAAGAAACTAAGTCATAAGACTATTAATTAATGAAACATATTCCATATACATTAGAAATAATTCAAATTATATAATGAGTATCGATAGTATATTTATTTACCATATTCTTATTGTATTATGGTATAATATATGTAAACAATTTCAATATTTTTCTTCTCCATCACCAAATATTAGGTTACTTCTTCACTAAGAAACTAAGTTGAAAGACTATTAATTAATTACACATATTTCATATACAGTGGTTATAATTCAAATTATATAATGAGGCCCGATAGTATATTTATTCACCATATTCATATTGTATTATCGTATAGTAGATATAAACAATTTCAATATTTTTCTTCTTCTCCATCTCCAAATTTTAGGTTACTTCATCACCAAGAAACTATGTTAAACGACCATTAATTGATGAAACATATTCCATATACATTAGTTATAATTCAAATTATCTAATGAGTCTCGATAGTATATTTATTCACCATATTCATATTGTATTATGGTATAATAGATATAAACAATTTCAGTATTTTCTTCTTCTCCATCACCAAATTTTAGATTACTTCATCACTAAGAAACTAAGTTAAAAGACCATTAATTGATAACACATATTCCATATACAATGGTTATAATTCAAATTATATAATGAGGCCGGATGGTATATTTAATCACCATACTCATATTATGGTATAATACATTAAAACAATTTCCATATTTTTCTTCTTTTCCATCACCAAATTTTAAGTTACTTCATCTCCAAGAAACTAAGTTAAAAGACTATTAATTAATGACACATATTCCATATACATTGGTAATAATTCAAATTATATAATGAGTCTCGATAGTATGTTTATATATCATATTCATATTGTATTATGATATAATAGATGTACACAATTTCAATATTTTTCTTCTCCATCACCAAATTTTAGGTTACTTCTTCACCAAGAAACTCGTTTGAAAGACTATTGATTAATGACATATATTTCATATACAGTGGTTATAATTCAAATTATATAATGAGGCCCGATAGTATATTTATTCACCATATTCATATTGTATTATAGTATAATATATGTAAACAATTTCAATATTTTTCTTCTTTTTCATCACCAAATTTTAGGTTACTTCTTCACCAAGAAACTAAGTTAAAAGACTATTAATTAATGACACATATTCCATATACATTTGAAATAATTCAAATTATATAATGAGTCTCGATAGTATGTTTATTCACCATATTCATATTGTATTATGGTATAATAGATGTATATAATTTCAGTATTTTTCTTCTTCTCCATCACCAAATTTTAGGTTACTTCATCACTAAGAAACTAAGTAAAAAAACTATTAATTAATGACACATATTCCATATACATTGGAAATAATTCAAATTATATAATGAGTCTCGATAGTATTTTTATTCACCATATTCATATTGTATTATGGTATAATAGATGTAAACAATTTCAATATTTTTCTTCTTTTTCATCACCAAATTTTAGGTTACTTCTTCACCAAAAACTAAGTTAAAAGACTATTAATTAATGACACATATATCATATAGATTTCTAATAATTCAAATTATATAATGAGTCTCAATAGTATATTTATTCATCATATTCATATTGTATTATTGTATAATAGATGTAAACAATTTCAATATTTATCTTCTTCTCCATCACCAAATTTTAGGTTACTTCATCACTAAGAAACTAAGTAAAAAAACTATTAATTAATGACACATATTTCATATACATTGGAAATAATTCAAATTATATAATGAGTCTCGATATTATATTTATTCACCATATTCATATGGTATTAAGGTATAATAGATGTAAACAATTTTAATATTTTTCTTCTTTTTCATCACCAAATTTTAGGTTACTTTTTCACAAAAAAAACTAAGTTAAAAGACTATTAATTAATAACACATATTTCATATACATTGGTTATAACATTAAAATATATAATGAGGCCCGATAGTATATTTATTCACCATATTCATATTATATTATGGTATAATAGATGTAAACAATTTCAATATTTTTCTTCTTCTCCATCACCAAATTTTAGGTTACTTCATCACTAAGAAGCTAAGTTAAAAGGCTATTACTCAATGACACATATTCCATATACATTTGAAATAATTCAAATTATATAATGAGTCTCGATAGTATGTTTATTCACCATATTCATATTGTATTATGGTATAATAGATGTAAACAATTTCAATATTTTTTTTCTTTTTCATCACCAAATTTTAGGTTAATTCTTCACCAAAACCTAATTAATGACACTAATTCCATATAGATTGGAAATAATTCTTCACTAAGAAACTAAGTAAAAAAACTATTAATTAATGACACATATTCCATATAGATTGGAAATAATTCAAATTATATAACGAGTCTCGATAGTATGTTTATTCACCATATTCATATTGTATTATGGTATAATAGATGTAAGCAATTTCAATATTTTTCTTCTTCTCAATCACGAAATTTTAGCTTACTTCATCACTAAGAAACTAAGTAAAAAATCTATTAATTAATGACACATATTCCATATACATTGGAAATAATTCAAATTATATAATGAGTTTGGATAGTATGTTTATTCACCATATTTATATTGTATTCTGGTATATTAGATGTAAAAATTTCAATATTTTTCTTCTTTTTCATCACCAAATTTTAGGTTACTTCTTCACCAAGAAACTAAGTTAAAAGACTATTAATTAATGACACATATTTCATATACATTGCTAATAATTCAAATTATATAATGAGTCTCAATAGTATATTTATTCACCATATTCATATTGTATTATGGTATAATAGATGTAAACAATTTTAATATTTTTCTTCTTCTCCATCTCCAAATTTTAGGTTGCTTCATCGTTAAGAAACTAAGTTAAAAAACTATTAATTAATGACACATATTTCATATACAATGGTTATAACTCAAATTATATAATTAGGCCCGATAGTATATTTATTCACCATATTCATATTATATTATGGTATAATAGATGTAAACAATTTCAATATTTTTTCTTCTTCTCCATCACTAAATTTTAGGTTACTTCATCACTAAGAAACTAAGTTAAAAGACTATTACTTAATGACACATATTCTGTATACATTTGAAATAATTCAAATTATATAATGAGTTTCGATAGTATGTTTATTCACCATATTTATATTGTATTATGGTATAATAGATGTAAACTGTTTCAGTATTTTCTTCTTCTCCAACACCAAATTTTAGGTTACTTCATCAATAAAAAACTAAGTTAAAAGACTATTAATTAATGACACATATTCCATATACATTGAAAATAATTAAAATTATATAATGAGTCCCGATAGTATATTTATTCACCATATTCATTTGTATTATGGTATAATAGATGTAAACAATTTCAGTATTTTCTTCTTCTCCATCACCAAATTTTAGGTTACTTCATCACTATGAAACTAAGTTAAATGACTATTAATTGATGACACATATTTCATATACATTGGAAATAATTAATTTTATATAATGAGTTTCGATAATATATTTATTCACCATATTCATATTCTATTATGGTATAATAGATGTAAACAATTTCAATATTTTTCATCTTCTCTATCACCAAATTTTAGTTTACTTCATCACTTCTAAGAAACTAAGTTTAAAGACTATTACTTAATGACACATATTCCATATACATTTGAAATAATTCAAATTATATAATGAGTCTTGATAGTATGTTTATTAACCATATTCATATTGTATTATGGTATAATAGATGTAAACAATTTCAGTATTTTTCTTCTTCTCCATCACCAAATTTTAGGTTACTTCATCACTAAGAAACTAAGTAAAAAAACTATTAATTAATGACACATATTCCATATACGTTGGAAATAATTCAAATTATATAATGATTCTCGATAGTATATTTATTCATCATATTCATATTGTATTATGGTATAATAGATGTAAACAATTTCAACATTTTTCTTCTTCTCCATCACCAAATTTTAGGTTACTTCATCACTAAGAAACTATGTAAAAAAACTATTAATTAATGACACATATTCCATATACATTGGAAATAATTCAAATTATATAATAAGTCTGGATAATATGTTTATTCACGATATTTATATTGTATTATGGTATATTAGATGTAAACAATTTCAATATTTTTCTTCTTTTTTCATCACCAAATTTTAGGTTACTTCTTCACCAAGAAACTAAGTTAAAAGACTATTAATTAATGACACATATTTCATATACATTGCTAATAATTCAAATTATATAATGAGTCTCAATAGTATATTTATTCACCATATTCATATTGTATTATGGTATAATAGATGTAAACAATTTCAATATTTTTCTTCTTCTCCATCTCAAAATTTTAGGTTGCTTCATCACTAAGAAACTAAGTTAAAAGACTATTAATTAATGACACATATTTCATATACAATGGTTATAAATAAAATTATATAATGAGGCCCGATAGTATATTTATTCACCATATTCATATTATATTATGGTATAATAGATGTAAACAATTTCAATATTTTTCTTTTTCTCCATCACTAAATTTTAGGTTACTTCATCACTAAGAAACTAAGTTAAAAGACTATTACTTAATGACACATATTCCATATACATTTGAAATAATTCAAATTATATAATGAGTCTCGATAGTATGTTTATTCACCATATTCATATTGTATTATGGTATAATAGATGTAAACAATTTCAGTATTTTCTTCTTCTCCAACACCAAATTTTAGGTTACTTCATCAATAAGAAACTAAGTTAAAAGACTATTAATTAATGACACATATTCCATATACATTGAAAATAATTAAAATTATATAATGAGTCCCGATAGTATATTTATTCACCATATTCATTTGTATTATGGTATAATAGATGTAAACAATTTCAGTATTTTCTTCTTCTCCATCACCAAATTTTAGGTTACTTCATCACTAAGAAACTAAGTTAAAAGACTATTAATTGATGACAAATATTTCATATACATTGGAAATAATTAAATTTATATAATGAGTTTCGATAATATATTTATTCATCATATTCATATTGTATTAAGGTATAATAGATGTAAACAATTTTAATATTTTTCTTCTTCTCCATCGCCAAATTTTAGGTTACTTCATCACCAAGAAACTATGTTAAAAGACTATTAATTAATGGCACATATTCCATATACATTGGTAATAATTCAAATTATATAATGAGTCTCGATAGTTGTTTAATCACCATATTCGTATTCTATTATGGTATAATAGATGTAAACAATTTCAATATTTTTCTTCTTCTCCATCACCAAATTTTAGGTTACTTCTTCACAAAGAAACTAAGTTAAGAGACTATTAATTAATGACACATATTCCATATACATTGGTAATACCTCAAATTATATAATGAGGCCTGGTAGTATATTTGTTCATCATATTCATATTGTATTATGGTATAATAGATGTAAACAATTTCAATATTTTTATTCTTCTCCATCACCAAATTTTAGGTTACTTCATCACTAAGAAACTAAGTTAAAAGACTATTACTTAATAACACATATTCCATATACATTTGAAATAATTCAAATTATATAATGAGTCTCAATAGTATGTTTAATCACCATATTCATATTGTATTATGGTATAATAGATGTAATCAATTTCAGTATTTTCTTTTTCTCTAACACCAAATTTTAGGTTACTTCATCAATAAGAAACTAAGTTAAAAGACTATTAATTAATGACACATATTCCATATACATTGAAAATAATTCAAATTATATAATGAGTCTCGATAGTATATTTATTCACCATATTCATATTGTATTATGGTATAATAGATGTAAACAATTTCAGTATTTTCTTCTTCTCCATCACCAAATTTTAGGATACTTCATCACTAAGAAACTAAGTTAAAAGACTATTAATTGATGACACATATTGGAAATAATTCAATTTATATAATGAGTTTCGATAATATATTTATTTACCATATTCATATTGTATTAAGGTATAATAGATGTAAACAATTCTAATATTTTTCTTCTTCTCCATCGCCAAATTTTAGGTTACTTCATCACCAAGAAACTAAGTTAAAAGACTATTAATTAATGGCACATATTCCATATACATTGGTAATAATTCAAATTATATAATTAGTCTAGATAGTATATTTATTCACCATATTCATATTGTATTATGGTATAATAGATGTAAACAATTTCAATATTTTTCTCCTTCTCCATCTCAAAATTTTAGGTTACTTCATCACTAAGTTAAAAAACTATTAATTAATAACACATATTTCATATACATTGGTTATAAAATTAAAATATATAATGAGGCCTGGTAGTATATTTATTCACCATATTCATATTATATTATGGTATTATAGATGTAAACAATTTCAATATTTTTCTTCTTCTCCATCACCAAATTTTAGATTACTTTATCACTAAGAAACTAAGTTAAAAGACTATTACTTAATGACACATATTCCATATACATTTGAAATAATTTATATTATATAATAAGTCTCGATAGTATGTTAATTCACCATATTCATATTGTATTATGGTATAATAGATGTAAACAATTAAAGTATTTTTCTTCTTCTCTATCACCAAATTTTAGGTTACTTCATCACTAAGAAACTAAGTAAAAAAACTATTAATTAATGACACATATTCCATATACATTGGAAATAATTCAAATTATATAATGAGTCTCAATAGTATGTTTATTCACCATATTCATATTGTATTATGGTATAATAGATGTAAACAATTTCAATATTTTTCTTCTTCTCCATCACCAAATTTTAGGTTACTTCATCACTAAGAAACTAAGTAAAAAATCTATTAATTAATGACACATATTCCATATACATTGGAAATAATTCAAATTATATAATGATTTTGGATAGTATGTTTATTCACCATATTTATATTGTATTATGGTATATTAGATGTAAACAATTTCAATATTTTTCTTCTTTTTCATCACCAAATTTTAGGTTACTTCTTCACCAATAAACTAAGTTAAAAGACTATTAATTAATGACACATATTTCATATACATTGCTAATAATTCAAATTATATAATGAGTCTCAATAGTATATTTATTCACCATATTCATATTGTATTATGGTATAATAGATGTAAACAATTTCAATATTTTTCTTCTTCTTCATCTCTAAATTTTAGGTTGCTTCATCGTTAAGAAACTAAGTTAAAAAACTATTAATTAATGACACATATTTCATATACAATGGTTATAACTTAAATTATATAATGAGGCCCTATAGTATATTTATTCACCATATTCATATTATATTATGGTATAATAGATGTAAACAATTTCAATATTTTTCTTCTTCTCCATCACTAAATTTTAGGTTACTTTATCACTAAGAAACTAAGTTAAAAGACTATTACTTAATGACACATATTCCGTATACATTTGAAATAATTCAAATTATATAATGAGTCTCGACAGTATGTTTATTCACCATATTTATATTGTATTATGGTATAATAGAAGTAAACAGTTTCAGTATTTTCTTCTTTTCCAACACCAAATTTTAGGTTACTTCATCAATAAGAAACTAAGTTAAAAGACTATTAATTAATGACACATATTCCATATACATTTAAAATAATTAAAATTATATAATGAGTCCCGATAGTATATTTATTCACCATATTCATTTGTATTATGGTATAATAGATGTAAAAAAATTCAGTATTTTCTTCTTCTCCATCACCAAATTTTAGGTTACTTCATCACTAAGAAACTAAGTTAAATGACTATTAATTGATGACACATATTTCATATACATTGGAAATAATTAAATTTATATAAAGAGTTTTGATAATATATTTATTCACCATATTCATTTTGTATTAAGGTATAATAGATGTAAACAATTTCAATATTTTTCTTCTTCTCCATCATTAAATTTTAGGTTACTTCATCACTAACAAACTAAGTTAAAAGACTATTACTTATTGACACATATTCCATATACATTTGAAATAATTCAAATTATATAATGAGTCTCGATAGTATGTTTATTCACCATATTCATATTGTATTATGGTATAATAGATGTAAACAATTTCAGTATTTTTCTTCTTCTACATCACCAAATTTTAGGTTACTTCATCACTAAGAAACTAAGTAAAAAAAACTATTAATTAATGACACATATTCCATATACATTGGAAATAATTCAAATTATATAATGAGTCTCGATAGTATATTTATTCACCATTTTCATATTTTATTATGGTATAATAGATGTAAACAATTTCAATATTTTTCTTCTTCTCCAACACCAAATTTTAGGTTACTTCATCACTAAACTAAGTAAAAAAAATATTAATTAATGACACATATTCCATATACATTGGAAATAATTCAAATTATATAATGAGTCTCGATAGTATGTTTATTCACCATATTTATATTGTATTATGGTATATTAGATGTAAACAATTTCAATATTGTTCTTCTTTTTTATCACCAAATTTTAGGTTACTTCTTCACCAAGAAACTAAGTTAAAAGACTATTAATTAATGACACATATTTCATATATATTGCTAATAATTCAAATTATATAATGAGTCTCGATAGTATATTTATTCACCATATTCATATTATATTATGGTATAATAGATGTAAACAACTTCAATATTTTTCCTCTTCTCCATCACCAAATTTTAGGTTACTTCATCACTAAGAAACTAAGTTAAAAGACTATTACTTAATAACACATATTCCATATACATTTGAAATAATTCAAATTATATAATGAGTCTCGATAGTATGTTTATTCACCATATTCATATTGTATTATGGTATAATAGATGTAAACAATTTCAGTATTTTCTTATTCTCCATCACCAAATTTTAGGTTACTTCATCACTAAGAAACTAAGTTAAAAGACTATTAATTGATGACACATATTTCATATACATTGGAAATAATTCAATTTATATAATGAGATTCGATAATATATTTATTCACCATTTTCATATTGTATTAAGGTATAATAGATGTAAACAATTTTCATATTTTTCTTCTTCTCCATCGCCAAATTTTAAGTTACTTCATCACCAAGAAACTAAGTTAAAAGACTATTAATTAATGGCACATATTCCATATACATTGGTAATAATTCAAATTATATAATGAGTCTCGATAGTATATTTATTCACCATATTCATATTGTATTATGGTATAATAGATGTAAACAATTTCAATATTTTTCTTCTTCTCCATCACCAAATTTTAGGTTACTTCTTCACCAAGAAACAAAGTTAAAAGACTATTAATTACTGACACATATTCCATATACATTGGTAATACCTCAAATTATATAATGAGGCCTGGTAGTATATTTAGTCACCATATTCATATTGTATTATGGTATAATAGATGTTTACAATTTAAATATTTTTTTTTTCTTTATCACCAAATTTTAGGATACTTCATCACTAAGAAACTAAGTTAAAAGACTATTAATTAATGACACATATTTCATATACATTGGAAATAATTCAATTTATATAATGAGTTTCGATAATATATTTATTCACCATATTCATATTGTATTATGGTATAATAGATGTAAACAATTTCAATATTTTTCTTCTTCTCCATCACCAAATTTTAGGTTACTTCATCACTAAGAAACTAAGTTAAAAGACTATTACTTAATAACAGATATTCCATATACATTTGAAATAATTAAAATTATATAATGAGTCTCAATATTATGTTTATTCACCATATTCATATTGTATTATGGTATAATAGATGTAATCAATTTCAGTATTTTCTTCTTCTCCAACACCAAAATTTAGGTTACTTCATCAATAAGAAACTAAGTTAAAAGACTATTAATTAATGACACATATT
This sequence comes from Vicia faba, assembly GCA_948472305.1. NCBI lineage: Eukaryota > Viridiplantae > Streptophyta > Magnoliopsida > Fabales > Fabaceae > Vicia > Vicia faba. The sequence goes on along the minus strand of CATIWC010000799.1, from coordinate 302,328 downwards.
TCATATACATTGAAAATAATTCAAATTATATAATGAGTCTCGATAGTATATTTATTCACCATATTCATATTGTATTATGGTATAACAGATGTAAACAATTTCAATATTTTTCTTTTTCTCCATCACCAAATTTTAGGTTACTCCTTCACGAGAAAACTAAGTTAAAAGACAAACAATTAATGACACATATTCCATATAAATTGGTAATACCTCAAATTATATAATGAGGTCTGGTAGTATATTTATTCACTATATTCATATTGTATAATGGTATAATAGATGTAAACAATTTCAATATTTTGCTTCTTCTTCATCACCAAATTTTAGGTTACTTCTTCACCAAGAAACTGAGTTAAAAGACTATTAATTAATGACACATATTCCATATACATTGGTAAAACCTCAAATTATATAATGAGGCTCGATAGTATGTTTAATCATAATATTCATATTGTATTATGGTATAATAGATGTAAACAATTTCAGTATTTTTCTTCTTCTCCATCACCAAATTTTAGGTTACTTCATCACTAAGAAACTATGTAAAAAAAACTATTAATTAATAACACATATTCCATATACATTGGGAATAATTCAAATTATATAATGAGTCTGGATAGTATGTTTATTCACCATATTCATATTGTATTATGGTATAATAGATGTACACAATTTCAATATTTTTCTTCTTTTTCATCACCAAATTTTAGGTTATTTCTTCACCAAGAAACTAAGTTAAAAGACAAACAATTAATGACACATATTCCATATAAATTGGTAATACCTCAAATTATATAATGAGGTCTGGTAGTATATTTATTCACTATATTCATATTGTATTATGGTATAATAGATGTAAACAATTTCAGTATTTTCTTCTTCTCCATCACCAAATTTTAGGATACTTCATCACTAAGAAACTAAGTTAAAAGACTATTAATTGATGACACATATTGGAAATAATTCAATTTATATAATGAGTTTCGATAATATATTTATTCACCATATTCATATTGTATTAAGGTATAATAGATGTAAACAATTTTAATATTTTTCTTCTTCTCCATCGCCAAATTTTAGGTTACTTCATCACCAAGAAACTAAGTTAAAAGACTATTAATTAATGACACATATTCCATATACATTGCTAATAGTTCAAATTATATAATGAGTCTCGATAGTATATTTATTCACCATATTCATATTGTATTATGGTATAATAGATGTAAACAATTTCAATATTTTTCTTCTTCTCCATCACCAAATTTTAGGATCCTTCATCACTAAGAAACTAAGTTAAAAGACTATTAATTGATGACACATATTGGAAATAATTCAATTTATATAATGAGTTTCGATAATATATTTATTCACCATATTCATATTGTATTAAGGTATAATAGATGTAAACAATTTTAATATTTTTCTTCTTCTCCATCGCCAAATTTTAGGTTACTTCATCACCAAGAAACTAAGTTAAAAGACTATTAATTAATGGCACATATTCCATATACAATTGTAATAATTCAAATTATATAATGAGTCTAGATAGTCTATTTATTCACCATATTCATATTGTATTATAGTATAATAGATGTAAACAATTTCAATATTTTTCTTTTTCTCCATCACCAAATTTTAGGTTACTTCTTCACCAAGAAACTAAGTTAAAAGACTATTAATTAATGACACATATTCCATATAAATTTGTAATACCTCAAATTATATAATGAGGTCTGGTAGTATATTTATTCACTATATTCATATTGTATTATGGTATAATAGATGTAAACAATTTCAATATTTTTCTTCTTCTCCATCACCAAATTTTAGGTTACTTCATCACTAAGAAACTAATTAAAAAAACTATTAATTAATGACACATATTCCATATACATTGGAAATAATTCAAATTATAAAATTAGTCTCGATAGTATGTTTATTCACCATATTAATATTGTATTATGGTATAATAAATGTAAACAATTTCAATATTTTTCTTCTTTTTCATCACCAAATTTTAGATTACTTCTTCACCAAGAAACTAAGTTAAAAGATTATTAATTAATGACACATATTTCATATACATTGCTAATAGTTCGAATTATATAATGAGTCTCGATAGTATATTTATTCACCATATTCATATTGTATTATGGTATAATAGATGTAAACAATTTCAGTATTTTTCATCTTCTCCATCACCAAATTTTAGGTTACTTCATCACTAAGAAACTATGTAAAAAAAACTATTAATTAATAACACATATTCCATATACATTGGGAATAATTCAAATTATATAATGAGTCTGGATAGTATGTTTATTCACCATATTCATATTGTATTATGGTATAATAGATGTAAACAATTTCAATATTTTTCTTCTTTTTCATCACCAAATTTTAGGTTACTTCTTCACCAAGAAACTAAGTTAAAAGACTATTAATTAATGACACATATTTCATATACATTGCTAATAGTTCAAATTATATAATGAGTCTCGATAGTATATTTATTCACCATATTCATATTGTACTATGGTATAATAGATGTAAACAATTTCAATATTTTTTTTCTTCTCCATCTTGAAATTTTAGGTTGCTTCATCGTTAAGAAACTAAGTTAAAAAACTATTAATTAATGACACATATTTCATATACAATGGTTATAAGATTAAATTATATAATGAGGCCCGATAGTATATTTATTCACCATATTCATATCATATTATGGTATAAGAGATGTAAACAATTTCAATATTTTTCTTCTTCTCCATCACCAAATTTTAGGTTACTTCATCACTAACAAACTAAGTTAAAAGACTATTACTTAATGACACATATTCCATATACATTTGAAATAATTCAAATTATATAATGAGTCTCGATAGTATGTTTATTCACCATATTCATATTGTATTATGGTATAATAGATGTAAACAATTTCAGTATTTTTCTTCTTCTACATCACCAAATTTTAGGTTACTTCATCACTAAGAAACTAAGTAAAAAAACTATTAATTAATGACACATATTCCATATACATTGGAAATAATTCAAATTATATAATGAGTCTCGATAGTATATTTATTCACCATTTTCATATTGTATTATGGTATAATAGATGTAAACAATTTCAATATTTTTCTTCTTCTCCATCACCAAATTTTAGGTTACTTCATCACTAAACTAAGTAAAAAATATATTAATTAATGACACATATTCCATATACATTGGAAATAATTCAAATTATATAATGAGTCTCGATAGTATGTTTATTCACCATATTTATATTGTATTATGGTATATTAGATGTAAACAATTTCAATATTGTTCTTCTTTTTTATCACCAAATTTTAGGTTACTTCTTCACCAAGAAACTAAGTTAAAAGACTATTAATTAATGACACATATTTCATATATATTGCTAATAATTCAAATTATATAATGAGTCTCGATAGTATATTTATTCACCATATTCATATTATATTATGGTATAATAGATGTAAACAATTTCAATATTTTTCCTCTTCTCCATCACCAAATTTTAGGTTACTTCATCACTAAGAAACTAAGTTAAAAGACTATTACTTAATAACACATATTCCATATACATTTGAAATAATTCAAATTATATAATGAGTCTCGATAGTATCTTTATTCACCATATTCATATTGTATTATGGTATAATAGATGTAAACAATTTCAGTATTTTCTTCTTCTCCATCACCAAATTTTAGGTTACTTCATCACTAAGAAACTAAGTTAAAAGACTATTAATTGATGACACATATTTCATATACATTGGAAATAATTCAATTTATATAATGAGGTTCGATAATATATTTATTCACCATTTTCATATTGTATTAAGGTATAATAGATGTAAACAATTTTCATATTTTTCTTCTTCTCCATCGCCAAATTTTAAGTTACTTCATCACCAAGAAACTAAGTTAAAAGACTATTAATTAATGATACATATTCCATATACATTGGTAATAATTCAAATTATATAATGAGTCTCGATATTATATTTATTCACCATATTCATATTGTATTATTGTATAATAGATGTAAACAATTTCAATATTTTTCTTCTTCTCCATCACCAAATTTTAGGTTACTTCTTCACCAAGAAACTAAGTTAAAAGACTATTAATTACTGACACATATTCCATATACATTGGTAATACCTCAAATTATATAATGAGGCCTGGTAGTATATTTAGTCACCATATTCATATTGTATTATGGTATAATAGATGTAAACAATTTAAATATTTTTATTTTTCTTCATCACCAAATTTTAGGACACTTCATCACTAAGAAACTAAGTTAAAAGACTATTAATTAATGACACATATTTCATATACATTGGAAATAATTCAATTTATATAATGAGTTTCGATAATATATTTATTCACCATATTCATATTGTATTATGGTATAATAGATGTAAACAATTTCAATATTTTTCTTCTTCTCCATCACCAAATTTTAGGTTACTTCATCACTATGAAACTAAGTTAAAAGACTATTACTTAATAACAGATATTCCATATACATTTGAAATAATTAAAATTATATAATGAGTCTCAATAGTATGTTTATTCACCATATTCATATTGTATTATTGTATAATAGATGTAAACAAATTTCAGTATTTTCTTCTTCTCCAACACCAAATTTTAGGTTACTTCATCAATAAGAAACTAAGTTAAAAGACTATTAATTAATGACACATATTTCATATACATTGAAAATAATTCAAATTATATAATGAGTCTCGATAGTATATTTATTCACCATATTCATATTGTATTATGGTATAACAGATGTAAACAATTTCAATATTTTTCTTTTTCTCCATCACCAAATTTTAGGTTACTTCTTCACCAACAAACTAAGTTAAAAGACAAACAATTAATGACACATATTCCATATAAATTGGTAATACCTCAAATTATATAATGAGGTCTGGTAGTATATTTATTCACTATATTCATATTGTATTATGGTATAATAGATGTAAACAATTTCAGTATTTTCTTCTTCTCCATCACCAAATTTTAGGATACTTCATCACTAAGAAACTAAGTTAAAAGACTATTAATTGATGACACATATTGGAAATAATTCAATTTATATAATGAGTTTCGATAATATATTTATTCACCATATTCATATTGTATTAAGGTATAATAGATGTAAACAATTTTAATATTTTTCTTCTTCTCCATCGCCAAATTTTAGGTTACTTCATCACCAAGAAACTAAGTTAAAAGACTATTAATTAATGACACATATTCCATATACATTGCTAATAGTTCAAATTATATAATGAGTCTCGATAGTATATTTATTCACCATATTCATATTGTATTATGGTATAATAGATGTAAACAATTTCAATATTTTTCTTCTTCTCCATCACCAAATTTTAGGATCCTTCATCACTAAGAAACTAAGTTAAAAGACTATTAATTGATGACACATATTGGAAATAATTCAATTTATATAATGAGTTTCGATAATATATTTATTCACCATATTCATATTGTATTAAGGTATAATAGATGTAAACAATTTTAATATTTTTCTTCTTCTCCATCGCCAAATTTTAGGTTACTTCATCACCAAGAAACTAAGTTAAAAGACTATTAATTAATGGCACATATTCCATATACAATTGTAATAATTCAAATTATATAATGAGTCTAGATAGTATATTTATTCACCATATTCATATTGTATTATAGTATAATAGATGTAAACAATTTCAATATTTTTCTTTTTCTCCATCACCAAATTTTAGGTTACTTCTTCACCAAGAAACTAAGTTAAAAGACTATTAATTAATGACACATATTCCATATAAATTGGTAATACCTCAAATTATATAATGAGGTCTGGTAGTATATTTATTCACTATATTCATATTGTATTATGGTATAATAGATGTAAACAATTTCAATATTTTTCTTCTTCTCCATCACCAAATTTTAGGTTACTTCATCACTAAGAAACTAATTAAAAAAACTATTAATTAATGACACATATTCCATATACATTGGAAATAATTCAAATTATAAAATTAGTCTCGATAGTATGTTTATTCACCATATTCATATTGTATTATGGTATAATAAATGTAAACAATTTCAATATTTTTCTTCTTTTTCATCACCAAATTTTAGATTACTTCTTCACCAAGAAACTAAGTTAAAAGACTATTAATTAATGACACATATTTCATATACATTGCTAATAGTTCGAATTATATAATGAGTCTCGATAGTATATTTATTCACCATATTCATATTGTATTATGGTATAATAGATGTAAACAATTTCAATATTTTTCTTCTTCTCCATCACCAAATTTTAGGTTACTTCATCACTAAGAAACTAAGTTAAAAGACTATTACTTAATAACACATATTCCATATACATTTGAAATAATTCAAATTATATAATGAGTATCAATAGTATGTTTATTCACCATATTCATATTGTATTATGGTATAATACATGTAATCAATTTCAGTATTTTCTTCTTCTCCAACACCAAATTTAAGGTTACTTCATCAATAAGAAACTAAGTTAAAAGACTATTAATTAATGGCACATATTCCATATACATTGGTAATAATTCAAATTATATAATGAGTCTCGATAGTTGTTTAATCACCATATTCGTATTCTATTATGGTATAATAGATGTAAACAATTTCAATATTTTTCTTCTACTCCATCACCAAATTTTAGGTTACTTCTTCACCAAGAAACTAAGTTAAGAGACTATTAATTAATGACACATATTCCATATACATTGGTAATACCTCAAATTATATAATGAGGCCCGATAGTATATTTATTCACCATATTCATATTATATTATGGTATAATAGATGTAAACAATTTCAATATTTTTCCTCTTCTCCATCACCAAATTTTAGGTTACTTCATCACTAAGAAACTAAGTTAAAAGACTATTACTTAATAACACATATTCCATATACATTTGAAATAATTCAAATTATATAATGAGTCTCGATAGTATGTTTATTCACCATATTCATATTGTATTATGGTATAATAGATGTAAACAATTTCAGTATTTTCTTCTTCTCCATCACCAAATTTTAGGTTACTTCATCACTAAGAAACTAAGTTAAAAGACTATTAATTGATGACACATATTTCATATACATTGGAAATAATTCAATTTATATAATGAGGTTCGATAATATATTTATTCACCATTTTCATATTGAATTAAGGTATAATAGATGTAAACAATTTTCATATTTTTCTTCTTTTCCATCGCCAAATTTTAAGTTACTTCATCACCAAGAAACTAAGTTAAAAGACTATTAATTAATGATACATATTCCATATACATTGGTAATAATTCAAATTATATAATGAGTCTCGATAGTATATTTATTCACCATATTCATATTGTATTATGGTATAATAGATGTAAACAATTTCAATATTTTTCTTCTTCTCCATCACCCAATTTTAGGTTACTTTATCACCAAGAAACTAAGTTAAAAGACTATTAATTAATGGCACATATTCCATATACATTGGTAATAATTCAAATTATATAATGAGTCTAGATAGTATATTTATTCACCATTTCATATTCTATTATGGTATAATTAATGTAAACAATTTCAATATTTTGCTTCTTCTTCATCACCAAATTTTAGGTTACTTCTTCACCAAGAAACTGAGTTAAAAGACTATTAATTAATGACACATATTCCATATATATTGGTAAAACCTCAAATTATATAATGAGGCTCGATAGTATGTTTAATCATAATATTCATTTTGTATTATGGTATAATAGATGTAAACAATTTCAGTATTTTTCTTCTTCTCCATCACCAAATTTTAGGTTACTTCATCACTAAGAAACTATGTAAAAAAAACTATTAATTAATGACACATATTCCATATACATTAGGAATAATTAAAATTATATAATGAGTCTGGATAGTATGTTTATTCACCATATTCATATTGTATTATGGTATAATAGATGTAAACAATTTCAATATTTTTATTCTTTTTCATCACCAAATTTTAGGTTACTTCTTCACCAAGAAACTAACTTAAAAGACTATTAATTAATGACACATATTTCATATACATTGCTAATAGTTCAAATTATATAATGAGTCTCGATAGTATATTTATTTACCATATTCATATTGTACTATGGTATAATAGATGTAAACAATTTCAATATTTTTTTTCTTCTCCATCTCGAAATTTTAGGTTGCTTCATCGTTAAGAAACTAAGTTAAAACACTATTAATTAATGACACATATTTCATATATAATGGTTATAAGATTAAATTATATAATGAGGCCTGATAGTATATTTATTCACCATATTCATATCATATTATGGTATAAGAGATGTAAACAATTTCAATATTTTTCTTCTTCTCCATCACCAAATTATAGGTTACTTCATCACTAACAAACTAAGTTAAAAGACTATTACTTAATGACACATATTCCATATACATTTGAAATAATTCAAATTATATAATGAGTCTCGATAGTATATTTATTCACCATTTTCATATCGTATTATGGTATAATAGATGTAAACAATTTCAATATTTTTCTTCTTCTCCATCACCAAATTTTAGGTTACTTCATCACTAAACTAAGTAAAAAAAATATTAATTAATGACACATATTCCATATACATTGGAAATAATTCAAATTATATAATGAGTCTCGATAGTATGTTTATTCACCATATTTATATTGTATTATGGTATATTAGATGTAAACAATTTCAATATTGTTCTACTTTTTTATCACCAAATTTTAAGTTACTTCTTCACCAAGAAACTAAGTTAAAAGACTATTAATTAATGACACATATTTCATATATATTGCTAATAATTCAAATTATATAATGAGTCTCGATAGTATATTTATTCACCATATTTATATTGTATTATGGTATAATAGATGTAAACAATTTCAATATTTTTCTTCTTCTCCATCTCCAAATTTTAGGTTGCTTCATCGTTAAGAAACTAAGTTAAAAAACTATAAATTAATGACACATATTTCATATACAATGGTTATAACTCAAATTATATAATGAGGCCCGATAGTATATTTATTCACCATATTCATATTATATTATGGTATAATAGATGTAAACAATTTCAATATTTTTCCTCTTCTCCATCACCAAATTTTAGGTTACTTCATCACTAAGAAACTAAGTTAAAAGACTATTACTTAATAACACATATTCCATATACATTTGAAATAATTCAAATTATATAATGAGTCTCGATAGTATGTTTATTAACCATATTCATATTGTATTATGGTATAATAGATGTAAACAATTTCAGTATTTTCTTCTTCTCCATCACCAAATTTTAGGTTACTTCATCACTAAGAAACTAAGTTAAAAGACTATTAATTGATGACACATATTGGAAATAATTCAATTTATATAATGAGTTTCGATAATAAATTTATTCACCATATTTATATTGTATTATGGTATAATAGATGTAAACAATTTCAATATTTTTCTTCTTCTCCATCACCAAATTTTAGGTTACTTCATCACTAAGAAACTAATTAAAAAAACTATTAATTAATGACACATATTCCATATACATTGGAAATAATTCAAATTATATAATTAGTCTCGATAGTATGTTTATTCACCATATTCATATTGTATTATGGTATAATAAATGTAAACAATTTCAATATTTTTCTTCTTTTTCATCACCAAATTTTAGATTACTTCTTCACCAAGAAACTAAGTTAAAAGATTATTAATTAATGACACATATTTCGTATACATTGCTAATAGTTCAAATTATATAATGAGTCTCGATAGTATATTTATTCACCATATTCATATTGTATTATGGTATAATAGATGTAAACAATTTCAATATTTTTCTACTTCTCCATCTCTAAATTTTAGGTTGCTTCATCGTTAAGAAACTAAGTTAAAAAACTATTAATTAATGACACATATGTCATATACAATGGTTATAAGATTAAATTATATAATAAGGCCCGATAGTATATTTATTCACCATATTCATATTATATTATGGTATAATAGATGTAAACAATTTCAATATTTTTCTTCTTCTCCATCACCAAATTTTAGGTTACTTCATCACTAAGAAACTAAGTAAAAAAAATATTTATTAATGACACATATTCCATATACATTGGAAATAATTAAAATTATATAATGAGTCTCGATAGTATGTTTATTCACCATATTTATATTGTATTATGGTATATTAGATGTAAACAATTTCAATATTGTTCTTCTTTTTCATCACCAAATTTTAGGTTACTTCTTCACCAAGAAACTAAGTTAAAACACTATTGATTAATGACACATATTTAATATACATTGCTAATAATTCAAATTATATAATGAGTCTCGATAGTATATTTATTCACCATATTCATATTCTATTATGGCATAATAGATGTAAACAATTTCAATATTTTTCTTCTTTTCCATCACCAAATTTTAGTTTTCTTCATCACTAAGAAACTAAGTTAAAAGACTATTACTTAATGACACATATTCCATATACATTTGAAATAGTTCAAATTATATAATGAGTCTCGATAGTATGTTTATTCACCATATTCATATTGTATTATGGTATAATAGATGTAAACAATTTCAGTATTTTTCTTCTTCTCCATCACCAAATTTTAGGTAACTTCATCACTAAGAAACTAAGTAAAAAAACTATTAATTAATGACACATATTCCATATACATTGGGAATAATTCAAATTATATAATGAGTCCCGATAGTATATTTATTCACCATATTCATATTATATTATGGTATAATAGATGTAAACAATTTCAATATTTTTCCTCTTCTCCATCACCAAATTTTAGGTTACTTCATCACTAAGAAACTAAGTTAAAAGACTATTACTTAATAACACATATTCCATATACATTTGAAATAATTCAAATTATATAATGAGTCTCGATAGTATGTTTATTCACCATATTCATATTGTATTATGGTATAATAGATGTAAACAATTTCAGTATTTTCTTCTTCTCCATCACCAAATTTTAGGTTACTTCATCACTAAGAAACTAAGTTAAAAGACTATTAATTGATGACACATATTTCATATACATTGGAAATAATTCAATTTATATAATGAGGTTCAATAATATATTTATTCACCATTTTCATATTGTATTAAGGTATAATAGATGTAAACAATTTTCATATTTTTCTTCTTCTCCATCGCCAAATTTTAAGTTACTTCATCACCAAGAAACTAAGTTAAAAGACTATTAATTAATGACACATATTCCATATACATTCGTAATAATTCAAATTATATAATGAGTCTCGATAGTATATTTATTCACCATATTCATATTGTATTATGGTATAATAGATGTAAACAATTTCAATATTTTTCTTCTTCTCCATCACCAAATTTTAGGTTACTTCTTCACCAAGAAACTAAGTTAAAAGACTATTAATTACTGACACATATTCCATATACATTGGTAATACCTCAAATTATATAATGAGGCCTGGTAGTATATTTAGTCACCATAGTCATATTGTATTATGGTATAATAGATGTAAACAATTTAAATATTTTTATTTTTCTTCATCACCAAATTTTAGGACACTTCATCACTAAGAAACTAAGTTAAAAGACTATTAATTAATGACACATATTTCATATACATTAGAAATAATTCAATTTATATAATGAGTTTCGATAATAAATTTATTCACCATATTTATATTGTATTATGGTATAATAGATGTAAACAATTTCAATATTTTTCTTCTTCTCCATCACCAAATTTTAGGTTACTTCATCACTATGAAACTAAGTTAAAAGAGTATTACTTAATAACAGATATTCCATATACATTTGAAATAATTGAAATTATATAATGAGTCTCAATAGTATGTTTATTCACCATATTCATATTGTATTATGGTATAATAGATGTAATCAATTTCAGTATTTTCTTCTTCTCCAACACCAAATTTTAGGTTACTTCATCAATAAGAAACTAAGTTAAAAAACTATTAATTAATGACACATATTTCATATACATTGAAAATAATTCAAATTATATAATGAGTCCCGATAGTATATTTATTCACCATATTCATATTGTATTATGGTATAACAGATGTAAACAATTTCAATATTTTTCTTTTTCTCCATCACCAAATTTTAGGTTACTTCTTCACCAAGAAACTAAGTTAAAAGACAAACAATTAATGACACATATTCCATATAAATTGGTAATACCTCAAAGTATATAATGAGGTCTGGTAGTATATTTATTCACTATATTCATATTGTATTATGGTATAATAGATGTAAACAATTTCAGTATTTTCTTCTTCTCCATCACCAAATTTTAGGATACTTCATCACTAAGAAACTAAGTTAAAAGACTATTAATTGATGACACATATTGGAAATAATTCAATTTATATAATGAGTTTCGATAATATATTTATTCACCATATTCATATTGTATTAAGGTATAATAGATGTAAACAATTTTAATATTTTTCTTCTTCTCCATCGCCAAATTTTAGGTTACTTCATCACCAAGAAACTAAGTTAAAAGACTATTAATTAATGACACATATTCCATATTGTTGGCTCCTAAATTCGACACTCTTGCTTTATCAATGTCAACCATTAAAAGCTGAAAGATGCTTTCGACTGGCTAAGTCTGTCGAAGTGCCCGTCGAAAGATGGCAAAATACTTAGAAGATTTCTTCCAAGGAAGAAGGCTGATTGCCTTCGACGTCGAAGGAGTTTTCGTCGAAGATGTCTCTTGATGAAAGTGTTCGATGGTCCAGAGTGGAGCAGTTTGAAATTCAAGCTTTTTGGAGGGAAAACGGTTTCCAGCAGTTACCACGTGCAAACGTGCAAGGATCTGGAGCGTCGAGCATGGAGAACGTGCCAAGTGGATTGATCTCGAAGCAGTGTAACTGCCCGACGGTTACTTGGAATGTTTTAGTATAAATAGGAGTAGACATGTAGTTTCTCGCGTGTGTTCACAATTCTATACATAGTCACTCATTTAGATTCGAGTACCCAGCGTGTGAGAAAGAATTGTTGAGAAATGTATGTGTGAAACACCAATTTTATCAATTAAAGTCATTTACTTTCCCAGAATTTTACTTGCTTTTCTCCTTTAAATCCCTGTCGAACCTTTACTTTAAAGCCTTGTTTATTTTACCAAGTCTTTCCTTTATGCAATTTACTTGAAACCTTTTATTTAAAGCCTTATCCAACTTAATCAAACTTCAAAATCAACCTATGTCCATAGGATCAATCTGATCGATCCTGCGAGTAACCAAATAAGTAACCATTTGGAGGATCAACGGTTGTTTACCAAAACCCAAGGTAAACAAATTGGCACACCCGATGGGACTGTGTGTTGATTGTTGAAAATAATCTCATCTTTTCGAGTTGTATGTTATTGAGGAGTGGTAGAATATACACCAACGATAACAATACTGCCAGAAGAAGGGAAGAGATGGCGAATCCGCCAAACAATAACGAAATCCCACAAACGAGTGTGGGAGCAACGGTTAGTATGACCGTAAGTGAAGCGACGAATGTTAGTTCGACACCAGCAGTGTCAGTCACAACCACGGGGCCAATAACTTCGTTAACAGGCCCCAGAATACCTTTGGGAACTCCCCCACCAAGGGGAAATATAGGCACAAGGCCTGTGGTTCCCCCAGGATTTATTCCATTCTATGGTATGCCAACTTCTGAAGTGGCAAGCCTAACGAATGCTGCGTCCACTTTTTCAGATCCTTTCGTGAGTGCCTCTTCGCCACTCCAAGGCTCTGGAGTAGGCATGGCGAATAGAAATAGGACCCAACTCTTAGGAGGAACGTCCCAAGTAGCCCATGGCCTTACAAATGCCTCGACAGCAGTCTTGAGGCACCAAATGGACGAAAGCAACCATGATATGGTGCAAATGTTGGCACAAACTTTGAGTACAGTGCTAAACCCTCTAATACAAAACACTACTCAATCGAATCAGCAAGTTACAGCGCAAATGACGCGTCTGGCTGACTTCTTTGGAGTACCCCCACCTATTCGACAGCCCCAAAGGGCGCAAATAAGGGGAAATCAGGGGATATTTGTAGAGGAAGAAACCACCATTAACCAGGCTCAACAGCCTGTCGAACAACCTGTCGAAGAACCTAGGGTAATAGCCCCAGAGGTAAGGTTAGTTAACAGAAACCAAAATGCTGACGAAGTGGTTCAGCATATCCAATACCAAAACATGGGTTTGGAAAACAATCTGGCAACCATGATCGAAAGGATCATGACTCAGAATGGGATGAACATGGGCTTTCGAAGGCCCAACTTTACATCTCCATTGTCAGAATACGTGTTACAAACGGATTTACCTCCTAGATGCAAAGTCCCCAAATTTACTAAGTTCTCTGGGGACACGACAGAATCTACTGTCGAGCATGTGGCGAGATACTTGATCGAAGCAGGAGACATTTCGAATAACGAAAACCTAAGGATCAAGTACTTCCCAAGTTCTTTAACCAAGAACGCTTTTACTTGGTTTACAACTCTCCCCCCCAATTCGATCCATCATTGGACCCAGTTGGAAAGATTGTTCCATGAACAATTCTACATGGGGCAAACCAAGATAAGCCTGAAAGAACTGGCCAGTGTGAAGAGACGTTTCACTGAACCTATAGACGAATATCTGAATAGGTTTAGGTTGCTCAAGGCGAGATGTTTTACACAAGTGCCAGAACATGAGTTGGTCGAAATAGCCGCAGGCGGTTTAGATTATTCCATTAGGAAGAAGCTAGACACCCAGTACCTAAGAGACATGGCCCAACTGGCCGATAGAGTTCGACAGGTCGAACGCCTCAAAGCTGAAAAAGCTAAGGCAACGAAAACTCACAAGAGAGAGAGAATAGCGTACGTTGAGATGGATGACGAAGATCTAGAATCCTTCGACGATACTTTAGCTGTCGAAGAAGGAGAAGTCGATTTAGCAGAACTAAAACAAGGGCCACCATACTCTTGTAAACAGTTAGTCCCCTCAAATGGGAAAAATCCCATTGGTCCAGACAGGACCAACGATAGGTTCCCAAAAAAGACTTATAGTTTTGACATCACAAAATGTGATGAAATATTCGACTTGTTAGTTAAAGATGGCCAAATGATAGTACCCCCTGGGGTAAAAGTGCCTCCTCTTGATCAAAGAAAGAAGAGAGGTTTTTGCAAATATCATAATTTTTTGGGCCATAAAACTTCTCAATGTTTTCTTTTCAGGAATCTTGTGCAAGACGCTATTGAGGAAGGGAGATTAAAGTTTGCTGACAAATCCCCCATGGCTGTCGACTCCAATCCACTGAAGGCTGAAGCCCACTATGCAGAACCCTCTGAGGTGAACATGATAGAGGCAACCAGGATCCAGTCGAAGAAGCCAGGAATTACCATGGTCGAAGTCTCAAAGGACCACATCAACATGCCAATCTTTGGCAGTTTTTCTGGAAATTTATCCAGGAAGACAATTGAGGTTGTCCAGAAAGCGGTCGAGAACCCGAAGTCGAAGACTGCTGAAGCACAAAAAACTGGATCAAAGCCCAGTTCCCACTTGGCCACTGTTCAAGGCCAGACGGAGAATCTGGAGACACAAATGAAGCAGTTAACTCTTGCTACTAAAGATACAATGAATATCAACATGGTCGAGCTTTCTGACCCTAAAGCATCAGAAGAGGCCATAAGGCAAGAGCAGGCTAATAAGACGGCTTTCCCACGGGAAAACGAAAACTTGGCAGATTTTTTACAAAGATGCCAGAAGAAGAAATCAGAGGTGATGTTGTGTCCAAGATGCAGTTCGATCTTTGATAAAAAAGCTGCTGAGCACATTCAAGGCGTGAGAGCGGCGAACAAGAGAAGGGAGAATGCTGACCTTCGACATGATCCCAGAAGGGGTTCTAATCAAGACAAGAGGCCATTGACTTTTAGGCCTCCAACAAATGTACCAGTAGACACTTGGTACAAAACATCTGGCCGGAAAAGGCCAAGTGAAGAGAAATGGCATTCTTTCGATGTGCCAAGAGGTTCCTCTTTAACTCAGAAGAAAGAGCCTCAAGTTGCTGCACCTAAGGTTGCTCAAGTGTCCAGCAACTACAAGGGTAAAAATCCTATGTCTCGATCCCAATGGAGGAGATATCAAAGGAGACGAAAAGCTGAAAGGGAGGCTGCCAACGAACCTAAGGCCGAAACTAGTTCGAATGTTCCTCAAAGGAAACAAAGGAAGCCTCTAGAGAGAGAACCAGTTACCAACAGGCTAGTTTGGCCTAACCAAAGTGAAGTCGAAGACGAAGATGATGCTGAGTCTGATGATACTTTGGATATAATGGTGAATATTGTTTCAGTGCTGCCCAGGGAATTCAATCGACAGGTAGAAGTCGAAGCAAGTGACTGGGAGGTGGAACAAGAAATGGCCAAACATAGGCCAGTGTGCTATTTTGTCATGGACAATGGCACTACAGAGGAACAAAATGGCTTCTTCGAGCCACCTACAGAGGCGATGAAGAATCACCTCAAGCCTTTGTTCATAAGGGCTAAGCTCGAAGAAACCACTGTGAATAAAATATTGGTCGACTGTGGGGCAACTATCAATATTATCCCTCACTCTATGCTAAGGAAGATTGGCAAAAGAGATGAGGAAATTAAACCTCACAATATGGTCCTGTCGAACTATGAGGGCGGCATTGGGACCACCATGGGAGTGATCCAGTTAGATATCAAAGTTGGGTCCATCCTTCGACCAACGATGTTCATGGTCATATCGGCCAAACCTAACTACAACCTTTTGTTAGGCCGTGAGTGGATTCATGGTGTAGGCGCTGTGCCTTCATCGATGCACCAAAGACTGCTGCTATGGCGTCCAGATGGGATGGTCGAAAACATAGAGGCAGATCAAAGCTACTACCTTGGCGAAGTGAATCACTTGGGTGTGGCAGATTTCGACAAAAACTTGGCTCACATAGGGCCATGTCCAACACCTGACTTCGACATGGCGCCAGCGCCAAACACCTTTTGTTCCCTATACCTGCATCCTGAGCATGGTTTCCAATGGGACAGAGAAGACTTGTCCCACATAGACTTCAGTGGGCTAACTGATATCCAACCAACTGGTTGGGGAAGTGAATTCAGTGATAATGACTGAGTCACTATCTTTGAAGCGAATTTCGGCTTATGTAGCCGAAACCAAGATGATAACGGCTCTCGAAGCCGAAGTAAAGTATATGGCCACACAGGCCAATGATCAACAATTATCTGCTGTTGGCCCAGGAAAGGATTTCGATCCAAAACCTCCTGATATCATGCCAGAAGAAATGCAGGAACAGAGGCTCGACGCTATCTATGACGATGAGCCTTTGGGCTTCGAAAAGGATCCCTTGGCGAACAACATTAAAATGTTAGCACAAGACCCTTTAGAAGAAATCAACTTAGGCGAAGGATCAGAGAAAAGGCCAACTTACATCAGCGCCAAAATTGATCCAGAACTTAGGTTGGAAGTAATCCAATTGCTGAAAGAGTTTAAAGACTGTTTTGCATGGGATTATGACGAAATGCCTGGTCTCGACAGAGGATTGGTAGAACTTCAGTTGCCAATCAAACCTGGAAAGAAGCCAATCAAGCAAAATCCAAGGCGCTTCGCTCCGGAAATATTGTCGAAGATCAAAACGGAGGTCGAAAGACTTCTGAAATGCAAATTCATCCGTGTTACAAGGTATGTCGAATGGATTGCAAATTGTGCCAGTAATTAAGAAAAATGGCACATTAAGGGTGTGCATAGATTTCAGAGATTTGAATGCTGCCACCCCCAAAGATGAATATCCTATGCCTGTGGCGGAAATGCTAGTCGATTCTGCCGCTGGTTATGAATACCTGAGTATGCTCGATGGTTATTCAGGATATAATCAAATATTCATTGCTGAAGAAGATGTGTCGAAAACAGCTTTTCGATGCCCTGGGGCCTTAGGCACTTACGAATGGGTAGTGATGCCTTTTGGCCTAAAAAACGCTGGGGCAACGTACCAGCGAGCAATGAATACTATCTTCCATGATTTTATTAACACTTTTATGCAAGTTTATATTGATGATATTGTTATAAAATCTGTTTCCAGGAAGAATCACATTGACCACCTTCGACAATCATTCGAAAGAATGAGAGAACATGGTCTGAAGATGAACCCTTTGAAGTGTGCGTTCTGTGTGAGAGCTGGAGATTTCTTGGGCTTCGTTGTCCACAAGAAAGGAATCGAAATCAACCAGAACAAGACGAAGGCAATTCTGGAAGCGAAAGCGCCATCGAATAAGAAGGAATTGCAATCTCTCTTAGGCAAGATAAATTTCTTAAGGAGGTTTATATCTAATCTAAGTGGGAAAGCTCAGGCCTTTTCACCCTTGCTTCGACTGAATAAAGAGGGGTTCGAATGGGGGCAGGAGCAACAAGAAGCCTTCGACAAAATCAAAGGGTACCTCACTAAGCCACCTATTTTGGTGCCTCCTTGTAGCAATAGGAGTATGAGATTGTACATAGCTGCATCTGACAAAACTCTGGGAAGTATGTTAGCCCAAGAGGATGAGAATGGAGTCTAAAGACCCATTTACTATCTCAGTCGAGTTTTGAATGATGCAGAAACTAGATATAGCGAAGTTGAAAAATTGTGTCTATGTCTGTATTTTTCTTGTACAAAACTCAAGCAATATATAAAACCGGTTGATGTTTATGTTTCGTCTCATTTTGATGTTTTCAAATATATGTTGTCGAAACCTATCTTGCATAGTCGAATTGGCAAGTGGGCATTAGCATTAACTGAATACTCCTTGACCTTTATGCCTCTTAAGGCAGTAAAAGGACAAGTGGTTGCAGATTTCATAGTCGACCACTCAATTCAAGTCGAGGATATTAATTATGTGGAGATAGAACCTTGGAAATTCTACTTCGATGGTTCCAACCATAAAGATGGAGCAGGGGTAGGAGTCTTGATTATTTCTCCAGATAAAATTCCAACAACATTCAAGTACAAAATAGCAGGTTCTTGTTCGAACAATGAGGCTGAGTATGAAGCTCTAATTACTGGCCTTGAGATATTGTTGGAATTGGGGGCAACTCGAGTCGAAATAATGGGAGACTCAGAGTTAGTCATCAAGCAAGTCACAAAGGAATATAAATGCATAAGGGAGAATCTCATTATGTACTTTGTGATAGCAAATCGCTTATTGAAACAATTTGAAGCGATCAATATTCGACACATACCCAGAGTCGAAAATCAAATAGCCAATGACTTGGCACAAATTGCATCTGGGTATAAGATTTCAAAAACGAGATTACAAAGAGCAATCGAAGTTCGAGAGAAGATAAAAGCAACTTGTCTATCCCCAACAGACTTGGAATCGACGAGACTAGGATATGCTGATCACAGTAACTTCGAAATTTCGTTCATTGATAATTTGTCAGAGCAAGATTGGAGGAAACCCATTGTGGACTATCTTCAAAATCCAGGAGCTTCGACAGAACGAAAAACAAAATACAGGGCGTTGAGTTTTGTACTCATGGGTAATGAGTTATTCAAGAAGACGCCTGAAGGGGTGTTGCTGAAATGTTTAAGTGAAACTGAAGCATACATAGCCCTTTCGACTACGCATGCTGGGGCGTGTGGGGCTCACCAAGCAGGCCATAAGATGAAATGGTTGTTGTTTCGACAAGGACTATATTGGCCCACTATGCTGAAAGATTGTGTTGAGTTCGCCAAAGGTTGTCAAGAATGCCAAGTTCATACAGGCATCCAACATGTACCAGCAAGCGAACTTCACTCGATAGTGAAGCCTTGGCCCTTTAGAGGATGGGCGTTGGATCTTATTGGAGAGATTCGACCAGCATCATCAAAAAGTCAGAAATACATATTGGTAGGCATTGACTACTTTACCAAGTGGATCGAAGCTATCCCTTTAGTCAATGTAGACCAGGAAAATGTCATTGAATTTATTCAAAAGAACATTATCTTTAGGTATGGAATCCCTGAGACAATAACAACTGATCAAGGGTCAGTTTTCACTGGTCGAAAGATGCAGGAATTTGCTCAGGAAACAGGTTTCAAACTCCTAACATCCACGCCTTATTATGCACAGGCGAATGGTCAAGTCGAAGCAGCTAACAAAGTGGTGATTGGCTTGATAAAGAAACATGTTGGGAAGAAACCAAAGAATTGGCATAAGACGTTAGACCAGATTTTATGGGCTTGTCGAACGTCCCCAAAAGAAGCCACTGGGACAACACCATATAGGCTAACTTTTGGCCATGATGCAGTGTTGCCAGCAGAGATTTGTCTTCAATCTGCAAGGGTTCAGAGGCATTATGATATTCCTTCTGAAGTTTATTGGAACATGATGTTAGATGAACTGGTGGATTTAGACGAAGAGAGATTACGCGCTCTCGACTTACTCAGGCTTCAGAAGAAAAGAGTAGAAGACTCTTATAATAAAAAGGTAAAACCTAAGGTATTTTTGCCTGAAGAACTAGTTTGGAAGGTAATTCTTCCCATGGATCGAAGGGATCGAAGCATGGGGAAATGGTCACCCAAATGGGAAGGACCCTTCAGAGTTATCCAAACTTTTTCTGGTGGAGCCTATGAAGTCGAAGAGTTAAGTGGAGATAAAAGGCTCTTGAGAGTAAATGGTAAATATTTGAAAAAATACAAACCTATACTTCAAGAGATAAAAATAAAATAATAAAAGAGCAAGTCTAAATTAACCATAAAAATGCCAAAATGGAAATTTTATTAATTTCAGCCAAGATGGCAATTGTTGTCGAATAACGATTACAGAAGATGGTTACAAAAGAGAATCAATCAAAAGGTAAGAGAATTCTTGAGTCGAAGATACTTGGCGTACTGCAGCTCCAACCTCTTCTTGCACTAGGAGTTTTCTTGCACTAGTTTGGCAATTTGAGCATCGAGGCTTTGGGCCTTCTCAGCGAATTCCAGGCCTTGTTTGATCTCAGTCTGGCTCTCAGTGTCTGAGATGGTTGAAAGAATTTCCTCCTTGAGTACAGTGTTGGCGTTTATCTTCGCCTCTATTTCTGCGATTTGTGCTCGGAAGGAAACATTCTCTCGATCAATGGCATCGACTCTTTCCTGTGCAGACGCTTTTTGTTTCGACAACTCAGCAATTCGAGAAGTCGAATCTGAGACAGCAGTCCACGCGGAGGAGCTTCTGCCATACAACACCTCGAGCTGACTGTTAAAACCTCTTTGGCGTCTGTAATCCGCTGAGACCTGATCAATCATAGAGTGTAACTCCATGATCAAGTCTGAGATTTCTGGGGCTACAGCTTCAAAGTCGACAGCATTCAAGACCTCTTTTAAGCATGATGGAGCAGTGGGGTCCCCCTCTAAAGTCTTCATCAAGTCCCTCTTGAAGAACTGGGCCTTAACCTTCGCCAATGCATCATCAAGAGGAGAAGTTTCAGTAGACTTCCCCGACAGGGTAGGAATTTCCTGACTAGTGTCAGACGAACTCTTACTCTGGATGATTGCATTGAGGTAGCTAACGGGATCAGTCTGTTTCAAGAGTTCCAAGTCCTCTTTTGACCTGTGCTTCGAGGAGGTAACCCTTGCAATAGTATTATCTTGGGTTTGAGGTTCTTGAGTGCTAATTGCCTCGACTGGTTGCTCTTCGACTCTGACTGAGGCAGTACCAGCATCGACTTGTGGTTCTTCGTTAGCATCACCCTGGGGTCCTTCGCCAGCGTTATTTTGTGGCTCTTCACTAGCGTCACCCTGGTGTCCTTCGCCAGTACCACCTTGGTTCTCTTCGTCGGCATCATTTTGATTTTCTTCGACATCATTGCCTTGGTCCCTTTCTTCTTGATTCTCTTCTGACAAATCCACCACCTGAACCGTTTCGGGTTATTGTTCCTCCACTGGCTGTTGTTCCTCCACCATAGGTTCCTCTGTTGTTTTCTCCACTGTTTCAGCATTGGCCTCATTCTCAGTATGGGCTTCGTCATTGCCCAAGTCTTTTTCCTGAGGCCTGCTAAGTTCAGCAGATTCCAGCGTTTCTGAGGTCCTTGGTTGAGAACTTTCAGTAGTGTCCTGAAAAAGAGAAAGAAGACAAATTTTCAGATATCGAAAGAGACACAATCGAATACGGGTGTCTATGCCTAAGTTATAACAAAGGTCTAAGGGATTACCTGTGGATTAACTTCAGCCCCAGGGCTGGAATTGTCACTTTCGACAGGCTTGGTAAGAAGAGCGTTCAGTTCCTCCTCAGTTGGCTCTTCGATGATCACTGGAGGTGGCCTAGGCTTTCTCACAGCAACCTTTATTCTGACGGTTCGACCTTCAGGAGCAGGAGCAGGAACAGAAGCATCCTTCGTCAACTTTCGCCTTTTCAAGGGGGCAGGAGGGGAATCACTTTCCTCATCACTCCC
Organism: Vicia faba; assembly: GCA_948472305.1. NCBI lineage: Eukaryota > Viridiplantae > Streptophyta > Magnoliopsida > Fabales > Fabaceae > Vicia > Vicia faba. Next base: position 279,743 of record CATIWC010000799.1, on the reverse strand, counting down.
AGATTCGACCACTAGAGTTGATCGTTTCTTGGGCGAAGGTGCCTAGAAAACCAATAGGAATTCGATTGGATAATTACATCGAAAATCAAAATTGAAAGCCAGAAGAAAAATGAAGAAAATCTGGTTACCGATATAGGAGGCCTTTTCGAAGAGCCTTCCCCCTGTTGGTTGCCTGTGGTCTTCGCCGGCGCTACAGTCTTCGCCGGCGGTGGAGGTTTTGTTGAAGGGGCTCCTCCCTGTTGGCCTTCTGTAGCCTTCTTGGCTACAGGCTTTCGAACAACTGAAAGCAAAGGAAAAGTTAACAGGCTAGCAGTCGAAGAGAAAGACAAAAAGTAATGTGAGAGTATGAACTTACATTTCTTTACTTTGTCCAACACAAGGACAAAAGACTTCTGCAACTCAGCCATGAAGTCCTTCTCGTCGAAGAAGTACTCAGCATAATAGCTTCTCCACCACTCCTCGAAGGATGGTGAGCAAAGGAAATTAAGCTGGTAGTTAAACAGCGAGAGGATTGTTCGACCAGCATATCTTCCGATATGCTTGATGGCAGCTTCTTCTGTATAATCGTTGCAGAAGTACAACATTGACTTCTCTCTTTGAAAAATCGGAGAAGGCAGGGTTTGGATAATACCAAACTGGCGAGATACCAGATTTGGTTGATAGGCAATCAGACTCAAATGAGTCTTAGAACTTTTAAATCGAAGAGGCATGATCCTTGGTGTAAGGAACGCCTCCCAAAGTATTGTATGCTCATCGACGTTGGGACCACTCGACTCCTTTGGATGTGGCCTTGTGAACCATGCTGGCCCCACCTTCCGTTGAGCGAATGGAGCCATAGTTGAAACAAACTCCTTCCTTCGAGCAAACATTAGAACGAAGTTAGTGAAGGTTTGTTGAAACTCCAGGCCGTCTTCCACAGGTGTCAGCAGAGCCAGCCTGATTCCTTCGATGCGTCTATTCGCTATCGCTGGCGCCTGTTCATTTATCTGAATCCTCTTGGGCAAGAAAGATTCGAAAGTGGCGTTGAGCCACAGTTGAAGTAGCCAAAAAGGCCCAGCGAGTAGCAAACTGGCCCTGTCCTCGATATGTTTCAGAAGAGTGGCCCCATTGCTGATCGAGTCATAAAGACTGGCCAGAATCAGTTCTGCCAAACAGATGTTTTGGCGGTGATGCAGTTGGGTAGCAAGAGTGACCATCTTTTTGGTCACCTGCAGAGACTTCGAGCAAAACACAAAGCGAGTTAGCCATAAGGCTAGAAACGCTATGTGTTCGACATCCGACACCGCGTCTGTCGACCTGTCGTGATAATGGTTGATAAAAGTGGTGTATGTTGGCTTGGTCTCAGAGAAGCCAATTTGGTCCTCCGACATCTCCTCCGGATCGAAGTAATCTCCGGTTGGTCGAAGGCCAGTAATAGCGGCCACGTCGAAGAGTGTGGGGGTTAGCATCCCACATGGAAGATGAAAAGTAAAATGAGAGTAATCCCAGAACAACAGTGAAGCTATAAGCATCTCTGGGGAGTAGTTTAAGCCTGTCTTCGACAGCATCACTAGGTCGAAGATTCCCATATCCTTCCAGATTGGAGTTTGATGCTTCTCCAACTTTGTTAGCCAAGCAACATAATCGGAGGTCAGATTAGGGCAAGACCTGAAGACCCTAACCCCTCTGTTGAAGAAGCGGAGGTCGATTTTTTCACGAGTAGGGTCTTCGTTGTCTTCTGCGTCTTTCTTGGCGCATGCTACTGGCTTGAGTTTCTCGACGATTGGGAAATAACTCTTGATCTTCAGAGCTTCAGAGATGCTTGGATTCATGGGGCCAGACATTGCGAAGATCTGGTTGGAGTATCCAACCAGGATCATCAAGTGGCGCGAGTAAGCATCGCGAACGGAGATGTCAGAAGGTTCAGGAACCCTTCGTTTGCCTGTAGAGTTTACTACCGGAGCAGTGACGAAGACCTTGGGTTTAACATGTTCAGTTGGTGCGTTAGCACTGGGAGCAGTAGAAGCAGAGGCCATTGTTGAGGATGAAGATGAAATGAAAGAGGAAGAGTTTTTTGCAAAGAGAGCAAGCTTGTACGAAAACAAGGAAGTTTGAAGGCTAGTTGGCGTAAAAAGTCCCACAATGGGATATTCACTGCTATTTATAGTAGTGGGAAAAATCCCCAATAACGAGGACATTAAATGCCATTTAATGCTGCAGGAGTTAGTGGGACGCGTGGCAGCCCCCTGTTGTTTTGGCCGTTTCTGCAGAAGTGGAGAGACGCAGCGTGCGTCCTCGTTTTTGGGATTTGTCATAATGACAAATTCTGAAATGACGTTTGGTACTGCACGCCGTACTGAAAGTGACGTCCTAGGATCAAATCAATGATGGTTTCTTGGGATTGCCAACAGTTGGTAAAAAGCAACAAAAAGTGCACAAGTTAACTTGTGACTAAGCATAAAGAGACAAGTGTCGAATGGCGTTTTCAAAGAATGCCTTTTTCTGTCAGAGTCGAAATAAGGCATTCTTGGGGGGCAATTTGTTGGCTCCTAAATTCGACACTCTTGCTTTATCAATGTCAACCATTAAAAGCTGAAAGATGCTTTCGACTGGCTAAGTCTGTCGAAGTGCCCGTCGAAAGATGGCAAAATACTTAGAAGATTTCTTCCAAGGAAGAAGGCTGATTGCCTTCGACGTCGAAGGAGTTTTCGTCGAAGATGTCTCTTGATGAAAGTGTTCGATGGTCCAGAGTGGAGCAGTTTGAAATTCAAGCTTTTTGGAGGGAAAACGGTTTCCAGCAGTTACCACGTGCAAACGTGCAAGGATCTGGAGCGTCGAGCATGGAGAACGTGCCAAGTGGATTGATCTCGAAGCAGTGTAACTGCCCGACGGTTACTTGGAATGTTTTAGTATAAATAGGAGTAGACATGTAGTTTCTCGAGTGTGTTCACAATTCTATACATAGTCACTCATTTAGATTCGAGTACCCAGCGTGTGAGAAAGAATTGTTGAGAAATGTATGTGTGAAACACCAATTTTATCAATTAAAGTCATTTACTTTCCCAGAATTTTACTTGCTTTTCTCCTTTAAATTCTTGTCGAACCTTTACTTTAAAGCCTTGTTTATTTTACCAAGTCTTTCCTTTATGCAATTTACTTGAAACCTTTTATTTAAAGCCTTATTCAACTTAATCAAACTTCAAAATCAACCTATGTCCATAGGATCAATCTGATCGATCCTGCGAGTAACCAAATAAGTAACCATTTGGAGGATCAGCGGTTGTTTACCAAAACCCAAGGTAAACACATATACATTGCTAATAGTTCAAATTATATAATGAGTCTCGATAGTATATTTATTCACCATATTCATATTGTATTATGGTATAATAGATGTAAACAATTTCAATATTTTTCTTCTTCTCCATCACCAAATTTTAGGATCCTTCATCACTAAGAAACTAAGTTAAAAGACTATTAATTGATGACACATATTGGAAATAATTCAATTTATATAATGAGTTTTGATAATATATTTATTCACCATATTCATATTGTATTAAGGTATAATAGATGTAAACAATTTTAATATTTTTCTTCTTCTCCATCGCCAAATTTTAGGTTACTTCATCACCAAGAAACTAAGTTAAAAGACTATTAATTAATGGCACATATTCCATATACAATTGTAATAATTCAAATTATATAATGAGTCTAGATAGTATATTTATTCACCATATTCATATTGTATTTGGTATAATAGATGTAAACAATTTCAATATTTTTCTTTTTCTCCATCACCAAATTTTAGGTTACTTCTTCACCAAGAAACTAAGTTAACAGACTATTAATTAATGACACATATTCCATATAAATTGGTAATACCTCAAATTATATAATGAGGTCTGGTAGTATATTTATTCACTATATTCATATTGTATTATGGTATAATAGATGTAAACAATTTCAATATTTTTCTTCTTCTCCATCACCAAATTTTAGGTTACTTCATCACTAAGAAACTAATTAAAAAAACTATTAATTAATGACACATATTCCATATACATTGGAAATAATTCAAATTATATAATTAGTCTCGATAGTATGTTTATTCACCATATTCATATTGTATTATGGTAAAATAAATGTAAACAATTTCAATATTTTTCTTCTTTTTCATCACCAAATTTTAGATTACTTCTTCACCAAGAAACTAAGTTAAAAGATTATTAATTAATGACACATATTTCATATACATTGCTAATAGTTCGAATTATATAATGAGTCTCGATAGTATATTTATTCACCATATTCATATTGTATTATGGTATAATAGATGTAAACAATTTCAATATTTTTCTTCTTCTCCATCACCAAATTTTAGGTTACTTCATCACTAAGAAACTAAGTTAAAAGACTATTACTTAATAACACATATTCCGTATACATTTGAAATAATTCAAATTATATAATGAGTCTCAATAGTATGTTTATTCACCATATTCATATTGTATTATGGTATAATATATGTAATCAATTTCAGTATTTTCTTCTTCTCCAACACCAAATTTTAGGTTACTTCATCAATAAGAAACTAAGTTAAAAAACTATTAATTAATGACACATATTTCATATACATTGAAAATAATTCAAATTATATAATGAGTCTCGATAGTATATTTATTCACCATATTCATATTGTATTATGGTATAACAGATGTAAACAATTTCAATATTTTTCTTTTTCTCCATCACCAAATTTTAGGTTACTTCTTCACCAAGAAACTAAGTTAAAAGACAAACAATTAATGACACATATTCCATATAAATTGGTAATACCTCAAATTATATAATGAGGTCTGGTAGTATATTTATTCACTATATTCATATTGTATTATGGTATAATAGATGTAAACAATTTCAGTATTTTCTTCTTCTCCATCACCAAATTTTAGGATACTTCATCACTAAGAAACTAAGTTAAAAGACTATTAATTGATGACACATATTGGAAATAATTCAATTTATATAATGAGTTTCGATAATATATTTATTCACCATATTCATATTGTATTAAGGTATAATAGATGTAAACAATTTTAATATTTTTCTTCTTCTCCATCGCCAAATTTTAGGTTACTTCATCACCAAGAAACTAAGTTAAAAAACTATTAATTAATGACACATATTCCATATACATTGCTAATAGTTCAAATTATATAATGAGTCTCGATAGTATATTTATTCACCATATTCATATTGTATTATGGTATAATAGATGTAAACAATTTCAATATTTTTCTTCTTCTCCATCACCAAATTTTAGGATCCTTCATCACTAAGAAACTAAGTTAAAAGACTATTAATTGATGACACATATTGGAAATAATTCAATTTATATAATGAGTTTCAATAATATATTTATTCACCATATTCATATTGTATTAAGGTATAATAGATGTAAACAATTTTAATATTTTTATTCTTCTCCACCGCCAAATTTTAGGTTACTTCATCACCAAGAAACTAAGTTAAAAGACTATTAATTAATGGCACATATTCCATATACAATTGTAATAATTCAAATTATATAATGAGTCTAGATAGTATATTTATTCACCATATTCATATTGTATTATGGTATAATAGATGTAAACAATTTCAATATTTTTCTTTTTCTCCATCACCAAATTTTAGGTTACTTCTTCACCAAGAAACTAAGTTAAAAGACTATTAATTAATGACACATATTCCATATAAATTGGTAATACCTCAAATTATATAATGAGGTCTGGTAGTATATTTATTCACTATATTCATATTGTATTATGGTATAATAGATGTAAACAATTTCAATATTTTTCTTCTTCTCCATCACCAAATTTTAGGTTACTTCATCACTAAGAAACTAATTAAAAAAACTATTAATTAATGACACATATTCCATATACATTGGAAATAATTCAAATTATATAATTAGTCTCGATAGTATGTTTATTCACCATATTCATATTGTATTATGGTATAATAAATGTAAACAATTTCAATATTTTTCTTCTTTTTCATCACCAAATTTTAGATTACTTCTTCACCAAGAAACTAAGTTAAAAGATTATTAATTAATGACACATATTTCATATACATTGCTAATAGTTCGAATTATATAATGAGTCTCGATAGTATATTTATTCACCATATTCATATTGTATTATGGTATAATAGATGTAAACAATTTCAATATTTTTCTTCTTCTCCATCACCAAATTTTAGGTTACTTCATCACTAAGAAACTAAGTTAAAAGACTATTACTTAATAACACATATTCCATATACATTTGAAATAATTAAAATTATATAATGAGTCTCAATAGTATGTTTATTCACCATATTCATATTGTATTATGGTATAATATATGTAATCAATTTCAGTATTTTCTTCTTCTCCAACACCAAATTTAAGGTTACTTCATCAATAAGAAACTAAGTTAAAAGACTATTAATTAATGGCACATATTCCATATACATTGGTAATAATTCAAATTATATAATGAGTCTCGATAGTTGTTTAATCACCATATTCGTATTCTATTATGGTATAATAGATGTAAACAATTTCAATATTTTTCTTCTACTCCATCACCAAATTTTAGGTTACTTCTTCACCAAGAAACTAAGTTAAGAGACTATTAATTAATGACACATATTCCATATACATTGGTAATACCTCAAATTATATAATGAGGCCTGGTAGTATATTTGTTCACCATATTCATATTGTAATATGGTATAATAGATGTAAACAATTTCAATATTTTTCTTCTTCTCCATCACCAAATTTTAGGCTACTTCATCACTAAGAAACTAAGTGAAAAGACTATTACTTAATGACACATATTCCATATATATTTTAAATAATTTAAATTATCTAATGAGTCTCGATAGTATATTTATTCACCATATTCATATTTTATTATGGTATAATAGATGTAAACAATTTTAGTATTTTCCTCTTCTCCATCACCAAATTTTAGGTTACTTCATCCATAAGAAATTAAGTTAAAAGACTATTAATTAATGACACATATTCCATATACATTGAAAATAATTAAAATTATATAATGAGTCCCGATAGTATATTTATTCACCATATTCATATTGTATTATGGTATAATAGATGTAAACAATTTCAGTATTTTCTTCTTCTCCATCACCAAATTTTAGATTACTTCATCACTAAGAAACTAAGTTAAAAGACTATTAATTGATTACACATATTTCATATACATTGGAAATAATTAAATTTTAAATGAGTTTCGATAATATATTTATTCACCATATTCATATTGTATTAAGGTATAATAGATGTAAATTTTTTTAATATTTTTCTTCTTCTCCATCACCAAATTTTAGGTTACTTCATCACCAAGAAACTAAGTTAAAAGACTATTAATTAATGGCACATATTCCATATACATTGGTAATAATTCAAATTATATAATGAGTCTAGATAGTATATTTATTCACCATTTCATATTCTATTATGGTATAATTAATGTAAACAATTTCAATATTTTGCTTCTTCTTCATCACCAAATTTTAGGTTACTTCTTCACCAAGAAACTGAGTTAAAAGACTATTAATTAATGACACATATTCCATATATATTGGTAAAACCTCAAATTATATAATGAGGCTCGATAGTATGTTTAATCATAATATTCATATTGTATTATGGTATAATAGATGTAAACAATTTCAGTATTTTTCTTCTTCTCCATCACCAAATTTTAGGTTACTTCATCACTAAGAAACTATGTAAAAAAAACTATTAATTAATGACACATATTCCATATACATTGGGAATAATTCAAATTATATAATGAGTCTGGATAGTATGTTTATTCACCATATTCATATTGTATTATGGTATAATAGATGTAAACAATTTCAATATTTTTATTCTTTTTCATCACCAAATTTTAGGTTACTTCTTCACCAAGAAACTAAGTTAAAAGACTATTAATTAATGACACATATTTCATATACATTGCTAATAGTTCAAATTATATAATGAGTCTCGATAGTATATTTATTTACCATATTCATATTGTACTATGGTATAATAGATGTAAACAATTTCAATATTTTTTTTCTTCTCCATCTCGAAATTTTAGGTTGCTTCATCGTTAAGAAACTAAGTTAAAAAACTATTAATTAATGACACATATTTCATATACAATGGTTATAAGATTAAATTATATAATGAGGCCTGATAGTATATTTATTCACCATATTCATATCATATTATGGTATAAGAGATGTAAACAATTTCAATATTTTTCTTCTTCTCCATCACCAAATTTTAGGTTACTTCATCACTAACAAACTAAGTTAAAAGACTATTACTTAATGACACATATTCCATATACATTTGAAATAATTCAAATTATATAATGAGTCCCGATAGTATGTTTATTCACCATATTCATATTGTATTATGGTATAATAGATGTAAACAATTTCAGTATTTTTCTTCTTCTACATCACCAAATTTTAGGTTACTTTATCACTAAGAAACTAAGTAAAAAAACTATTAATTAATGACACATATTCCATATACATTGGAAATAATTCAAATTATATAATGAGTCTCGATAGTATATTTATTCACCATTTTCATATTGTATTATGGTATAATAGATGTAAACAATTTCAATATTTTTCTTCTTCTCCATCACCAAATTTTAGGTTACTTCATCACTAAACTAAGTAAAAAAAATATTAATTAATGACACATATTCCATATACATTGGAAATAATTCAAATTATATAATGAGTCTCGATAGTATGTTTATTCACCATATTTATATTGTATTATGGTATATTAGATGTAAACAATTTCAATATTGTTCTTCTTTTTTATCACCAAATTTTAGGTTACTTCTTCACCAAGAAACTAAGTTAAAAGACTATTAATTAATGACACATATTTCATATATATTGCTAATAATTCAAATTATATAATGAGTCTCGATAGTATATTTATTCACCATATTTATATTGTATTATGGTATAATAGATGTAAACAATTTCAATATTTTTCTTCTTCTCCATCTCCAAATTTTAGGTTGCTTCATCGTTAAGAAACTAAGTTAAAAAACTATAAATTAATGACACATATTTCATATACAATGGTTATAACTCAAATTATATAATGAGGCCCGATAGTATATTTATTCACCATATTCATATTATATTATGGTATAATAGATGTAAACAATTTCAATATTTTTCTTCTTCTCCATCACCAAATTTTAGGTTACTTCATCACTAAGAAACTAAGTTAAAAGACTATTACTTAATAACACATATTCCATATACATTTGAAATAATTCAAATTATATAATGAGTCTCGATAGTATGTTTATTAACCATATTCATATTGTATTATGGTATAATAGATGTAAACAATTTCAGTATTTTCTTCTTCTCCATCACCAAATTTTAGGTTACTTCATCACTAAGAAACTAAGTTAAAAGACTATTAATTGATGACACATATTGGAAATAATTCAATTTATATAATGAGTTTCGATAATATATTTATTCACCATATTCATATTGTATTAAGGTATAATAGATGTAAACAATTTTAATATTTTTCTTCTTCTCCATCGCCAAATTTTAGGTTACTTCATCACCAAGAAACTAAGTTAAAAGACTATTAATTAATGACACATATTCCATATACATTGCTAATAGTTCAAATTATATAATGAGTCTCGATAGTATATTTATTCACCATATTCATATTGTATTATGGTATAATAGATGTAAACAATTTCAATATTTTTCTTCTTCTCCATCACCAAATTTTAGGATACTTCATCACTAAGAAACTAAGTTAAAAGACTATTAATTGATGACACATATTCCATATAAATTGGTAATACCTCAAATTATATAATGAGGTCTGGTAGTATATTTATTCACTATATTCATATTGTATTATGGTATAATAGATGTAAACAATTTCAATATTTTTCTTCTTCTCCATCACCAAATTTTAGGTTACTTCATCACTAAGAAACTAATTAAAAAAACTATTAATTAATGACACATATTCCATATACATTGGAAATAATTCAAATTATATAATTAGTCTCGATAGTATGTTTATTCACCATATTCATATTGTATTATGGTATAATAAATGTAAACAATTTCAATATTTTTCTTCTTTTTCATCACCAAATTTTAGATTACTTCTTCACCAAGAAACTAAGTTAAAAGATTATTAATTAATGACACATATTTCGTATACATTGCTAATAGTTCAAATTATATAATGAGTCTCGATAGTATATTTATTCACCATATTCATATTGTATTATGGTATAATAGATGTAAACAATTTCAATATTTTTCTACTTCTCCATCTCTAAATTTTAGGTTGCTTCATCGTTAAGAAACTAAGTTAAAAAAACTATTAATTAATGACACATATGTCATATACAATGGTTATAAGATTAAATTATATAATAAGGCCCGATAGTATATTTATTCACCATATTCATATTATATTATGGTATAATAGATGTAAACAATTTCAATATTTTTCTTCTTCTCCATCACCAAATTTTAGGTTACTTCATCACTAAGAAACTAAGTAAAAAAAATATTTATTAATGACACATATTCCATATACATTGGAAATAATTAAAATTATATAATGAGTCTCGATAGTATATTTATTCACCATATTTATATTGTATTATGGTATATTAGATGTAAACAATTTCAATATTGTTCTTCTTTTTCATCACCAAATTTTAGATTACTTCTTCACCAAGAAACTAAGTTAAAACACTATTGATTAATGACACATATTTCATATACATTGCTAATAATTCAAATTATATAATGAGTCTCGATAGTATATTTATTCACCATATTCATATTCTATTATGGCATAATAGATGTAAACAATTTCAATATTTTTCTTCTTTTCCATCACCAAATTTTAGTTTTCTTCATCACTAAGAAACTAAGTTAAAAGACTATTACTTAATGACACATATTCCATATACATTTGAAATAGTTCAAATTATATAATGAGTCTCGATAGTATGTTTATTTACCATATTCATATTGTATTATGGTATAATAGATGTAAACAATTTCAGTATTTTTCTTCTTCTCCATCACCAAATTTTAGGTAACTTCATCACTAAGAAACTAAGTAAAAAAACTATTAATTAATGACACATATTCCATATACATTAGGAATAATTCAAATTATATAATGAGTCTCGATAGTATGTTTATTCACCATATTCATATTGTATTATGGTATAATAGATGTAAACAATTTCAATATTTTTCTTCTTTTTCATCACCAAATTTTAGGTTACTTTTTCACCAAGAAACTAAGTTAAAAGACTATTAATTAATGACACATATTTCATATACATTGCTAATAGTTCAAATTATATAATGAGTCTCGATAGTATATTTATTTACCATATTCATATTGTATTATGGTATAATAGATGTAAACAATTTCAATATTTTTCTTCTTCTCCATCTCTAAATTTTAGGTTGCTTCATCGTTAAGAAACTAAGTTAAAAAACTATTAATTAATGGCACATATTTCGTATACAATGGTTATAAGATTAAATTATATAATGAGGCCCGATAGTATATTTATTCACCATATTCATATTATATTATGGTATAATAGATGTAAACAATTTCAATATTTTTCTTCTTCTCCATCACCAAATTTTAGGTTACTTCATCACTAACAAACTAAGTTAAAACACTATTACTTAATGACACATATTCCATATACATTTGAAATAATTCAAATTATATAATGAGTCTCGATAGTATGTTTATTCACCATATTCATATTGTATTATGGTATAATAGATGTAAACAATTTCAGTATTTTTTCTTCTTCTCCATCACCAAATTTTAGGTTACTTCATCACTAAGAAACTAAGTAAAAAAAATATTAATTAATGACACATATTCCATATACATTGGAAATAATTAAAATTATATAATGAGTCTTGATAGTATGTTCATTCACCATATTCATATTGTATTATGGTATATTAGATGTAAACAATTTCAATATTGTTCTTCTTTTTCATCACCAAATTTTAGGTTACTTCTTCACCAAGAAACTAAGTTAAAAGACTATTAATTAATGACACATATTTCATATACATTGCTAATAATTCAAACTATATAATGAGTCTCGATAGTATATTTATTCACCATATTCATATTATATTATGGTATAATAGATGTAAACAATTTTCAATATTTTTCCTCTTCTCCATCACCAAATTTTAGGTTACTTCATCACTAAGAAACTAAGTTAAAAGACTATTACTTAATAACACATATTCCATATACATTTGAAATAATTCAAATTATATAATGAGTCTCGATAGTATGTTTATTAACCATATTCATATTGTATTATGGTATAATAGATGTAAACAATTTCAGTATTTTCTTCTTCTCCATCACCAAATTTTAGGTTACTTCATCACTAAGAAACTAAGTTAAAAGACTATTAATTGATGACACATATTTTCATATACATTGGAAATAATTCAATTTATATAACGAGGTTCGATAATATATTTATTCATCATTTTCATATTGTATTAAGGTATAATAGATGTAAACAATTTTCATATTTTTCTTCTTCTCCATCGCCAAATTTTAAGTTACTTCATCACCAAAAAACTAAGTTAAAAGATTATTAATTAATGACACATATTCCATATACATTGGTAATAATTCAAATTATATAATGAGTCTCGATAGTATATTTATTCACCATATTCATATTGTATTATGGTATAATAGATGTAAACAATTTCAATATTTTTCTTCTTCTCCATCACCAAATTTTAGGTTACTTCATCACTATGAAACTAAGTTAAAAGACTATTACTTAATAACAGATATTCCATATACATTTGTAATAATTAAAATTATATAATGAGTCTCAATAGTATGTTTATTCACCATATTCATATTGTATTATGGTATAATAGATGTAATCAATTTCAGTATTTTCTTCTTCTCCAACACCAAATTTTAGGTTACTTCATCAATAAGAAACTAAGTTAAAAGACTATTAATTAATGACACATATTTCATATACATTGAAAATAATTCAAATTATATAATGAGTCTTGATAGTATATTTATTCACCATAATTCATATTGTATTATGGTATAACAGATGTAAACAATTTCAATATTTTTCTTTTTCTCCATCACCAAATTTTAGGTTACTTCTTCACCAAGAAACTAAGTTAAAAGACAAACAATTAATGACACATATTCCATATAATTTGGTAATACCTCAAATTATATAATGAGGTCTGGTAGTATATTTATTCACTATATTCATATTGTATTATGGTATAATAGATGTAAACAATTTCAGTATTTTCTTCTTCTCCATCACCAAATTTTAGGATACTTCATCACTAAGAAACTAAGTTAAAAGACTATTAATTGATGACACATATTGGAAATAATTCAATTTATATAATGAGTTTCGATAATATATTTATTCACCATATTCATATTGTATTAAGGTATAATAGATGTAAACAATTTTAATATTTTTCTTGTTCTCCATCGCCAAATTTTAGGTTACTTCATCACCAAGAAACTAAGTTAAAAGACTATTAATTAATGGCACATATTCCATATACAATTGTAATAATTCAAATTATATAATGAGTCTAGATAGTATATTTATTCACCATATTCATATTGTATTATGGTATAATATATGTAAACAATTTCAATATTTTTCTTTTTCTCCATCACCAAATTTTAGGTTACTTCTTCACCAAGAAACTAAGTTAAAAGACTATTAATTAATGACACATATTCCATATAAATTGGTAATACCTCAAATTATATAATGAGGTCTGGTAGTATATTTATTCACTATATTCATATTGTATTATGGTATAATAGATGTAAACAATTTCAATATTTTTCTTCTTCTCCATCACCAAATTTTAGGTTACTTCATCACTAAGAAACTAATTAAAAAAACTATTAATTAATGACACATATTCCATATACATTGGAAATAATTCAAATTATATAATTAGTCTCGATAGTATGTTTATTCACCATATTCATATTGTATTATGGTATAATAAATGTAAACAATTTCAATATTTTTCTTCTTTTTCATCACCAAATTTTAGATTACTTCTTCACCAAGAAACTAAGTTAAAAGATTATTAATTAATGACACATATTTCATATACATTGCTAATAGTTCAAATTATATAATGAGTCTCGATAGTATATTTATTCACCATATTCATATTGTATTATGGTATAATAGATGTAAACAATTTCAATATTTTTCTTCTTCTCCATCACCAAATTTTAGGTTACTTCATCACTAAGAAACTAAGTTAAAAGACTATTACTTAATAACACATATTCCATATACATTTGAAATAATTAAAATTATATAATGAGTCTCAATAGTATGTTTATTCACCATATTCATATTGTATTATGGTATAATATATGTAATCAATTTCAGTATTTTCTTCTTCTCCAACACCAAATTTTAGGTTACTTCATCAATAAGAAACTAAGTTAAAAGACTATTAATTAATGGCACATATTCCATATACATTGGTAATAATTCAAATTATATAATGAGTCTCGATAGTTGTTTAATCACCATATTCGTATTCTATTATGGTATAATAGATGTAAACAATTTCAATATTTTTCTTCTTCTCCATCACCAAATTTTAGGTTACTTCTTCACTAAGAAACTAAGTTAAAAGACTATTACTTAATAACACATATTCCATATATATTTGAAATAATTCAAATTATATAATGAGTCTCAATAGTATGTTTATTCACCATATTCATATTGTATTATGGTATAATAGATGTAATCAATTTCAATATTTTCTTCTTCTCTAACACCAAATTTTAGGTTACTTCATCAATAAGAAACTAAGTTAAAAGACTATTAATTAATGACACATATTCCATATACATTGAAAATAATTCAAATTATATAATGAGTCTCGATAGTATATTTATTCACCATATTCATATTGTATTATGGTATAATAGATGTAAACAATTTCAGTATTTTCTTCTTCTCCATCACCAAATTTTAGGATACTTCATCACTAAGAAACTAAGTTAAAAGACTATTAATTGATGACACATATTGGAAATAATTCAATTTATATAATGAGTTTCGATAATATATTTATTTACCATATTCATATTGTATTAAGGTATAATAGATGTAAACAATTCTAATATTTTTCTTCTTCTCCATCGCCAAATTTTAGGTTACTTCATCACCAAGAAACTAAGTTAAAAGAATATTAATTAATGGCACATATTCCATATACATTGGTAATAATTCAAATTATATAATGAGTCTAGATAGTATATTTATTCACCATATTCATATTGTATTATGGTATAATAGATGTAAACAATTTTAATATTTTTCTCCTTCTCCATCTCAAAATTTTAGGTTACTTCATCACTAAGTTAAAAAACTATTAATTAATAACACATATTTCATATACATTGGTTATAATATTAAAATATATAATGAGGCCCGGTAGTATATTTATTCACCATATTCATATTATATTATGGTATTATAGATGTAAACAATTTCAATATTTTTCTTCTTCTCCATCACCAAATTTTAGGTTACTTTATCACTAAGAAACTAAGTTAAAAGACTATTACTTAATGACACATATTCCATATACATTGGAAATAATTCAAATTATATAATGAGTCTCGATAGTATATTTATTCACCATTTTCATATTGTATTATGGTATAATAGATGTAAACAATTTCTATATTTTTCTTCTTCTCCATCACCAAATTTTAGGTTACTTCATCACTAAACTAAGTAAAAAAAATATTCATTAATGACACATATTCCATATACATTGGAAATAATTCAAATTATATAATGAGTCTCGATAGTATGTTTATTCACCATATTTATATTGTATTATGGTATATTAGATGTAAATAATTTCAATATTGTTCTTCTTTTTTATCACCAAATTTTAGGTTACTTCTTCACCAAGAAACTAAGTTAAAAGACTATTAATTAATGACACATATTTAATATATATTGCTAATAATTCAAATTATATAATGAGTCTCGATAGTATATTTATTCACCATATTTATATTGTATTACGGTATAATAGATGTAAACAATTTCAATATTTTTCTTCTTCTCCATCTCCAAATTTTAGGTTGCTTCATCGTTAAGAAACTAAGTTAAAAAACTATAAATTAATGACACATATTTCATATACAATGGTTATAACTCAAATCATATAATGAGGCCCGATAGTATATTTATTCACCATATTCATATTATATTATGGTATAATAGATGTAAACAATTTCAATATTTTTCCTCTTCTCCATCTCCAAATTTTAGGTTACTTCATCACTAAGAAACTAAGTTAAAAGACTATTACTTAATAACACATATTCCATATACATTTGAAATAATTCAAATTATATAATGAGTCTCGATAGTATGTTTATTCACCATATTTATATTGTATTATGGTATAATAGATGTAAACAATTTCAGTATTTTCTTCTTCTCCATCACCAAATTTTAGGTTACTTCATCACTAAGAAACTAAGTTAAAAGACTATTACTTGATGACACATATTTCATATACATTGGAAATAATTCAATTTATATAATGAGGTTCGATAATATATTTATTCACCATTTTCATATTGTATTAAGGTATAATAGATGTAAACAATTTTCATATTTTTCTTCTTCTCCATCACCAAATTTTAGGTTACTTCTTCACCAAGAAACTAAGTTAAAAGACTATTAATTACTGACACATATTCCATATACATTGGTAATACCTCAAATTATATAATGAGGCCTGGTAGTATATTTAGTCACCATATTCATATTGTATTATGGTATAATAGATGTAAACAATATAAATATTTTTATTTTTCTTCATC
Organism: Vicia faba; assembly: GCA_948472305.1. Lineage (NCBI taxonomy): Eukaryota > Viridiplantae > Streptophyta > Magnoliopsida > Fabales > Fabaceae > Vicia > Vicia faba. The sequence goes on along the minus strand of CATIWC010000799.1, from coordinate 262,672 downwards.
ACCAAATTTTAGGTTACTTCATCCATAAGAAATTAAGTTAAAAGACTATTAATTAATGACACATATTCCATATACATTGAAAATAATTAAAATTATATAATGAGTCCCGATAGTATATTTATTCACCATATTCATATTGTATTATGGTATAATAGATGTAAACAATTTCAGTATTTTCTTCTTCTCCATCACCAAATTTTAGGTTACTTCATCACTAAGAAACTAAGTTAAAAGACTATTAACTGATTACACATATTCCATATACATTGGTAAAACCTCAAATTATATAATGAGGCCTGGTAGTATATTTATTCATCATATTCATATTGTATTATGGTATAATAGATGTAAACAATTTCAATATTTTTCTTCTTCTCCATCACCAAATTTTAGGTTACTTCATCAATAAGAAACTAAGTTAAAAGACTATTACTTAATAACAGATATTCCATATACATTTGAAATAATTAAAATTTTATAATGAGTCTCAATAGTATGTTTATTCACCATATTCATATTGTATTATGGTATAATAGATGTAAACAATTTCAGTATTTTCTTCTTCTCCATCACCAAATTTTAGGATACTTCATCACTAAGAAACTAAGTTAAAAGACTATTAATTGCTGACACATATTGGAAATAATTCAATTTATATAATGAGTTTCGATAATATATTTATTCACCATATTCATATTGTATTAAGGTATAATAGATGTAAACAATTTTAATATTTTTCTTCTTCTCCATCGCCAAATTTTAGGTTACTTCATCACCAAGAAACTAGGTTAAAAGACTATTAATTAATGACACATATTCCATATACATTGCTAATAGTTCAAATTATATAATGAGTCTCGATAGTATATTTATTTACCATATTCATATTGTATTATGGTATAATAGATGTAAACAATTTCAATATTTTTCTTCTTCTCCATCACCAAATTTTAGGATACTTCATTACTAAGAAACTAAGTTAAAAGACTATTAATTGATGACACATATTCCATATAAATTGGTAATACCTCAAATTATATAATGAGGTCTGGTAGTATATTTATTCACTATATTTATATTGTATTATGGTATAATAGATGTAAACAATTTCAATATTTTTCTTCTTCTCCATCACCAAATTTTAGGTTACTTCATCACTAAGAAACTAATTAAAAAAACTATTAATTAATGACACATATTCCATATACATTGGAAATAATTCAAATTATATAATTAGTCTCGATAGTATGTTTATTCACCATATTCATATTGTATTATGGTATAATAAATGTAAACAATTTCAATATTTTTCTTCTTTTTCATCACCAAATTTTAGATTACTTCTTCACCAAGAAACTAAGTTAAAAGATTATTAATTAATGACACATATTTCGTATACATTGCTAATAGTTCAAATTATATAATGAGTCTCGATAGTATATTTATTCACCATATTCATATTGTATTATGGTATAATCGATGTAAACAATTTCAATATTTTTCTACTTCTCCATCTCTAAATTTTAGGTTGCTCCATCGTTAAGAAACTAAGTTAAAAAACTATTAATTAATGACACATATGTCATATACAATGGTTATAAGATTAAATTATATAATAAGGCCCGATAGTATATTTATTCACTATATTCATATTATATTATGGTATAATAGATGTAAACAATTTCAATATTTTTTTTCTTCTCCATCACCAAATTTTAGGTTACTTCATCACTAAGAAACTAAGTAAAAAAAATATTTATTAATGACACATATTCCATATACATTGGAAATAATTAAAATTATATAATGAGTCTCGATAGTATGTTTATTCACCATATTTATATTGTATTATGGTATATTAGATGTAAACAATTTCAATATTGTTCTTCTTTTTCATCACCAAATTTTAGGTTACTTCTTCACCAAGAAACTAAGTTAAAAGACTATTGATTAATGACACATATTTCATATACATTGGTAATAATTCAAATCATATAATGAGTCTCGATAGTATATTTATTCACCATATTCATATTCTCTTATGGCATAATAGATGTAAACAATTTCAATATTTTTCTTCTTTTCCATCACCAAATTTTAGTTTTCTTCATCACTAAGAAACTTAGTTAAAAGACTATTACTTAATGACACATATTCCATATACATTTGAAATAGTTCAAATTATATAATGAGTCTCGATAGTATGTTTATTCACCATATTCATATTGTATTATGGTATAATAGATGTAAACAATTTCAGTATTTTTCTTCTTCTCCATCACCAAATTTTAGGTAACTTCATCACTAAGAAACTAAGTAAAAAAACTATTAATTAATGACACATATTCCATATACATTGGGAATAATTCAAATTATATAATGAGTCTCGATAGTATGTTTATTCACCATATTCATATTGTATTATGGTATAATAGATGTAAACAATTTCAATATTTTTCTTCTTTTTCATCACCAAATTTTAGGTTACTTTTTCACCAAGAAACTAAGTTAAAAGACTATTAATTAATGACACATATTTCATATACATTGCTAATAGTTCAAATTATATAATGAGTCTCGATAGTATATTTATTCACCATATTCATATTGTATTATGGTATAATAGATGTAAACAATTTCAATATTTTTCTTCTTCTCCATCTCTAAATTTTAGGTTGCTCGTTAAGAAACTAAGTTAAAAAACTATTAATTAATGGCACATATTTCGTATACAATGGTTATAAGATTAAATTATATAATGAGGCCCGATAGTATATTTATTCACCATATTCATATTATATTATGGTATAATAGATGTAAACAATTTCAATATTTTTCTTCTTCTCCATCACCAAATTTTAGGTTACTTCATCACTAACAAACTAAGTTAAAAACACTATTACTTAATGACACATATTCCATATACATTTGAAATAATTCAAATTATATAATGAGTCTCAAAAGTATGTTTATTCACCATATTCATATTGTATTATGGTATAATAGATGTAAACAATTTCAGTATTTTTCTTCTTCTCCATCACCAAATTATAGGTTACTTCATCACTAAGAAACTAAGTAAAAAAAATATTAATTAATGACACATATTCCATATACATTGGAAATAATTAAAATTATATAATGAGTCTTGATAGTATGTTCATTCACCATATTCATATTGTATTATGGTATATTAGATGTAGACAATTTCAATATTGTTCTTCTTTTTCATCACCAAATTTTAGGTTACTTCTTCACCAAGAAACTAAGTTAAAAGACTATTAATTAATGACACATATTTCATATACATTGCTAATAATTCAAACTATATAATGAGTCTCGATAGTATATTTATTCACCATATTTATATTGTATTATGGTATAATAGATGTAAACAATTTCAATATTTTTATTATTCTCCATCTCCAAATTTTAGGTTGCTTCATCGTTAAGAAACTAAGTTAAAAAACTATAAATTAATGACATATATTTCATATACAATGGTTATAACTCAAATTATATAATGAGACCCGATAGTATATTTATTCACCATATTCATATTATATTATGGTATAATAGATGTAAACAATTTCAATATTTTTCTTCTTCTCCATCACCAAATTTTAGGTTACTTCATCACTAAGAAACTAAGTTAAAAGACTATTACTTAATAACACATATTCCATATACATTTGAAATAATTCAAATTATATAATGAGTCTCGATAGTATGTTTATTCACCATATTCATATTGTATTATGGTATAATAGATGTAAACAATTTCAGTATTTTCTTCTTCTCCATCACCAAATTTTAGGTTACTTAATCACTAAGAAACTAAGTTAAAAGACTATAACTTGATGACACATATTTCATATACATTGGAAATAATTCAATTTATATAATGAGTTTCGATAATATATTTATTCACCATATTCATATTGTATTAAGGTATAATAGATGTAAACAATTTTCATATTTTTCTTCTTTTCCATCACCAAATTTTAGGTTACTTCATCACTAAGAAACTAAGTTAAAAGACTATTATATAATGACACATATTCCATATACATTGGAAATAATTCAAATTATATAATGAGTCTCGATAGTTTATTTATTCACCATATTCATATTGTATTATGGTATAATAGATGTAAACAATTTCAGTATTTTCTTCTTCTCCATCACCAAATTTTAGGTTACTTCATCACTAAGAAACTAAGTTAAAAGACTATTAATTGATGTATTTCATATACATTGGAAATAATTCAATTTATATAATGAGTTTCTATAATATATTTATTCACCATATTCATATTGTATTAAGGTATAATAGATGTACACAATTTTAATATTTTTCTTCTTCTCCATCGCCAAATTTTATGTTACTTCATCACCAAGAAACTAAGTTAAAAGACTATTAATTAATGGCACATATTCGATATGCATTGGTAATAATTCAAATTATATAATGAGTCTCAATAGTATATTTATTCACAATATTCATATTGTATTATGGTATAATAGATGTAAACAATTTCAATATTTTTCTTCTTCTCCATCATCAAATTTTAGGTTACTTCATCACTAAGAAACTAAGTTAAAAGATTATTAATTAATAACACATATTCCATATACGTTTGAAATAATTCAAATTATATAATGAGTCTCGATGGTATGTTTATTCACCATATTCATATTGTATTATGGTATAATAGATGTAAACAATTTCAGTATTTTCTTCTTCTCCATCACCAATAGGTTACTTAATCACTAAGAAACTAAGTTAAAAGATTATTACTTGATGACACATATTTCATATACATTGGAAATAATTCAATTTATATATTGAGTTTCGATAATATATTTATTCACCATATTCATATTGTATTAAGGTATAATAGATGTAAACAATTTTCATATTTTTCTTCTTTTCCATCACCAAATTTTAGGTTACTTCATTACTAAGAAACTAAGTTAAAAGACTATTAATTAATGACACATATTCCATATACATTGAAAATAATTAAAATTATATAATGAGTCTCGATAGTTGATTTATTCACCATATTCATATTGTATTATGGTATAATAGATGTAAACAATTTCAGTATTTTCTTCTTCTCCATCACCAAATTTTAGGTTACTTCATCACTAAGAAACTAAGTTAAAAGACTATTAATTGATGTATTTCATATACATTGGAAATAATTCAATTTATTTAATGAGTTTCGATAATATATTTATTCACCATATTCATATTGTATTAAGGTATAATAGATGTAAACAATTTTAATATTTTTCTTCTTCTCCATCGCCAAATTTTAGCTTCCTTCATCACCAAGAAACTAAGTTAAAAGACTATTAATTAATGGCACATATTCCATATACATTGGTAATAATTCAAATTATATAATGAGTCTCGATAGTATATTTATTCACTATATTCATATTGTATTATGGTATAATAGATGTAAACAATTTCAATATTTTTCTTCTTTTTCATCACCAAATTTTAGGTTACTTCTTCACCAAGAAATTAAGTTAAAAGACTATTAATTAATGACACATATTTCATATACATTGCTAATAGTTCAAATTATATAATGAGCCTCGATAGTATATTTATTCACCATATTCATATTGTATTACGGTATAATAGATGTAAACAATTTCAATATTTTTCATCTTCTCCATCTCCAAATTTTAGGTTGCTTTATCGTTAAGAAACTAAGTTAAAAAACTATTAAATAATGACACATATTTCATATACATTTGAAATAATTCAGATTATATAATGAGTCTCGATAGTATGTTTATTCACCATATTCATATTGTATTATTGGTATAATAGATGTAAACAATTTCAGTATTTTCTTCTTCTCCATCACCAAATTTTAGGTTTCTTAATCACTAAGAAACTAAGTTAAAAGACTATTACTTGATGACACATATTTCATATACATTGGTAATAATTCAAATTCTATAATGAGCCTCGATAGTATATTTATTCACCATATTCATATTATATTATGGTATAATAGATGTAAACAATTTCAATATTTTTCTTCTTCTACATCACCAAATTTTAGTTTACTTCATCACTAAGAAACTAAGTTAAAAGACTATTACTTAATGACACATATTCCATATACATTTGAAATAATTCAAATTATATAATGAGTCTCGATAGTATGTTTATTCACCATATTCATATTGTATTATGGTATAATAGATGTAAACAATTTTAGTATTTTTCTTCTTCTACATTACCAAATTTTAGGTTACTTCATCACTAAGAAACTAAGTAAAAAAACTATTTATTAATGACACATATTCCATATACATTGGTAATAATTCAAATTATATAATGAGTCTCGATAGTATATTTATTCACCATATTCATATTGTATTATGGTATAATAGATGTAAACAATTTCAATATTTTTCTTCTTCTCCATCACCAAATTTTAGGTTACTTCTTCACCAAGAAACTAAGTTAAAAGACTATTAATTACTGACACATATTCCATATACATTGGTAATACCTCAAATTATATAATGAGGCCTGGTAGTATATTTAGTCACCATATTCATATTGTATTATGGTATAATAGATGTAAACAATATAAATATTTTTATTTTTCTTCATCACCAAATTTTAGGTTACTTCATCCATAAGAAATTAAGTTAAAAGACTATTAATTAATGACACATATTCCATATACATTGAAAATAATTAAAATTATATAATGAGTCCCGATAGTATATTTATTCACCATATTCATATTGTATTATGGTATAATAGATGTAAACAATTTCAGTATTTTCTTCTTCTCCATCACCAAATTTTAGGTTACTTCATCACTAAGAAACTAAGTTAAAAGACTATTAACTGATTACACATATTCCATATACATTGGTAAAACCTCAAATTATATAATGAGGCCTGGTAGTATATTTATTCATCATATTCATATTGTATTATGGTATAATAGATGTAAACAATTTCAATATTTTTCTTCTTCTCCATCACCAAATTTTAGGTTACTTCATCACTAAGAAACTAAGTTAAAAGACTATTACTTAATAACAGATATTCCATATACATTTGAAATAATTAAAATTTTATAATGAGTCTCAATAGTATGTTTATTCACCATATTCATATTGTATTATGGTATAATAGATGTAAACAATTTCAGTATTTTCTTCTTCTCCATCACCAAATTTTAGGATACTTCATCACTAAGAAACTAAGTTAAAAGACTATTAATTGCTGACACATATTGGAAATAATTCAATTTATATAATGAGTTTCGATAATATATTTATTCACCATATTCATATTGTATTAAGGTATAATAGATGTAAACAATTTTAATATTTTTCTTCTTCTCCATCGCCAAATTTTAGGTTACTTCATCCCCAAGAAACTAGGTTAAAAGACTATTAATTAATGACACATATTCCATATACATTGCTAATAGTTCAAATTATATAATGAGTCTCGATAGTATATTTATTTACCATATTCATATTGTATTATGGTATAATAGATGTAAACAATTTCAATATTTTTCTTCTTCTCCATCACCAAATTTTAGGATACTTCATTACTAAGAAACTAAGTTAAAAGACTATTAATTGATGACACATATTCCATATAAATTGGTAATACCTCAAATTATATAATGAGGTCTGGTAGTATATTTATTCACTATATTTATATTGTATTATGGTATAATAGATGTAAACAATTTCAATATTTTTCTTCTTCTCCATCACCAAATTTTAGGTTACTTCATCACTAAGAAACTAATTAAAAAAACTATTAATTAATGACACATATTCCATATACATTGGAAATAATTCAAATTATATAATTAGTCTCGATAGTATGTTTATTCACCATATTCATATTGTATTATGGTATAATAAATGTAAACAATTTCAATATTTTTCTTCTTTTTCATCACCAAATTTTAGATTACTTCTTCACCAAGAAACTAAGTTAAAAGATTATTAATTAATGACACATATTTCGTATACATTGCTAATAGTTCAAATTATATAATGAGTCTCGATAGTATATTTATTCACCATATTCATATTGTATTATGGTATAATAGATGTAAACAATTTCAATATTTTTCTACTTCTCCATCTCTAAATTTTAGGTTGCTTCATCGTTAAGAAACTAAGTTAAAAAACTATTAATTAATGACACATATGTCATATACAATGGTTATAAGATTAAATTATATAATAAGGCCCGATAGTATATTTATTCACTATATTCATATTATATTATGGTATAATAGATGTAAACAATTTCAATATTTTTTTTCTTCTCCATCACCAAATTTTAGGTTACTTCGTCACTAAGAAACTAAGTAAAAAAAATATTTATTAATGACACATATTCCATATACATTGGAAATAATTAAAATTATATAATGAGTCTCGATAGTATGTTTATTCACCATATTTATATTGTATTATGGTATATTAGATGTAAACAATTTCAATATTGTTCTTCTTTTTCATCACCAAATTTTAGGTTACTTCTTCACCAAGAAACTAAGTTAAAAGACTATTGATTATTGACACATATTTCATATACATTGGTAATAATTCAAATTATATAATGAGTCTCGATAGTATATTTATTCACCATATTCATATTCTATTATGGCATAATAGATGTAAACAATTTCAATATTTTTCTTCTTTTCCATCACCAAATTTTAGTTTTCTTCATCACTAAGAAACTTAGTTAAAAGACTATTACTTAATGACACATATTCCATATACATTTGAAATAGTTCAAATTATATAATGAGTCTCGATAGTATGTTTATTCACCATATTCATATTGTATTATGGTATAATAGATGTAAACAATTTCAGTATTTTTCTTCTTCTCCATCACCAAATTTTAGGTAACTTCATCACTAAGAAACTAAGTAAAAAAACTATTAATTAATGACACATATTCCATATACATTGGGAATAATTCAAATTATATAATGAGTCTCGATAGTATGTTTATTCACCATATTCATATTGTATTATGGTATAATAGATGTAAACAATTTCAATATTTTTCTTCTTTTTCATCACCAAATTTTAGGTTACTTTTTCACCAAGAAACTAAGTTAAAAGACTATTAATTAATGACACATATTTCATATACATTGCTAATAGTTCAAATTATATAATGAGTCTCGATAGTATATTTATTCACCATATTCATATTGTATTATGGTATAATAGATATAAACAATTTCAATATTTTTCTTCTTCTCCATCTCTAAATTTTAGGTTGCTCGTTAAGAAACTAAGTTAAAAAACTATTAATTAATGGCACATATTTCGTATACAATGGTTATAAGATTAAATTATATAATGAGGCCCGATAGTATATTTATTCACCATATTCATATTATATTATGGTATAATAGATGTAAACAATTTCAATATTTTTCTTCTTCTCCATCACCAAATTTTAGGTTACTTCATCACTAACAAACTAAGTTAAAAACACTATTACTTAATGACACATATTCCATATACATTTGAAATAATTCAAATTATATAATGAGTCTCAAAAGTATGTTTATTCACCATATTCATATTGTATTATGGTATAATAGATGTAAACAATTTCAGTATTTTTCTTCTTCTCCATCACCAAATTATAGGTTACTTCATCACTAAGAAACTAAGTAAAAAAAATATTAATTAATGACACATATTCCATATACATTGGAAATAATTAAAATTATATAATGAGTCTTTATGGTATGTTCATTCACCATATTCATATTGTATTATGGTATATTAGATGTAGACAATTTCAATATTGTTCTTCTTTTTCATCACCAAATTTTAGGTTACTTCTTCACCAAGAAACTAAGTTAAAAGACTATTAATTAATGACACATATTTCATATACATTGCTAATAATTCAAACTATATAATGAGTCTCGATAGTATATTTATTCACCATATTTATATTGTATTATGGTATAATAGATGTAAACAATTTCAATATTTTTATTATTCTCCATCTCCAAATTTTAGGTTGCTTCATCGTTAAGAAACTAAGTTAAAAAACTATAAATTAATGACATATATTTCATATACAATGGTTATAACTCAAATTATATAATGAGACCCGATAGTATATTTATTCACCATATTCATATTATATTATGGTATAATAGATGTAAACAATTTCAATATTTTTCTTCTTCTCCATCACCAAATTTTAGGTTACTTCATCACTAAGAAACTAAGTTAAAAGACTATTACTTAATAACACATATTCCATATACATTTGAAATAATTCAAATTATATAATCAGTCTCGATAGTATGTTTATTCACCATATTCATATTGTATTATGGTATAATAGATGTAAACAATTTCAGTATTTTCTTCTTCTCCATCACCAAATTTTAGGTTACTTAATCACTAAGAAACTAAGTTAAAAGACTATAACTTGATGACACATATTTCATATACATTGGAAATAATTCAATTTATATAATGAGTTTCGATAATATATTTATTCACCATATTCATATTGTATTAAGGTATAATAGATGTAAACAATTTTCATATTTTTCTTCTTTTCCATCACCAAATTTTAGGTTACTTCATCACTAAGAAACTAAGTTAAAAGACTATTATATAATGACACATATTCCATATACATTGGAAATAATTCAAATTATATAATGAGTCTCGATAGTTTATTTATTCACCATATTCATATTGTATTATGGTATAATAGATGTAAACAATTTCAGTATTTTCTTCTTCTCCATCACCAAATTTTAGGTTACTTCATCACTAAGAAACTAAGTTAAAAGACTATTAATTGATGTATTTCATATACATTGGAAATAATTCAATTTATATAATGAGTTTCTATAATATATTTATTCACCATATTCATATTGTATTAAGGTATAATAGATGTACACAATTTTAATATTTTTCTTCTTCTCCATCGCCAAATTTTATGTTACTTCATCACCAAGAAACTAAGTTAAAAGACTATTAATTAATGGCACATATTCGATATGCATTGGTAATAATTCAAATTATATAATGAGTCTCAATAGTATATTTATTCACAATATTCATATTGTATTATGGTATAATAGATGTAAACAATTTCAATATTTTTCTTCTTCTCCATCATCAAATTTTAGGTTACTTCATCACTAAGAAACTAAGTTAAAAGATTATTAATTAATAACACATATTCCATATACGTTTGAAATAATTCAAATTATATAATGAGTCTCGATGGTATGTTTATTCACCATATTCATATTGTATTATGGTATAATAGATGTAAACAATTTCAGTATTTTCTTCTTCTCCATCACCAATAGGTTACTTAATCACTAAGAAACTAAGTTAAAAGATTATTACTTGATGACACATATTTCATATACATTGGAAATAATTCAATTTATATATTGAGTTTCGATAATATATTTATTCACCATATTCATATTGTATTAAGGTATAATAGATGTAAACAATTTTCATATTTTTCTTCTTTTCCATCACCAAATTTTAGGTTACTTCATTACTAAGAAACTAAGTTAAAAGACTATTAATTAATGACACATATTCCATATACATTGAAAATAATTAAAATTATATAATGAGTCTCGATAGTTGATTTATTCACCATATTCATATTGTATTATGGTATAATAGATGTAAACAATTTCAGTATTTTCTTCTTCTCCATCACCAAATTTTAGGTTACTTCATCACTAAGAAACTAAGTTAAAAGACTATTAATTGATGTATTTCATATACATTGGAAATAATTCAATTTATTTAATGAGTTTCGATAATATATTTATTCACCATATTCATATTGTATTAAGGTATAATAGATGTAAACAATTTTAATATTTTTCTTCTTCTCCATCGCCAAATTTTAGCTTCCTTCATCACCAAGAAACTAAGTTAAAAGACTATTAATTAATGGCACATATTCCATATACATTGGTAATAATTCAAATTATATAATGAGTCTCGATAGTATATTTATTCACCATATTCATATTGTATTATGGTATAATAGATGTAAACAATTTCAATATTTTTCTTCTTTTTCATCACCAAATTTTAGGTTACTTCTTCACCAAGAAATTAAGTTAAAAGACTATTAATTAATGACACATATTTCATATACATTGCTAATAGTTCAAATTATATAATGAGCCTCGATAGTATATTTATTCACCATATTCATATTGTATTACGGTATAATAGATGTAAACAATTTCAATATTTTTCATCTTCTCCATCTCCAAATTTTAGGTTGCTTTATCGTTAAGAAACTAAGTTAAAAAACTATTAAATAATGACACATATTTCATATACATTTGAAATAATTCAGATTATATAATGAGTCTCGATAGTATGTTTATTCACCATATTCATATTGTATTATTGGTATAATAGATGTAAACAATTTCAGTATTTTCTTCTTCTCCATCACCAAATTTTAGGTTTCTTAATCACTAAGAAACTAAGTTAAAAGACTATTACTTGATGACACATATTTCATATACATTGGTAATAATTCAAATTCTATAATGAGCCTCGATAGTATATTTATTCACCATATTCATATTATATTATGGTATAATAGATGTAAACAATTTCAATATTTTTCTTCTTCTACATCACCAAATTTTAGTTTACTTCATCACTAAGAAACTAAGTTAAAAGACTATTACTTAATGACACATATTCCATATACATTTGAAATAATTCAAATTATATAATGAGTCTCGATAGTATGTTTATTCACCATATTCATATTGTATTATGGTATAATAGATGTAAACAATTTTAGTATTTTTCTTCTTCTACATTACCAAATTTTAGGTTACTTCATCACTAAGAAACTAAGTAAAAAAACTATTTATTAATGACACATATTCCATATACATTGGTAATAATTCAAATTATATAATGAGTCTCGATAGTATATTTATTCACTATATTCATATTGTATTATGGTATAATAGATGTAAACAATTTCAATATTTTTCTTCTTCTCCATCACCAAATTTTAGGTTACTTCTTCACCAAGAAACTAAGTTAAAAGACTATTAATTACTGACACATATTCCATATACATTGGTAATACCTCAAATTATATAATGAGGCCTGGTAGTATATTTAGTCACCATATTCATATTGTATTATGGTATAATAGATGTAAACAATATAAATATTTTTATTTTTCTTCATCACCAAATTTTAGGTTACTTCATCCATAAGAAATTAAGTTAAAAGACTATTAATTAATGACACATATTCCATATACATTGAAAATAATTAAAATTATATAATGAGTCCCGATAGTATATTTATTCACCATATTCATATTATATTATGGTATAATAGATGTAAACAATTTCAGTATTTTCTTCTTCTCCATCACCAAATTTTAGGTTACTTCATCACTAAGAAACTAAGTTAAAAGACTATTAACTGATTACACATATTCCATATACATTGGTAAAACCTCAAATTATATAATGAGGCCTGGTAGTATATTTATTCATCATATTCATATTGTATTATGGTATAATAGATGTAAACAATTTCAATATTTTTCTTCTTCTCCATCACCAAATTTTAGGTTACTTCATCACTAAGAAACTAAGTTAAAAGACTATTACTTAATAACAGATATTCCATATACATTTGAAATAATTAAAATTTTATAATGAGTCTCAATAGTATGTTTATTCACCATATTCATATTGTATTATGGTATAATAGATGTAAACAATTTCAGTATTTTCTTCTTCTCCATCACCAAATTTTAGGATACTTCATCACTAAGAAACTAAGTTAAAAGACTATTAATTGCTGACACATATTGGAAATAATTCAATTTATATAATGAGTTTCGATAATATATTTATTCACCATATTCATATTGTATTAAGGTATAATAGATGTAAACAATTTTAATATTTTTCTTCTTCTCCATCGCCAAATTTTAGGTTACTTCATCCCCAAGAAACTAGGTTAAAAGACTATTAATTAATGACACATATTCCATATACATTGCTAATAGTTCAAATTATATAATGAGTCTCGATAGTATATTTATTTACCATATTCATATTGTATTATGGTATAATAGATGTAAACAATTTCAATATTTTTCTTCTTCTCCATCACCAAATTTTAGGATACTTCATTACTAAGAAACTAAGTTAAAAGACTATTAATTGATGACACATATTCCATATAAATTGGTAATACCTCAAATTATATAATGAGGTCTGGTAGTATATTTATTCACTATATTTATATTGTATTATGGTATAATAGATGTAAACAATTTCAATATTTTTCTTCTTCTCCATCACCAAATTTTAGGTTACTTCATCACTAAGAAACTAATTAAAAAAACTATTAATTAATGACACATATTCCATATACATTGGAAATAATTCAAATTATATAATTAGTCTCGATAGTATGTGTTGTACCCCAAAATTTGCCCTCCCATATTCATCAGAGATTTGTCAAGTCAAGGTCACAAAATTCTCCCAGGGTTGTGCAGCTCAACTGTCTCTTATACAGTCAAAACTAGGGTTTGAGTTCTGGTCAAGCAAATGAACTTTTCAAAGGCCCAATCAAGTCTCATGTGCCTACAAATGTGGTCAAGCATCCTCATGTCAAGTTTCAAGGCATTCAGCTCAAAATTGCACAGTCAAAACCCTAGATTGCACTACAGTCAACTGTAGGGGCAAAATGGTCATTTGACAGTCAAAAATTCAAATTTTTGGTCAACATATCATTTTGAAGCCACAAACATCATTTGATCAATGCTTGATCATGACTCTCAAAGTTTGGCTCAGAAATCATCAAAAATGCAAAAGTTGCTATATTTGGACAGCTGAAAAAGTCAACTGAAATTGACCAGGGCATAACTTTCACATGGATTATCAGAAAATTTCCATCCAAAGCTCATTTTGAAGAGAAAGACATTTCCTACAATTAATCTTCATGTTCCAAGTCCAAGAAATGCTCTCACAAAAAGTTATCAATTTCAACATTATAGGTCATTTTCAAAAGTCAACAAAAAGTGACTTTAAGTCAAAGGCCATAACTTGAGATTGGTAAATCAAAATGACATGGGACCAAAGGCATTGGTTAAAGGACTCAAAGACCTTTCCAAAATGTCCAAGAACATGTGAAAAGCTTAAAAATTGACCAAGTTATGCCTTGTGGAAGTTGGGAAATTTTTGGAAATTTTTGAAAGTCAACATTGATGCAAAAGGCCTAAAAATGCAAATGGGCCTATTTTCCTTCCAAATTTCTTCATGCCAAGCCTATGCACGACCACTAGGCCCAAAGGGAAGTATTTTCATATTTTTTAATTATTTATTTGAATTAATATTAATTTATATTCATTTAAATCATTTTAATACATGAAAAATATCAAACTTAACCTAAAAAATCTTTTTGTGCACATTCTAATCTCAATATTTCGTGCTTGATTGATTATGGCAAGTTTTGGTGTGATTGGATCATGATTGAACAAAAACAACATGAAAAAAGATATGAAAAAGATTTTCCAAAATCAAATATGTGAAATCATCAATGCTTGAGATTTTGTGTAGTTTTGTTAACCTAAACCATTCCATACAAGTACTAGATGAGAACCCTAATGCTACTAGACTGGAAGCTGCGCTCACAAGCAAAAACAAGAACTTGAAAATTGTCAAAAAAAAAATTGGAAACTGATTTCAAGGTTCTAAGTAAATTCAAGCCTCCATTCCTGTTGCAATAGTTTCCTTGTGTGATTCTGAACGTGTATCAATCATAAACCATAAGCAAAGCTCCAAGAACTGGTAAAACGGGTTCAAACTGTACCAAAGAACATCCATAATCGTATTTTGGCTTTAAGGCATGATCATGGCATTTTAATGATATATTCATGTTCCTTACAAGGTTTTACAACTAACCATCATATTTAATTGAGTTTTTGTGTTGTATAGAAGACATTGCCATGTTTCTTTGTTAGGGTTTTCAGGAGCTTGAAAGAGGGTTTTTCAGACGAAGCAAAATTGGAATCCCAGACCATGGCCATTGCATTGAGCATGACCAGACGAAGAAGAAGGTGTCCTCGCGCCTAATTTATGTTGAGAAACGACCTATTCGCTATTTTTTGATAGCTGGCCTAAAGCAACGTTTTCAAAACCGTTGCAATAGGATTGTGTTTTCAGAAAAAAGAGAAAGGCATGAGGAAGATGATGAGTTGTCAGCCGGTGGTTCGTTGGTTCGAATTTACGCGCGTTTTTACCACAAGGCGTTGATCTTGCTTTTTGTCATTTTTTTGATATAATATATTAAACGAATTCAAGTGGCACAGTTGGTAACACACTATGCATGTGACTCTCAAGACCTGGGTTCAAGTCCCAGGTCTGGCAAAATTTCATTATTATTTTTCAACGCATATTCTCATGCAGGCACCATCCTAAGACTCACCATACACACTCAATATTCATCGCCCACGTGTCCCATACAACCAAATCAAGGGCATGGATTCCAGGAGTGCAATGAATATCAGTCAACGCATGATACATGATCCAGAAAGTCAACAAAATTCCATGCTTATTGGGCCAGGCTTTCCTAGTCCATACCTCCTAAATTGGGGACTACACCCCACTCTGGTTTGATTTCCTTTTTATTTCATTTATTTTAATTGTCATTTATTTTAATTGTTATATTTATTTTAATTATTTGTTTTAATTAATTATTTTTCTTACAAAAATATAAAAACATTAAAAAAATACAGAAAAGACAAAAAATACAATTTTTATTTTATTATTGCCATGAATAAATTAGAATATAAATTGTTTAGTTTAATTAGGTTTTAATTTTAATTCCTTTTTTTTTAATAAAAATCCAAAAATGTAGAATTTAGGTTTTAATTGTTAATTCTTTTTTATTTCCCTTTTTCACAATAATGATTATTATTTATTTATTTATTTTTATAATTAAAAATTGTACATAATAAATTTTAGGTTTAATTTAGATCATGTTTTAATTCTTTTCTTAATAAATAAAAAATATCGAATTAGGGTTTGCCGTTTAATTTAATCTCAATTAATTTCCTTTTTTTTATTAAATCTAAAAAACACAAAATACCAAAAAAAACATTTAATCATTTAATTTGTAATTCATCATTAATTTTAATTGTTTGTAAAAGGGTCCAACGCCCTAGTTTCGTTTCAATTATTTAATTTGCGTATTTATCTTATGTCGTTTAATTATAATTATGTAATCGTCCCTAAGCCATGTAATTTACTTTTCGCACTTTATTTCTTCGCATTATTTATTTTTTCGCTAAATCGGGTCCAGTTTAATTTTGGCGATGTGGACCCGCGCCATTTGTAATAGTTTAGATTTATTTCCTCGCAAACTTTATAACTGTTAATATGCATGCAAGAATGAATGGCCCTAATTAAAATCAAGCGTAGAATACGACAAACATGACAATACAAATAACTGAAACATGACACACAATTCGCACACACCACCCCTAGGGTACGTCTCACTGTTGCCTTTCGAAAGGTGGTCGTCGAGTAGAAAATGTCTTAGTAAGTCCTCATGATCCGGGAACCTGGCATGAGGGTAGCTTCTAAGGTGTCTTCCCATTGCTCTGGTGATCACCATGTCCCGAACCTCGAATTGACCCGAACACCTCCAACGGTGGTGCTACCTACCTCTCAATGGTGGGATGGCACTACTTTAAAGGACATTTACACAGACGAATTCCTTAGGGTAGGTAGACGACTCGAGGATACTTGCTCCAATTTCAAAAACAAACAAAAATCTTTTCACACCGACACTTTTCAAAAGCTTTCAAAGCAAATTTTTTCAAACACTCTGACGTACGAGTCGAACTGAAATTTTTCAAAGAAACTTTTTAAAACCCACATTGAAAAACAAACAATTTGAAAACACATTGAGCAAGTATCTAAGAGCCCATGGATAACCATGGATAGAAAGGGTGCTAATACCTTCCCTTTCTATAACCTACCTCCCGAACCGAGAGCAATCTCTTTAAAGGAATTTTTCTGTGCTTTTGTCCTTCCAAATTGGAGAAAATAAAAGACGGTGGCGACTCTTGCTTCCGCGACATTTCGCGAACCAGCGTTAAACAGTCAGTTCCAGATCCACCGATCACAGAACTGGCGACTCTGCTGGGGAAATACTTAAAGTGAGGTGTACCTTAGGGCTAGGTCATAACTATGTTTTCACTTGTATTGATTTGCTTGCTTTACTATTGTGGGTTTCATCGGAGATACATAGATCCTAACCCGGATCTGGGGATACCCTGTTTAGGTAGCATAAGCTGTGAGGGACCTGTCCGGCGTATACCGACATGGGTGAAGCAGTGGCTACGTTGGTGTGGCGCCTTGGTCTGTACCAATATCCCTCGTGTTGAAACGGGGAGAATATGGGTCTTCCAAGGAGTCATTAAGCACCAACAGACCTTAGAACCTTAAATGACCCAACTTGGCCAATAGAAACAGTAGCAGTATGCTACGCCCATTGAGGCTAAACTCTCGTGATGGTTCTGGCCGCAAGAAAAGATTGCGATGCTGGAGTTATGACCGATTGAGGGTAGTCAGTGATATTGGGATCCTCTAGAACCCGGTTACTTCTGATAGGACAGGTCTTAACCAACAAACTGAAAGAGGGTACTACCCAGACCTCATGCTGGCCTAAACCCTAAGGGCTCTTTTTGTGTGACTTGTGTGCCTTCGTACTTGACTATCTGCGTGCTTGTTACCTGACACTTGTTTCTTGCAGGTCTTATTTATAGTCCTTAATTGGGACTCATAACAGGGTACTAAGTTTCTTGCAGGTCTTGTTTATAGTCCTTAACTAGGACTCATGACAGGGTTTACCAAATTACTTGCAGGTCTTGTTTATAGTCCTTAACTAGGACTCATGACAGGGTTTACCAAATTTCTTGCAGGTGTTGTTTATAGTCCTTAACTGGGACTCATAACAGGGTTTACTAGATCTCTTGCAGGTGTTGTTTATAGTCCTTAACTGGGACTCATAACAGGGTTTACTAGATCTCTTGCAGGTTTTGTTTATAGTCCTTAATGGGGACTCATAACAAAGTATACTGGATTTCTTGCAGGGTCTGTTTATAGTCCTTAATTGGGACTCATAACAGGGTTTACCTACATCACCCCATGCATAGCATGACATCATACCATTGCATACCATTGCATACATCCTAACCCGTTTCAAGGATCTCAAGGGCTTGTGATGCAGGTCATGATAAACCAATTACCCAGCAAGGGGCAAAGGGGATTTATTTTCCTCTAGCCAAGGGTGTCAGGGGCTATGACCCACTGGATATGGTGAGCCTTTGACCCTTGACGAAGGACTCTCAACAAAATGAAGTTCTTACGATCAAGCTACCGGATCCAAATGCTAACATTTTTTTGTTTACCCCGCGAGGTCCCTGAAAACATTACATGCATGTCATACATCTCATTGCATTGCAGGTATCCCTTTGACAGGTTGCTTACCCTTCCCCGCTGTTTATTTCAGCCGATCGTCATGAATCCTGAATCATCAGCCGGGCAGACTATCAAGGACCTCCAGGCTCAGAACGCCCAATTCCAAGAGCTGATCATGAACTTGACCCAGGGGCAACAAGATCTGAAGGCTCTGCTCCTGAAGAAGGACAAGAAGAAGAAGAGGACTGTCTTGTTCAGCCCTAGGCGCAGATCTGGGAATACACCGCAGACTGAAACTGAAAGGACAACCCCATCTGTGGGAAAAAGCAGTCATCCAGAGGAAAGGGTGCCCAGTCCAGAAGTCTCCGACAACGAGACAGATTTTGATGAAGAACAGTACCCTCCTGCTGATGACAGATATAAGCAACTGGAGGACAGAATGAAAGCTATGGAGGTTCAACAGGTACCTGGGCTGGATTTCGGAGATCTGGGTTTGTCAACTGGTGTGGTTATTCCTCGGAAGTTCAAAGTACCACCTTTCTCTAAGTATGACGGGGCGTCTTGTCCCAAGCTGCATCTAAGGTCCTATGTTCGGAAGATCCAACCATACACGGTGGACAAAAATTTGTGGATCCACTTCTTCCAGGAAAGTCTTTCAGGGACTCACCTCGAATGGTTCTATCAACTGAATGGGACCAAAGTTCGTAACTGGGAGGAGTTGGCAACTGCTTTCTATAAGCAGTACCAGTACAATGCCGACTTTGCCCCCACGCGTACTCAACTCCAGGGTATGTCGTTAGGCGCAAGCGAAGGTTTTAAAGAATATGCGCAGAAATGGAGGGATCTTGCTGGAAGGGTACAACCACCTCTGACTGATCGGGAACTTGTGGACATGTTCTTGGGGACCTTGTCTGGTCCATTTTATAACCACCTGATTGGGAATTCATCTGCGGGATTCACAGATCTTATCTTAACTGGAGAACGAATAGAAGCTGGTATCCGGTCTGGAAAAATTCAAGAGGCTACACCTTCTGACAGAAAGCCTCATCATGGAAAGAAAGAATCCAATGCTGTGCACGGTAAAAAGAGCCGTCATGAGACCGGGGCAATCCATATTTCCAATCCCGGACCTGCTCAACAAGGACAGGGGCAACAACGAAAGGAGAAACGGCAGTATACCAAACTCAACATGTCGTTGGATCAAGCACTGCAACAACTGTTGAAGACAGGGCTGATCACTTTAAGGGCTCCTCTCCGGAATCCGAACACTTCTGCACCCAACTATCATCCCAACGATAGGTGTGCATATCATTCAGATAGCCCGGGGCATACTACAGACAACTGCTGGCCTCTCAAGAATAAGATTCAAGATATGATCGACGCTGGAGAGATTCAGTTTGAAGTGCCAGAGACTCCAAACATAGTCACTGCTCCGTTGCCCAATCATTGAAACCTTTTGTTTATTTGAATGTTTTGAGTTGTACTTTCCTTTGCTTATACAAACAATTAATGTCATAGCAAACTCTTTTATGTTATCAATGCATCGCATACGTCTGTTTTGGGAAATTAATACAATTACTTTCATTATGTTCAAATATCTTTTCATATTTTTTCTGATGTCAACTCTCGGTTAATAATTCTGAGCCTCTTGAGGGAGGATGACGAAAACGATACCACAATCATTACAGTATGTTTTTGAACAGACCCCGCTGATGAGGTACAGGCATTGTTTCAATCCCTAAACACTGGAGTTATAAGGATGATAAACCCTCGTCAACCCCTTCGAGCCAAAGAAGTAGGAGTTTTATTTTCGAAAATCAAAACCCTTAATCATAACCTGGGGCAGGGTAGTCTCTCAGTTGATCCAAGTGCATGACGAATGGCACCAAAAAGTCTTTACAAAACGAAGAAAGACGGTGATGGCTCAGAACAATCATAAAGACAGACAGTTGTTATCAAAAAAAAAATCATAAACAAAAAGCCCAAAAAGTCAAAACCTATAAAAGGGACTTATGAAACTGGGGCATCCCGCTGACTGTAATTCCAAAAAGGAAACAGTTCAGGCAAAAAAAGAAAGGGATAACAAAATCAAGAAAGAGGTCTCACAAACCCTCAACAAAAAAATGACTGCCTAGTCAGAATAAATCATCAATGTTTGAACCATCACCGGAAAATCAAAGCAAAGACTCGAACGAGGTCTAACGTATGATCAACTGAGTTTAGGTTTGAAGAACATCACGAAGAGCGGGTGGGTACAAATAAAATTTGAGCCTTTATCCTTTGTTTCTTAAACCGTGAACCAGGCCACGTTATAACCCTAAAAAGTCCTAGCTGAAGCATGGGTTAGTCCAAAAGTATACTGTTACGAAAGGTATCCTGACTCCTGAAGGCCTACGGTAAATACGGAGTTGACATCACGTTTTACAAACATTCACTTGTTTTATGAAAAGATGCATTTTCAAAATCTTCAAGACAGACATGAGCTTTGCATTTTTAACATAATTTTGTTTGCATATGACTTTTTGTTTGAACAGCAGGGAAATTCGCACGAGAAATACCTAATGAACAAAAGTACTTCCAATCAAGGGGCATGGCATGACTATTGCCCATCATCTGGGGCAGTTAAGTCAAGATTCGGAGCATCTCTCAAAAGGCCAAATAGCCTGGGGCAAATCTCCGCTTGAGTCACTTGGGGCATTTCAACAACGAATCTGGCCTGATCAGACACCTTCTGGTAACATGACAAAACACTTCTGACAGGGGAAACTCCCTACATTCTGAGAACATGGACATAGTCGAAAAATACTACGCATAATCAAAGACCCGCTAGGTTGACATACCTAGGCAAAAATAAGGGCTTCCCGGCGAACCAAAAGGGTTCGAGCAAAATGAAGGGGTGAAATGAAAAAAATCTGTACACCCGGCAAGTCGAAAACCTGAAAAGGCGGCTTGGGCAAAAATGGGTATCCCGGTGGACTGAAAACCCGAAAGGGCGGTCCAGGCAAAAGTTAGGGATTAAAGCGTACGACTATGTCCCGCCTTCTTGTCATCTGTCTTCCAGAAGAAGGTTTGTCCATCAACAACTATCAGCACCCCACAAGAAACAGGGGCAATAAAGGTTGGTCTGAGCAGTCTAACTGTTCTATCCTCCAAAGCATCAGGGTAGGTTCCGTTGAAGAACATCCCAACATATCAAAGCTTCCCCAGGAGAGTCCAACCCAAGTTCCCCAGGAAAGTTGGAATTCATATCCCCAAGCAATAAGCGTACCCCCAGTAAGTTACGGAAACTCACCCCTCTCAGGGCGCGAACGCGTCATCCGGCTTGATTTAAAGAGTTATTTCCTTAACAGGATATAACTGGGTTATCCTCAGCCAAAAGCCAAGGAAAGAGCGTCGTCGACGGAATCTTCTTATCCCCAGCGAAGTCCATTCATACTTCCAATACAGCAAGGTATCCTCAGTGAGTCATCCTCAACAAATCAGCAAAAGCATCTCCCCACAGAGTATTTCTTCCCAACATGGTCGCTAGAATATCTTTTTCTCCCCGCAGAATCATTCATTTGCCAAGTTTATTCCTCAATGGAGCCATCTTCTCCTGCCGGTATTCTTGCAACAATTATCCACAGCGGAAGCAAAATCTCTTCCTCAAACATCAGCCCAGGATATGACTTCCCGGCACCCGTCAAGGATTTATTTTCTTAGACAAACATACATTCATAAAACGTCACATACATCATTATAGCATGCATATGCATCATACTACACGAATCTCATTGATTTTGAAGACATACGGTTCATGCATTATGATTTTGCATACAATTATGTTCTACCTTTCCAGGAAAAAGATCAATGCAAAAATGACTACTATCAACTAACGCAATCCTTCTCGATATAGTTTCGGATGTAAGCCCAGCGATGGTGACGTTCTGATACTGCTTCCAGAATTCCTTCTCGATATAGTTTCAGATGTAAACCCAGCGATGGTGACGTTCTGATACTGCTTCCAGATATCCTTCTTGATATAGTTTCAGATATGATCCAGATATGGTGACGTTCTGATACTGCTTCAAGAATTCCTTCTCGATATAGTTTCGGATGTAAGCCCAGCGATGGTGACGTTCTGATACTGCTTCCAGATATCCTTCTTGATATAGTTTCGGATGTAAGCCCAGCGATGGTGACGTTCTGATACTGCTTCAAGAATTCCTTCTCGATATAGTTTCGGATGTAAGCCCAGCGATGGTGACGTTCTGATACTGCTTCCAGAAGTCTTTTTGATGTTTCCCTCTCCGGCATGAGCGTGAGGTGATATTCTCTTATGGTCCCCTCTCCAACGGCGTGTGAGGTGGTAATTCCTTCTTCAGATGTTTCCCTCTCCGGCATGAGCGTGAGGTGATATTCTCTTATGGTCCCCTCTCCAACGGCGTGTGAGGTGGTAATTCCTTCTTCAGATGTTTCCCTCTCCGGCATGAGCGTGAGGTGATATTCTCTTATGGTCCCCTCTCCAACGGCGTGTGAGGTGGTAATTCCTTCTTCAGATGTTTCCCTCTCCGGCATGAGCGTGAGGTGATCTTTCCTTTCAGATTATAATTTCCTACAGTTCACTCTCCAACGGTGAGTGAGGTGACTCCCTTTGAGATTATAATGTCCTTTGGTTCTCTTCCTGACACTACGAAGATGGTAATTCTCACCAAGATTTTCTCAACGAGCGTTGTTGAGGTTGAAATCATTCAGGATTCTCTTACCATTCATGCTAAGGCAGTAACCATCCCTGGTTCATTCATCAACGTTTGAAGCTCCAGACCCAGCTCCTATAACCAATCAGGACATATCTATATTAAGCATCAGCTCCTGCGACGTGTCAGGTACTCATTTTTCTGTTTTGTAGGTATGCAGGTTCTCGCTAAGGAACCTCCTACGCGATCAACATCCAGATGGCATCTATAAGCCCATCATCCTATCCAAGCAACATCCAAATGGCATCTATAAGCCCATTCCCTCATCATCACTGCTACTATGTGAGCGCAAATTTCTGGGCACTCTAGTGTCCAATCATCTTCTACCCTCGGATTACGAAAGGCACGTCAGCCAATCTGCATCCTCAGGTCTAAGAAGATTGAACAGGGGCAACTGTTGTACCCCAAAATTTGCCCTCCCATATTCATCAGAGATTTGTCAAGTCAAGGTCACAAAATTCTCCCAGGGTTGTGCAGCTCAACTGTCTCTTATACAGTCAAAACTAGGGTTTGAGTTCTGGTCAAGCAAATGAACTTTTCAAAGGCCCAATCAAGTCTCATGTGCCTACAAATGTGGTCAAGCATCCTCATGTCAAGTTTCAAGGCATTCAGCTCAAAATTGCACAGTCAAAACCCTAGATTGCACTACAGTCAACTGTAGGGGCAAAATGGTCATTTGACAGTCAAAAATTCAAATTTTTGGTCAACATATCATTTTGAAGCCACAAACATCATTTGATCAATGCTTGATCATGACTCTCAAAGTTTGGCTCAGAAATCATCAAAAATGCAAAAGTTGCTATATTTGGACAGCTGAAAAAGTCAACTGAAATTGACCAGGGCATAACTTTCAAATGGATTATCAGAAAATTTCCATCCAAAGCTCATTTTGAAGAGAAAGACATTTCCTACAATTAATCTTCATGTTCCAAGTCCAAGAAATGCTCTCACAAAAAGTTATCAATTTCAACATTATAGGTCATTTTCAAAAGTCAACAAAAAGTGACTTTAAGTCAAAGGCCATAACTTGAGATTGGTAAATCAAAATGACATGGGACCAAAGGCATTGGTTAAAGGACTCAAAGACCTTTCCAAAATGTCCAAGAACATGTGAAAAGCTTAAAAATTGACCAAGTTATGCCTTGTGGAAGTTGGGAAATTTTTGGAAATTTTTGAAAGTCAACATTGATGCAAAAGGCCTAAAAATGCAAATGGGCCTATTTTCCTTCCAAATTTCTTCATGCCAAGCCTATGCACGACCACTAGGCCCAAAGGGAAGTATTTTCATATTTTTTAATTATTTATTTGAATTAATATTAATTTATATTCATTTAAATCATTTTAATACATGAAAAATATCAAACTTAACCTAAAAAATCTTTTTGTGCACATTCTAATCTCAATATTTCGTGCTTGATTGATTATGGCAAGTTTTGGTGTGATTGGATCATGATTGAACAAAAACAACATGAAAAAAGATATGAAAAAGATTTTCCAAAATCAAATATGTGAAATCATCAATGCTTGAGATTTTGTGTAGTTTTGTTAACCTAAACCATTCCATACAAGTACTAGATGAGAACCCTAATGCTACTAGACTGGAAGCTGCGCTCACAAGCAAAAACAAGAACTTGAAAATTGTCAAAAAAAAAATTGGAAACTGATTTCAAGGTTCTAAGTAAATTCAAGCCTCCATTCCTGTTGCAATAGTTTCCTTGTGTGATTCTGAACGTGTATCAATCATAAACCATAAGCAAAGCTCCAAGAACTGGTAAAACGGGTTCAAACTGTACCAAAGAACATCCATAATCGTATTTTGGCTTTAAGGCATGATCATGGCATTTTAATGATATATTCATGTTCCTTACAAGGTTTTACAACTAACCATCATATTTAATTGAGTTTTTGTGTTGTATAGAAGACATTGCCATGTTTCTTTGTTAGGGTTTTCAGGAGCTTGAAAGAGGGTTTTTCAGACGAAGCAAAATTGGAATCCCAGACCATGGCCATTGCATTGAGCATGACCAGACGAAGAAGAAGGTGTCCTCGCGCCTAATTTATGTTGAGAAACGACCTATTCGCTATTTTTTGATAGCTGGCCTAAAGCAACGTTTTCAAAACCGTTGCAATAGGATTGTGTTTTCAGAAAAAAGAGAAAGGCATGAGGAAGATGATGAGTTGTCAGCCGGTGGTTCGTTGGTTCGAATTTACGCGCGTTTTTACCACAAGGCGTTGATCTTGCTTTTTGTCATTTTTTTGATATAATATATTAAACGAATTCAAGTGGCACAGTTGGTAACACACTATGCATGTGACTCTCAAGACCTGGGTTCAAGTCCCAGGTCTGGCAAAATTTCATTATTATTTTTCAACGCATATTCTCATGCAGGCACCATCCTAAGACTCACCATACACACTCAATATTCATCGCCCACGTGTCCCATACAACCAAATCAAGGGCATGGATTCCAGGAGTGCAATGAATATCAGTCAACGCATGATACATGATCCAGAAAGTCAACAAAATTCCATGCTTATTGGGCCAGGCTTTCCTAGTCCATACCTCCTAAATTGGGGACTACACCCCACTCTGGTTTGATTTCCTTTTTATTTCATTTATTTTAATTGTCATTTATTTTAATTGTTATATTTATTTTAATTATTTGTTTTAATTAATTATTTTTCTTACAAAAATATAAAAACATTAAAAAAATACAGAAAAGACAAAAAATACAATTTTTATTTTATTATTGCCATGAATAAATTAGAATATAAATTGTTTAGTTTAATTAGGTTTTAATTTTAATTCCTTTTTTTTTAATAAAAATCCAAAAATGTAGAATTTAGGTTTTAATTGTTAATTCTTTTTTATTTCCCTTTTTCACAATAATGATTATTATTTATTTATTTATTTTTATAATTAAAAATTGTACATAATAAATTTTAGGTTTAATTTAGATCATGTTTTAATTCTTTTCTTAATAAATAAAAAATATCGAATTAGGGTTTGCCGTTTAATTTAATCTCAATTAATTTCCTTTTTTTTATTAAATCTAAAAAACACAAAATACCAAAAAAAACATTTAATCATTTAATTTGTAATTCATCATTAATTTTAATTGTTTGTAAAAGGGTCCAACGCCCTAGTTTCGTTTCAATTATTTAATTTGCGTATTTATCTTATGTCGTTTAATTATAATTATGTAATCGTCCCTAAGCCATGTAATTTACTTTTCGCACTTTATTTCTTCGCATTATTTATTTTTTCGCTAAATCGGGTCCAGTTTAATTTTGGCGATGTGGACCCGCGCCATTTGTAATAGTTTAGATTTATTTCCTCGCAAACTTTATAACTGTTAATATGCATGCAAGAATGAATGGCCCTAATTAAAATCAAGCGTAGAATACGACAAACATGACAAGACAAATAACTGAAACATGACACACAATTCGCACACACCACCCCTAGGGTACGTCTCACTGTTGCCTTTCGAAAGGTGGTCGTCGAGTAGAAAATGTCTTAGTAAGTCCTCATGATCCGGGAACCTGGCATGAGGGTAGCTTCTAAGGTGTCTTCCCATTGCTCTGGTGATCACCATGTCCCGAACCTCGAATTGACCCGAACACCTCCAACGGTGGTGCTACCTACCTCTCAATGGTGGGATGGCACTACTTTAAAGGACATTTACACAGACGAATTCCTTAGGGTAGGTAGACGACTCGAGGATACTTGCTCCAATTTCAAAAACAAACAAAAATCTTTTCACACCGACACTTTTCAAAAGCTTTCAAAGCAAATTTTTTCAAACACTCTGACGTACGAGTCGAACTGAAATTTTTCAAAGAAACTTTTTAAAACCCACATTGAAAAACAAACAATTTGAAAACACATTGAGCAAGTATCTAAGAGCCCATGGATAACCATGGATAGAAAGGGTGCTAATACCTTCCCTTTCTATAACCTACCTCCCGAACCGAGAGCAATCTCTTTAAAGGAATTTTTCTGTGCTTTTGTCCTTCCAAATTGGAGAAAATAAAAGACGGTGGCGACTCTTGCTTCCGCGACATTTCGCGAACCAGCGTTAAACAGTCAGTTCCAGATCCACCGATCACAGTATGTTTATTCACCATATTCATATTGTATTATGGTATAATAAATGTAAACAATTTCAATATTTTTCTTCTTTTTCATCACCAAATTTTAGATTACTTCTTCACCAAGAAACTAAGTTAAAAGATTATTAATTAATGACACATATTTCGTATACATTGCTAATAGTTCAAATTATATAATGAGTCTCGATAGTATATTTATTCACCATATTCATATTGTATTATGGTATAATAGATGTAAACAATTTCAATATTTTTCTACTTCTCCATCTCTAAATTTTAGGTTGCTTCATCGTTAAGAAACTAAGTTAAAAAACTATTAATTAATGACACATATGTCATATACAATGGTTATAAGATTAAATTATATAATAAGGCCCGATAGTATATTTATTCACTATATTCATATTATATTATGGTATAATAGATGTAAACAATTTCAATATTTTTTTTCTTCTCCATCACCAAATTTTAGGTTACTTCGTCACTAAGAAACTAAGTAAAAAAAATATTTATTAATGACACATATTCCATATACATTGGAAATAATTAAAATTATATAATGAGTCTCGATAGTATGTTTATTCACCATATTTATATTGTATTATGGTATATTAGATGTAAACAATTTCAATATTGTTCTTCTTTTTCATCACCAAATTTTAGGTTACTTCTTCACCAAGAAACTAAGTTAAAAGACTATTGATTATTGACACATATTTCATATACATTGGTAATAATTCAAATTATATAATGAGTCTCGATAGTATATTTATTCACCATATTCATATTCTATTATGGCATAATAGATGTAAACAATTTCAATATTTTTCTTCTTTTCCATCACCAAATTTTAGTTTTCTTCATCACTAAGAAACTTAGTTAAAAGACTATTACTTAATGACACATATTCCATATACATTTGAAATAGTTCAAATTATATAATGAGTCTCGATAGTATGTTTATTCACCATATTCATATTGTATTATGGTATAATAGATGTAAACAATTTCAGTATTTTTCTTCTTCTCCATCACCAAATTTTAGGTAACTTCATCACTAAGAAACTAAGTAAAAAAACTATTAATTAATGACACATATTCCATATACATTGGGAATAATTCAAATTATATAATGAGTCTCGATAGTATGTTTATTCACCATATTCATATTGTATTATGGTATAATAGATGTAAACAATTTCAATATTTTTCTTCTTTTTCATCACCAAATTTTAGGTTACTTTTTCACCAAGAAACTAAGTTAAAAGACTATTAATTAATGACACATATTTCATATACATTGCTAATAGTTCAAATTATATAATGAGTCTCGATAGTATATTTATTCACCATATTCATATTGTATTATGGTATAATAGATATAAACAATTTCAATATTTTTCTTCTTCTCCATCTCTAAATTTTAGGTTGCTCGTTAAGAAACTAAGTTAAAAAACTATTAATTAATGGCACATATTTCGTATACAATGGTTATAAGATTAAATTATATAATGAGGCCCGATAGTATATTTATTCACCATATTCATATTATATTATGGTATAATAGATGTAAACAATTTCAATATTTTTCTTCTTCTCCATCACCAAATTTTAGGTTACTTCATCACTAACAAACTAAGTTAAAAACACTATTACTTAATGACACATATTCCATATACATTTGAAATAATTCAAATTATATAATGAGTCTCAAAAGTATGTTTATTCACCATATTCATATTGTATTATGGTATAATAGATGTAAACAATTTCAGTATTTTTCTTCTTCTCCATCACCAAATTATAGGTTACTTCATCACTAAGAAACTAAGTAAAAAAAATATTAATTAATGACACATATTCCATATACATTGGAAATAATTAAAATTATATAATGAGTCTTTATGGTATGTTCATTCACCATATTCATATTGTATTATGGTATATTAGATGTAGACAATTTCAATATTGTTCTTCTTTTTCATCACCAAATTTTAGGTTACTTCTTCACCAAGAAACTAAGTTAAAAGACTATTAATTAATGACACATATTTCATATACATTGCTAATAATTCAAACTATATAATGAGTCTCGATAGTATATTTATTCACCATATTTATATTGTATTATGGTATAATAGATGTAAACAATTTCAATATTTTTATTATTCTCCATCTCCAAATTTTAGGTTGCTTCATCGTTAAGAAACTAAGTTAAAAAACTATAAATTAATGACATATATTTCATATACAATGGTTATAACTCAAATTATATAATGAGACCCGATAGTATATTTATTCACCATATTCATATTATATTATGGTATAATAGATGTAAACAATTTCAATATTTTTCTTCTTCTCCATCACCAAATTTTAGGTTACTTCATCACTAAGAAACTAAGTTAAAAGACTATTACTTAATAACACATATTCCATATACATTTGAAATAATTCAAATTATATAATCAGTCTCGATAGTATGTTTATTCACCATATTCATATTGTATTATGGTATAATAGATGTAAACAATTTCAGTATTTTCTTCTTCTCCATCACCAAATTTTAGGTTACTTAATCACTAAGAAACTAAGTTAAAAGACTATAACTTGATGACACATATTTCATATACATTGGAAATAATTCAATTTATATAATGAGTTTCGATAATATATTTATTCACCATATTCATATTGTATTAAGGTATAATAGATGTAAA
The DNA here is from genome assembly GCA_948472305.1 of Vicia faba. NCBI lineage: Eukaryota > Viridiplantae > Streptophyta > Magnoliopsida > Fabales > Fabaceae > Vicia > Vicia faba. The sequence continues at coordinate 231,529 of CATIWC010000799.1, read as the reverse complement.
CAATTTTCATATTTTTCTTCTTTTCCATCACCAAATTTTAGGTTACTTCATCACTAAGAAACTAAGTTAAAAGACTATTATATAATGACACATATTCCATATACATTGGAAATAATTCAAATTATATAATGAGTCTCGATAGTTTATTTATTCACCATATTCATATTGTATTATGGTATAATAGATGTAAACAATTTCAGTATTTTCTTCTTCTCCATCACCAAATTTTAGGTTACTTCATCACTAAGAAACTAAGTTAAAAGACTATTAATTGATGTATTTCATATACATTGGAAATAATTCAATTTATATAATGAGTTTCTATAATATATTTATTCACCATATTCATATTGTATTAAGGTATAATAGATGTACACAATTTTAATATTTTTCTTCTTCTCCATCGCCAAATTTTATGTTACTTCATCACCAAGAAACTAAGTTAAAAGACTATTAATTAATGGCACATATTCGATATGCATTGGTAATAATTCAAATTATATAATGAGTCTCAATAGTATATTTATTCACAATATTCATATTGTATTATGGTATAATAGATGTAAACAATTTCAATATTTTTCTTCTTCTCCATCATCAAATTTTAGGTTACTTCATCACTAAGAAACTAAGTTAAAAGATTATTAATTAATAACACATATTCCATATACGTTTGAAATAATTCAAATTATATAATGAGTCTCGATGGTATGTTTATTCACCATATTCATATTGTATTATGGTATAATAGATGTAAACAATTTCAGTATTTTCTTCTTCTCCATCACCAATAGGTTACTTAATCACTAAGAAACTAAGTTAAAAGATTATTACTTGATGACACATATTTCATATACATTGGAAATAATTCAATTTATATATTGAGTTTCGATAATATATTTATTCACCATATTCATATTGTATTAAGGTATAATAGATGTAAACAATTTTCATATTTTTCTTCTTTTCCATCACCAAATTTTAGGTTACTTCATTACTAAGAAACTAAGTTAAAAGACTATTAATTAATGACACATATTCCATATACATTGAAAATAATTAAAATTATATAATGAGTCTCGATAGTTGATTTATTCACCATATTCATATTGTATTATGGTATAATAGATGTAAACAATTTCAGTATTTTCTTCTTCTCCATCACCAAATTTTAGGTTACTTCATCACTAAGAAACTAAGTTAAAAGACTATTAATTGATGTATTTCATATACATTGGAAATAATTCAATTTATTTAATGAGTTTCGATAATATATTTATTCACCATATTCATATTGTATTAAGGTATAATAGATGTAAACAATTTTAATATTTTTCTTCTTCTCCATCGCCAAATTTTAGGTTCCTTCATCACCAAGAAACTAAGTTAAAAGACTATTAATTAATGGCACATATTCCATATACATTGGTAATAATTCAAATTATATAATGAGTCTCGATAGTATATTTATTCACCATATTCATATTGTATTATGGTATAATAGATGTAAACAATTTCAATATTTTTCTTCTTTTTCATCACCAAATTTTAGGTTACTTCTTCACCAAGAAATTAAGTTAAAAGACTATTAATTAATGACACATATTTCATATACATTGCTAATAGTTCAAATTATATAATGAGCCTCGATAGTATATTTATTCACCATATTCATATTGTATTACGGTATAATAGATGTAAACAATTTCAATATTTTTCATCTTCTCCATCTCCAAATTTTAGGTTGCTTTATCGTTAAGAAACTAAGTTAAAAAACTATTAAATAATGACACATATTTCATATACATTTGAAATAATTCAAATTATATAATGAGTCTCGATAGTATGTTTATTCACCATATTCATATTGTATTATGGTATAATAGATGTAAACAATTTCAGTATTTTCTTCTTCTCCATCACCAAATTTTAGGTTACTTAATCACTAAGAAACTAAGTTAAAAGACTATTACTTGATGACACATATTTCATATACATTGGTAATAATTCAAATTCTATAATGAGCCTCGATAGTATATTTATTCACCATATTCATATTATATTATGGTATAATAGATGTAAACAATTTCAATATTTTTCTTCTTCTACATCACCAAATTTTAGTTTACTTCATCACTAAGAAACTAAGTTAAAAGACTATTACTTAATGACACATATTCCATATACATTTGAAATAATTCAAATTATATAATGAGTCTCGATAGTATGTTTATTCACCATATTCATATTGTATTATGGTATAATAGATGTAAACAATTTCAGTATTTTTCTTCTTCTACATTACCAAATTTTAGGTTACTTCATCACTAAGAAACTAAGTAAAAAAACTATTTATTAATGACACATATTCCATATACATTGGAAATAATTCAAATTATATAATGAGTCTCGATAGTATGTTTAATCATCATATTCATATTGTATTATGGTATAATAGATGTAAACAATTTCAGTATTTTTCTTCTTCTCCATCACCAAATTTTAGGTAACTTCATCACTAAGAAACTAAGTAAAAAAACTATTAATTAATGACACATATTCCATATACATTGGGAATAATTCAAATTATATAATGAGTCTCGATAGTATGTTTATTCACCATATTCATATTGTATTATGGTATAATAGATGTAAACAATTTCAATATTTTTCTTCTTTTTCATCACCAAATTTTAGGTTACTTTTTCACCAAGAAACTAAGTTAAAAGACTATTAATTAATGACACATATTTCATATACATTGCTAATAGTTCAAATTATATAATGAGTCTCGATAGTATATTTATTCACCATATTCATATTGTATTGTGGTATAATAGATGTAAACAATTTCAATATTTTTCTTCTTCTCCATCTCTAAATTTTAGGTTGCTTCATCGTTAAGAAACTAAGTTCAAAAACTATTAATTAATGGCACATATTTCGTATACAATGGTTATAAGATTAAATTATATAATGAGGCCCGATAGTATATTTATTCACCATATTCATATTATATTATGGTATAATAGATTTAAACAATTTCAATATTTTTCTTCTTCTCCATCACCAAATTTTAGGTTACTTCATCACTAACAAACTAAGTTAAAACACTATTACTTAATGACACATATTCCATATACATTTGAAATAATTCAAATTATATAATGAGTCTCGATTGTATGTTTATTCACCATATTCATATTGTATTATGGTATAATAGATGTAAACAATTTCAGAATTTTTCTTCTTCTCCATCACCAAATTTTAGGTTACTTCATCACTAAGAAACTAAGTAAAAAAAATATTAATTAATGACACATATTCCATATACATTGGAAATAATTAAAATTATATAATTAGTCTTGATAGTATGTTCATTCACCATATTCATATTGTATTATTGTATATTAGATGTAGACAATTTCAATAATTGTTCTTCTTTTTCATCACCAAATTTTAGGTTACTTCTTCACCAAGAAACTAAGTTAAAAGACTATTAATTAATGACACATATTTCATATACATTGCTAATAATTCAAACTATATAATGAGTCTCGATAGTATATTTATTCACCATATTTATATTGTATTATGGTATAATAGATGTAAACAATTTCAATATTTTTCTTATTCTCCATCTCCAAATTTTAGGTTGCTTCATCGTTAAGAAACTAAGTTAAAAAACTATAAATTAATGACATATATTTCATATACAATTGATATAACTCAAATTATATAATGAGACCCGATAGTATATTTATTCACTATATTCATATTATATTATGGTATAATAGATGTAAACAATTTCAATATTTTTCTTCTTCTCCATCACCAAATTTTAGGTTACTTCATCACTAAGAAACTAAGTTAAAAGACTATTACTTAATAACACATATTCCATATACATTTGAAATAATTCAAATTATATAATGAGTCTCGATAGTATGTTTATTCACCATATTCATATTGTATTATTGTATAATAGATGTAAACAATTTCAGTATTTTCTTCTTCTCCATCACCAAATTTTAGGTTACTTAATCACTAAGAAACTAAGTTAAAAGACTATTACTTGATGACACATATTTCATATACATTGGAAATAATTCAATTTATATAATGAGTTTCGATAATATATTTATTCACCATATTCATATTGTATTAAGGTATAATAGATGTAAACAATTTTCATATTTTTCTTCTTTTCCATCACTAAATTTTAGGTTACTTCATCACTAAGAAACTAAGTTAAAAGACTATTATATAATGACACATATTCCATATACATTGGAAATAATTCAAATTATATAATGAGTCTCGATAGTTTATTTATTCACCATATTCATATTGTATTATGGTATAATAGATGTAAACAATTTCAGTATTTTCGTCTTCTCCATCACCAAATTTTAGGTTACTTCATCACTAAGAAACTAAGTTAAAAGACTATTAATTGATGTATTTCATATACATTGGAAATAATTCAATTTATATAATGAGTTTCTATAATATATTTATTCACCATATTCATATTGTATTAAGGTATAATAGATGTACACAATTTTAATATTTTTCTTCTTCTCCATCGCCAAATTTTAGGTTACTTCATCACCAAGAAACTAAGTTAAAAGACTATTAATTAATGGCACATATTCGATATGCATTGGTAATAATTCAAATTATATAATGAGTCTCAATAGTATATTTATTCACAATATTCATATTGTATTATGGTATAATATATGTAAACAATTTCAATATTTTTCTTCTTCTCCATCATCAAATTTTAGGTTACTTCATCACTAAGAAACTAAGTTAAAAGATTATTAATTAATAACACATATTACATATACGTTTGAAATAATTCAAATTATATAATGAGTCTCGATGGTATGTTTATTCACCATATTCATATTGTATTATGGTATAATAGATGTAAACAATTTCAGTATTTTCTTCTTCTCCATCACCAATAGGTTACTTAATCACTAAGAAACTAAGTTAACAGATTATTACTTGATGACACATATTTCATATACATTGGAAATAATTCAATTTATATAATGAGTTCAGATAATATATTTATTCACCATATTCATATTGTATTAAGGTATAATAGATGTAAACAATTTTCATATTTTTCTTCTTTTCCATCACCAAATTTTAAGTTACTTCATTACTAAGAAACTAAGTTAAAAGACTATTAATTAATGACACATATTCCATATACATTGAAAATAATTAAAATTATATAATGAGTCTCGATAGTTGATTTATTCACCATATTCATATTGTATTATGGTATAATAGATGTAAACAATTTCAGTATTTTCTTCTTCTCCATCACCAAATTTTAGGTTACTTCATCACTAAGAAACTAAGTTAAAAGACTATTAATTGATGTATTTCATATACATTGGAAATAATTCAATTTATTTAATGAGTTTCGATAATATATTTATTCACCATATTCATATTGTATTAAGGTATAATAGATGTAAACAATTTTAATATTTTTCTTCTTCTCCATCGCCAAATTTTAGGTTACTTCATCACCAAAAAACTAAGTTAAAAGACTATTAATTAATGGCACATATTCCATATACGTTGGTAATAATTCAAATTATATAATGAGTCTCGATAGTATATTTATTCACCATATTCATATTGTATTATGGTATAATAGATGTAAACAATTTCAATATTTTTCTTCTTTTTCATCACCAAATTTTAGGTTACTTCTTCACCAAGAAATTAAGTTAAAAGACTATTAATTAATGACACATATTTCATATACATTGCTAATAGTTCAAATTATATAATTAGTCTCGATAGTATATTTATTCACCATATTCATATTGTATTACGGTATAATAGATGTAAACAATTTCAATAATTTTCTTCTTCTCCATCTCCAAATTTTAGGTTGCTTCATCGTTAAGAAACTAAGTTAAAAAATTATTAAATAATGACACATATTTCATATACATTTGAAATAATTCAAATTATATAATGAGTCCTGATAGTATGTTTATTCACCATATTCATATTGTATTATGGTATAATAGATGTAAACAATTTCAGTATTTTCTTCTTCTCCATCACTAAATTTTAGGTTACTTAATCACTAAGAAACTAAGTTAAAAGACTATTACTTGATGACACATATTTCATATACATTGGTAATAATTCAAATTCTATAATGAGCCTCGATAGTATATTTATTCACCATATTCATATTATATTATGGTATAATAGATGTAAACAATTTCAGTATTTTTCTTCTTCTACATCACCAAATTTTAGGTTACTTCATCACTAAGAAACTAAGTAAAAAAAACTATTTATTAATGACACATATTCCATATACATTGGAAATAATTCAAATTATATAATGAGTCTCGATAGTATGTTTAATCATCATATTCATATTGTATTATGGTATAATAGATGTAAACAATTTCAGTATTTTTCTTCTTCTCCATCACCAAATTTTAGGTAACTTCATCACTAAGAAACTAAGTAAAAAAACTATTAATTAATGACACATATTCCATATACATTGGGAATAATTCAAATTATATAATGAGTCTCGATAGTATGTTTATTCACCATATTCATATTGTATTATGGTATAATAGATGTAAACAATTTCAATATTTTTCTTCTTTTTCATCACCAAATTTTAGGTTACTTTTTCACCAAGAAACTAAGTTAAAAGACTATTAATTAATGACACATATTTCATATACATTGCTAATAGTTCAAATTATATAATGAGTCTCGATAGTATATTTATTCACCATATTCATATTGTATTATGGTATAATAGATGTAAACAATTTCAATATTTTTCTTCTTCTTCATCTCTAAATTTTAGGTTGCTTCATCGTTAAGAAACTAAGTTAAAAAACTATTAGTTAATGGCACATATTTCGTATACAATGGTTATAAGATTAAATTATATAATGAGGCCCGATAGTATATTTATTCACCATATTCATATTATATTATGGTATAATAGATTAAAACAATTTCAATATTTTTCTTCTTCTCCATCACCAAATTTTAGGTTACTTCATCACTAACAAACTAAGTTAAAAGACTATTACTTAATGACACATATTCCATATACATTTGAAATAATTCAAATTATATAATGAGTCTCGATAGTATGTTTATTCACCATATTCATATTGTATTATGGTATAATAGATGTAAACAATTTCAGTATTTTCTTCTTCTCCATCACCAAATTTTAGGTTACTTAATCACTAAGAAACCAAGTTAAAAGATTATTACTTGATGACACATATTTCATATACATTGGAAATAATTCAATTTATATAATGAGTTTCGATAATATATTTATTCACCATATTCATATTGTATTAAGGTATAATAGATGTAAACAATTTTCATATTTTTCTTCTTTTCCATCACCAAATTGTAGGTTACTTCATTACTAAGAAACTAAGTTAAAAGACTATTAATTAATGACACATATTCCATATACATTGAAAATAATTAAAGTTATATAATGAGTCTCGATAGTTGATTTATTCACCATATTCATATTGTATTATGGTATAATAGATGTAAACAATTTCAGTATTTTCTTCTTCTCCATCACCAAATTTTAGGTTACTTCATCACTAAGAAACTAAGTTAAAAGACTATTAATTGATGTATTTCATATACATTGGAAATAATTCAATTTATTTAATGACTTTCGATAATATATTTATTCACCATATTCATATTGTATTAAGGTATAATAGATGTAAACAATTTTAATATTTTTCTTCTTCTCCATCGCCAAATTTTAGGTTACTTCATCACCAAGAAACTAAGTTAAAAGACTATTACTTAATGACACATATTCCATATACATTTGAAATAATTTAAATTATATAATGAGTCTCGATAGTATGTTTATTCACCATATTCATATTGTATTATGGTATAATAGATGTAAACAATTTCAGTATTTTCTTCTTCTCCATCACCAAATTTTAGGTTACTTAATCACTAAGAAACCAAGTTAAAAGATTATTACTTGATGACACATATTTCATATACATTGGAAATAATTCAATTTATATAATGAGTTTCGATAATATATTTATTCACCATATTCATATTGTATTAAGGTATAATAGATGTAAACAATTTTCATATTTTTCTTCTTTTCCATCACCAAATTGTAGGTTACTTCATTACTAAGAAACTAAGTTAAAAGACTATTAATTAATGACACATATTCCATATACATTGAAAATAGTTAAAATTATATAATGAGTCTCGATAGTTGATTTATTCACCATATTCATATTGTATTATGGTATAATAGATGTAAACAATTTCAGTATTTTCTTCTTCTCCATCACCAAATTTTAGGTTACTTCATCACTAAGAAACTAAGTTAAAAGACTATTAATTGATGTATTTCATATACATTGGAAATAATTCAATTTATTTAATGACTTTCGATAATATATTTATTCACCATATTCATATTGTATTAAGGTATAATAGATGTAAACAATTTTAATATTTTTCTTCTTCTCCATCGCCAAATTTTAGGTTACTTCATCACCAAGAAACTAAGTTAAAAGACTATTAATTAATGGCACATATTCCATATACATTGGTAATAATTCAAATTATATAATGAGTCTCGATAGTATATTTATTCACCATATTCATATTGTATTATGGTATAATAGATGTAAACAATTTCAATATTTTTCTTCTTTTTCATCACCAAATTTTAGGTTACTTCTTCACCAAGAAATTAAGTTAAAAGACTATTAATTAATGACACATATTTCATATACATTGCTAATAGTTCAAATTATATAATGAGTCTAGATAGTATATTTATTCACCATATTCATATTGTATTACGGTATAATAGATGTAAACAATTTCAATATTTTTCTTCTTCTCCATCTCCAAATTTTAGGTTGCTTCATCGTTAAGAAACTAAATTAAAAAACTATTAAATAATGACACATATTTCATATACATTTGAAATAATTCAAATTATATAATTAGTCTCGATAGTATGTTTATTCACCATATTCATATTGTATTATGGTATAATAGATGTAAACAATTTCAGTATTTTCTTCTTCTCCATCACCAAATTTTAGGTTACTTAATCACTAAGAAACTAAGTTAAAAGACTATTACTTGATGACACATATTTCATATACATTGTTAATAATTCAAATTATATAATGAGCCTCGATAGTATATTTATTCACCATATTCATATTATATTATGGTATAATAGATGTAAACAATTTCAATATTTTTCTTCTTCTACATCATCAAATTTTAGTTTACTTCATCACTAAGAAACTAAGTTAAAAGACTATTACTTAATGACACATATTCCATATACATTTGAAATAATTCAAATTATATAATGAGTCTCGATAGTATGTTTATTCACCATATTCATATTGTATTATGGTATAATAGATGTAAACAATTTCAGTATTTTTCTTCTTCTACATCACCAAATTTTAGGTTCATTCATCACTAAGAAACTAAGTAAAAAAACTATTTATTAATGACACATATTCCATATACATTGGAAATAATTCAAATTATATAATGAGTCACGATAGTATGTTTAATCATCATATTCATATTGTATTATGGTATAATAGATGTAAACAATTTCAGTATTTTTCTTCTTCTCCATCACCAAATTTTAGGTAACTTCATCACTAAGAAACTAAGTAAAAAAACTATTAATTAATGACACATATTCCATATAGATTGGGAATAATTCAAATTATATAATGAGTCTCGATAGTATGTTTATTCACCATATTCATATTGTATTATGGTATAATAGATGTAAACAATTTCAATATTTTTCTTCTTTTTCATCACCAAATTTTAGGTTACTTTTTCACCAAGAAACTAAGTTAAAAAACTATTAATTAATAACACATATTTCATATACATTGCTAATAGTTCAAATTATATAATGAGTCTCGATAGTATATTTATTCACCATATTCATATTTTATTATGGTATAATAGATGTAAACAATTTCAATATTTTTCTTCTTCTCCATCTCTAAATTTTAGGTTGCTCCATCGTTAAGAAACTAAGTTAAAAAACTATTAATTAATGACACATATTTCGTATACAATGGTTATAAGATTAAATTATATAATGAGGCCCGATAGTATATTTATTCACCATATTCATATTGTATTATGGTATAATAGATGTAAACAATTTCAATATTTTTCTTCTTCTCCATCACCAAATTTTAGGTTACTTCATCACTAACAAACTAAGTTAAAACACTATTACTTAATGACACATATTCCATATACATTTGAAATAATTCAAATTATATAATGAGTCTCGATTGTATGTTTATTCACCATATTCATATTGTATTATGGTATAATAGATGTAAACAATTTCAGAATTTTTCTTCTTCTCCATCACCAAATTTTAGGTTACTTCATCACTAAGAAACTAAGTAAAAAAAATATTAATTAATGACACATATTCCATATACATTGGAAATAATTAAAATTATATAATTAGTCTTGATAGTATGTTCATTCACCATATTCATATTGTATTATGGTATATTAGATGTAGACAATTTCAATAATTGTTCTTCTTTTTCATCACCAAATTTTAGGTTACTTCTTCACCAAGAAACTAAGTTAAAAGACTATTAATTAATGACACATATTTCATATACATTGCTAATAATTCAAACTATATAATGAGTCTCGATAGTATATTTATTCACCATATTTATATTGTATTGAGGTATAATAGATGTAAACAATTTCAATATTTTTCTTATTCTCCATCTCCAAATTTTAGGTTGCTTCATCGTTAAGAAACTAAGTTAAAAAACTATAAATTAATGACATATATTTCATATACAATGGTTATAACTCAAATTATATAATGAGACCCGATAGTATATTTATTCACTATATTCATATTATATTATGGTATAATAGATGTAAACAATTTCAATATTTTTCTTCTTCTCCATCACCAAATTTTAGGTTACTTCATCACTAAGAAACTAAGTTAAAAGACTATTACTTAATAACACATATTCCATATACATTTGAAATAATTCAAATTATATAATGAGTCTCGATAGTATGTTTATTCACCATATTCATATTGTATTATGGTATAATAGATGTAAACAATTTCAGTATTTTCTTCTTCTCCATCACCAAATTTTAGGTTACTTAATCACTAAGAAACTAAGTTAAAAGACTATTACTTGATGACACATATTTCATATACATTGGAAATAATTCAATTTATATAATGAGTTTCGATAATATATTTATTCACCATATTCATATTGTATTAAGGTATAATAGATGTAAACAATTTTCATATTTTTCTTCTTTTCCATCACTAAATTTTAGGTTACTTCATCACTAAGAAACTAAGTTAAAAGACTATTATATAATGACACATATTCCATATACATTAGAAATAATTCAAATTATATAATGAGTCTCGATAGTTTATTTATTCACCATATTCATATTGTATTATGGTATAATAGATGTAAACAATTTCAGTATTTTCTTCTTCTCCATCACCAAATTTTAGGTTACTTCATCACTAAGAAACTAAGTTAAAAGACTATTAATTGATGTATTTCATATACATTGGAAATAATTCAATTTATATAATGAGTTTCTATAATATATTTATTCACCATATTCATATTGTATTAAGGTATAATAGATGTACACAATTTTAATATTTTTCTTCTTCTCCATCGCCAAATTTTAGGTTACTTCATCACCAAGAAACTAAGTTAAAAGACTATTAATTAATGGCACATATTCGATATGCATTGGTAATAATTCAAATTATATAATGAGTCTCAATAGTATATTTATTCACAATATTCATATTGTATTATGGTATAATATATGTAAACAATTTCAATATTTTTCTTCTTCTCCATCATCAAATTTTAGGTTACTTCATCACTAAGAAACTAAGTTAAAAGATTATTAATTAATAACACATATTACATATACGTTTGAAATAATTCAAATTATATAATGAGTCTCGATGGTATGTTTATTCACCATATTCATATTGTATTATGGTATAATAGATGTAAACAATTTCAGTATTTTCTTCTTCTCCATCACCAATAGGTTACTTAATCACTAAGAAACTAAGTTAAAAGATTATTACTTGATGACACATATTTCATATACATTGGAAATAATTCAATTTATATAATGAGTTCAGATAATATATTTATTCACCATATTCATATTGTATTAAGGTATAATAGATGTAAACAATTTTCATATTTTTCTTCTTTTCCATCACCAAATTTTAAGTTACTTCATTACTAAGAAACTAAGTCAAAAGACTATTAATTAATGACACATATTCCATATACATTGAAAATAATTAAAATTATATAATGAGTCTCGATAGTTGATTTATTCACCATATTCATATTGTATTATGGTATAATAGATGTAAACAATTTCAGTATTTTCTTCTTCTCCATCACCAAATTTTAGGTTACTTCATCACTAAGAAACTAAGTTAAAAGACTATTAATTGATGTATTTCATATACATTGGAAATAATTCAATTTATTTAATGAGTTTCGATAATATATTTATTCACCATATTCATATTGTATTAAGGTATAATAGATGTAAACAATTTTAATATTTTTCTTCTTCTCCATCGCCAAATTTTAGGTTACTTCATCACCAAAAAACTAAGTTAAAAGACTATTAATTAATGGCACATATTCCATATACGTTGGAAATAATTCAATTTATTTAATGAGTTTCGATAATATATTTATTCACCATATTCATATTGTATTAAGGTATAATAGATGTAAACAATTTTAATATTTTTCTTCTTCTCCATCGCCAAATTTTAGGTTACTTCATCACCAAGAAACTAAGTTAAAAGACTATTAATTAATGGCACATATTCCATATACATTGGTAATAATTCAAATTATATAATGAGTCTCGATAGTATATTTATTCACCATATTCATATTGTGTTATGGTATAATAGTTGTAAACAATTTCAATATTTTTCTTCTTTTTCATCACCAAATTTTAGGTTACTTCTTCACCAAGATTTAAGTTAAAAGACTATTAATTAATGACACATATTTCATATACATTGCTAATAGTTCAAATTATATAATGAGTCTCGATAGTATATTTATTCACCATATTCATATTGTATTACAGTATAATAGATGTAAACAATTTTAATATTTTTCTTCTTCTCCATCTCCAAATTTTAGGTTGCTTCATCGTTAAGAAACTAAGTTAAAAAACTATTAATTAATGACACATATTTCATATACATTGGTTATAACATTAAATTATATAATGAGGCCCGATAGTATATTTATTCACCATATTCATATTATATTATGGTATAATAGATGTAAACAATTTCAATATTTTTCTTCTTCTCCATCACCATATTTTAGGTTATTTCATCACTAAGAAACTAAGTTAAAAGACTATTACTTAATGACACATATTCCATATACATTTGAAATAATTCAAATTATATAATTAGTCTCGATAGTATATTTATTCACCATATTCATATTGTATTATGGTATAATAGATGTAAACAATTTCAATATTTTTCTTCTTCTCCATCACCAAATTTTAGGTTACTTCATCACTAAGAATCTAAGTTAAAAAACTATTAATTAATGACACATATTCCATATACATTTGAAATAATTCAAATTATATAATGAGTCTCGATAGTATGTTTATTCACCATATTCATATTGTATTATGGTATAATAGATGTAAACAATTTCAGTATTTTCTTCTTCTCCATCACCAAATTTTAGGTTACTTTATCACTAAGAAACTAAGTTAAAAGACTATTAATTGATGTATTTCATATACATTGGAAATAATTTAATTTATTTAATGAGTGTCGATAATATATTTATTCACCATATTCATATTGTATTAAGGTATAATAGATGTAAACAATTTTAACATTTTTCTTCTTCTCCATCGCCAAATTTTAGGTTACTTCATCACCAAGAAACTAAGTTAAAAGACTATTAATTAATTGCACATATTCCATATACATTGGTAATAATTCAAATTATATAATGAGTCTCTATAGTATATTTATTCACCATATTCATATTGTATTATGGTATAATAGATGTAAACAATTTCAATATTTTTCTTCTTCTCCATCACCAAATTTTAGGTTACTTCATCACTAAGAATCTAAGTTAAAAGACTTTTACTTAATAACACATATTCCATATACATTTGAAATAATTCAAATTATATAATGAGTCTCGATAGTATGTTTATTCACCATATTCATATTGTATTATGGTATAATAGATGTAAACAATTTCAGTATTTTCTTCTTCTCCATCACCAAATTTTAGGTTACTTTATCACTAAGAAACTAAGTTAAAAGACTATTAATTGATGTATTTCATATACATTGGAAATAATTTAATTTATTTAATGAGTGTCGATAATATATTTATTCACCATATTCATATTGTATTAAGGTATAATAGATGTAAACAATTTTAACATTTTTCTTCTTCTCCATCGCCAAATTTTAGGTTACTTCATCACCAAGAAACTAAGTTAAAAGACTATTAATTAATTGCACATATTCCATATACATTGGTAATAATTCAAATTATATAATGAGTCTCGATAGTATATTTATTCACCATATTCATATTGTATTACGGTATAATAGATGTAAACAATTTCAATATTTTTCTTCTTCTCCATCTCCAAATTTTAGGTTTCTTCATCGTTAAGAAACTAAGTTAAAAAACTATTAATTAATGACACATATTTCATATACATTGGTTATAACATTAAATTATATAATAAGGCCCGATAGTATATTTATTCACCATATTCATATTATATTATGGTATAATAGATGTAAACAATTTCAATATTTTTCTTCTTCTCCATCACCAAATTTTAGGTTACTTCATCACTAAGAAACTAAGTTAAAAGACTATTACTTAATAACACATATTCCATATACATTTGAAATAATTCAAAATATATAATGAGTCTCGATAGTATGTTTATTCACCATATTCATATTGTATTATGGTAAAATAGATGTAAACAATTTCAGTATTTTCTTCTTCTCCATCACCAAATTTTAGTATACTTAATCACTAAGAAACTAAGTTAAAAGACTATTACTTGATGACACATATTTCATATACATTGGAAATAATTCAATTTTTATAATGAGTTTCGATAATATATTTATTCACCATATTCATATTTTATTAAGGTATAATAGATGTAAACAATTTTCATATTTTTCTTCTTTTCCATTACCAAATTTTAGGTTACTTCATCACTAAGAAACTAAGTTAAAAGACTATTAATTAATGACACATATTCCATATACATTGAAAATAATTCAAATTATATAATGAGTCTCGATAGTTTATTTATTCACCATATTCATATTGTATTATGGTATAATAGATGTAAACAATTTCAGTATTTTCTTCTTCTACATCACCAAATTTTAGGTTACTTCATCACTAAGAAACTAAGTTAAAAGACTATTAATTGATGTATTTCATATACATTGGAAATAATTCAATTTATATAATGAGTTTTGATAATATATTTATTCATCATATTCATATTGTATTAAGGTATAATAGATGTAAACAATTTTAATATTTTTCTTCTTCTCCATCGCCAAATTTTAGGTTACTTCATCACCAAGAAACTAAGTTAAAAGACTATTAATTAATGGCACATATTCCATATACATTGGTGATAATTCAAATTATATAATGAGTCTCGATAGTATATTTATTCACCATATTCATATTGTATTATGGTATAATAGATGTAAACAATTTTAATATTTTTCTTCTTTTTCATCACCAAATTTTAGGTTACTTCTTCACCAAGAAACTAAGTTAAAAGACTACTAATTAATGACACATATTTCATATACATTGCTAATAGTTAAAATTATATAATGAGTCTCGATAGTATATTTATTCACCATATTCATATTGTATTACGGTATAATAGATGTAAACAATTTCAATATTTTTCTTCTTCTCCATCTCCAAATTTTAGGTTGCTTCATCGTTAAGAAACTAAGTTAAAAAACTATTAATTAATGACACATATTTCATATACATTGGTTATAACATTAAATTATCTAATGAGGCCCGTTAGTATATTTATTCACCATATTCATATTATATTATGGTATAATTGATGTAAACAATTTCAATATTTTTCTTCTTCTCCATCACCATATTTTAGGTTACTTCATCACTAAGAAACTAAGTTAAAAGACTA
Source organism: Vicia faba (assembly GCA_948472305.1). Lineage (NCBI taxonomy): Eukaryota > Viridiplantae > Streptophyta > Magnoliopsida > Fabales > Fabaceae > Vicia > Vicia faba. The sequence goes on along the minus strand of CATIWC010000799.1, from coordinate 215,107 downwards.
TTACTTAATGACACATATTCCATATACATTTGAAATAATTCAAATTATATAATGAGTCTCGATAGTATATTTATTCACCATATTCATATTGTATTATGGTATAATAGATGTAAACAATTTCAATATTTTTCTTCTTCTCCATCACCAAATTTTAGGTTACTTAATCACTAAGAAACTAAGTAAAAAAATATTAATTAATGACACATATTCCATAGACATTGGAAATAATTCAAATTATATAATGAGTCTCGATAGTATGTTTATTCACCATATTTATATTGTATTATGGTATATTAGATGTAAACAATTACAATATTATTCTTCATTTTTATCACCAAATTTTAGGTTACTTCTTCACCAAGAAACTAAGTTAAAAGACTATTAATTAATTATACATATTTCATATACATTGCTAATAATTCAAATTATATAATGAGTCTCGATAGTATATTTATTCACCATATTCATATTGTATTATGGTATAACAGATGTAAACAATTTCAATATTTTTCTTCTTCTCCATCACCAAATTTTAGGCTACTTCATCACTAAGAAACTAATGTAAAAGACTATTACTTAATGACACATATTCCATATACATTTGAAATAATTAAAATCATCTAATGAGTCTCGATAGTATATTTTTTCACCATACTCATATTGTATTATGGTATAATAGATGTAAATAATTTTAGTATTTTCTTCTTCTCTTTTACAAAATTTTAGGTTAATTCATCAATAAGAAACTAAGTTAAAAGACAATTAATTAATGACACATATTTCATATACAATTAAAATAATTAAAATTATATAATGAGTCTCGGTAGTATATTTATTCACCATATTCATATTCTATTATGGTATAACAGATGTTAACAATTTCAATATTTTTCTTATTCTCCATCACCAAATTTTAGGATACTTCATCACTAAGAAACTAAGTTAAAAGACTATTACTTAATGACACATATTCCATATACATTTGAAATAATTCAAATTATCTAATAAGTCTCGATAGTATATTTATTCACCATATTCATATTGTATTATGGTATAATAAATGTAAACAATTTTAGTATTTTCTTCTTCTCCATCTTCAAAGTATAGGTTACTGCTTCACTAAGAAACTAAGTTAAAAGACTATTAATTAATGACACATATTTCATATAAATTGAAAATAATTCAAATTATACAATGAGTCTCGATAGTATATTTATTCACCATATTCATATTGTATTATGGTATATTAGATGTAAACAATTTTAAAATTTTTCTTCTTCTCCATCGCCAAATTTTACGTTACTTCATCACCAAGAAACTAAGTTAAAAGACTATTATTTAATGGAACATATTCCTTATATATTAGAAATAATTCAAATTATCTAATGAGTCTCGATAGTATATTTATTCACCATACTCATATTGTATTATGGTATAACAGATGTAAACAATTTTAGTATTTTCTTCTTCTCCATCACCAAATTTTAGGTTACTTCATCAATAAGAAACTAAGTTAAAAGACTATTAATTAATGACACATATTCCATATACATTGAAAATAATTCAAATTATATAATGAGTCTCGATAGTATATTTATTCACCATATTCATATTGTATTAAGGTATAATAGATGTAAACAATTTTAATATTTTTCTTCTTCTCCATCGCCAAATTTTAGGTTACTTCATCACCAAGAAACTTAGTTAAAAGACTATTAATTAATGGCACATATTCCATATACATTGGTAATAATTCAAATTATATAATGAGTCTCGATAGTATATTTATTCACCATATTCATATTCTATTATGGTATAATAAATGTTAACAATTTCAATATTTTTCTTCTCCATCACCAAATTTTAGGTTACTTCTTCACCAAGAAACTGAGTTAAAAGACTATTACTAAATGACACATATTCCATATACATTTGAAATAATTCAAATTATCTAATGAGTCTCCTTAGTATATTTATTCACCATATTCATATTGTATTATGGTATAATAGATGTAAACAATTTCAGTATTTTCTTCTTCTCAAACACCAAATTTTAGGTTACTTCATCAATAAGAAACTAAGTTAAAAGACTATTAATTAATGACACATATTCCATATACATTGAAAATAATTCAAATTATATAATGAGTCTCAATAGTATATTTATTCACCATATTCATATTGTATTATGGTATAATAGATGTAAACAATTTCAGTATTTTCTTCTTCTCCATCACCAAATTTTAGGATACTTCATCACTAATAAACTAAGTTAAAAGACTATTAATTGATGACACATATTTCATATACATTGGAAATAATTCAATTTATATCATGAGTATCGATAATATATTTATTCACTATATTCATATTGTATTAAGGTATAATAGATGTAAACAATTTTAATATTTTTCTTCTTCTCCATCACCAAATTTTAGGTTACTTCATCACCAAGAAACTAAGTTAAAAGACTATTAATTAATGGCACATATTCCATATACATTGGTAATAATTCAAATTATATAATGTGTCTAGATAGTATGTTTATTCGCCATATTCATATTGTATTATGGTATAATAGATGTAAACAATTTCAATATATTTCTTCTTTTTCATCACCAAATTTTAGGTTACTTCTTCACCAATAAACTAAGTTAAAAGACTATTAATTAATGACACATATTCCATATACATTGGTAATACCTAAAATTATATAATGAGGACTGGTAGTATATTTATTCATTATATTCATATTGTATTATGGTATAATAGATGTAAACAATTTCAATATTTTTCTTCTTCTCTATCACCAAATTTTAAGTTACTTCATCACTAAGAAACTAAGTAAAAAAACTATTAATTAATGACACATATTCCATATACATTGGAAATAATTCAAATTATATAATGAGTCTCGATAGTATGTTTATTCACCATATTCATATTTTAGTATGGTATAATAGATGTAAACAATTTCAATATTTTTCTTCTTTTTAATCACCAAATTTTAGGTTACTTCTTCACGAAGAAACTAAGTTAAAAGACTAATAATTAATGACACATATTTCATATACATTGCTAATAGTTAAAATTATATAATGAGTCTCGATAGTATATTTATTCACCATATTCATATTGTATTATGGTATAATAGATGTAAACAATTTCAATATTTTTCTTCTTCTCCATCTATTAAAATTTTAGGTTGCTTCATCGTAAAGAAACTAAGTTAAAAAACTATTAATTAATGACAAATATTTCATATACAATGGTTATAAGATTAAATTATATAATGAGGCCCGATAGTATATTTATTCACCATATTCATATTATATTATGGTATAATAGATGTAAACAATTTCAATATTTTTCTTCTTCTCCATCACCAAATTTTAGGTTACTTCATCACTAAGAAACTAAGTAAAAAAACTATTAATTAATGACACATATTCCATATACATTGAAAATAATTCAAATTATATAATGAGTCTCGATAGTATATTTATTCACCATTTTCATATTGTATTATGGAATAATAGATGTAAACAATTTCAATATTGTTTTTCTTCTCCATCACCAAATTTTAGTTTACTTCATCACCAAGAAACTAAGTAAAAAAAATATTTATTAATGACACATATTCCATATACATTGGAAATAATTCAAATTATATAATGAGTCTCGATAGTATATTTATTCACCATATTCATATTCTATTATGGTATAATAGATGTAAACAATTTCAATATTTTTCTTCTTCTCCATCACCAAATTTTAGTTTTCTTCATCACTAAGAAACTAAGTTGAAAGACTATTACTTAATGACACATATTCCATATACATTTGAAATAATTCAAATTATATAATGAGTCTCGATGGTATGTTTATTCACCATATTCATATTGTATTATGGTATAATAGATGTAAACAATTTCAGTATTTTTCTTCTTCTCCATCACCAAATTTTAGGTTACTTCATCACTAAGAAACTAAGTAAAAAAACTATTAATTAATGACACATATTTCATATACATTGGAAATAATTCAAATTATATAATGAGTCTCGATAGTATGTTTATTCACCATATTCATATTGTATTATGGTATAATAGATGTAGACAATTTCAATATTTTTCTTCTTATTCATCACCAAATTTTAGGTTACTTTTTCACCAAGAAACTAAGTTAAAAGAATATTAATTAATGACACATATTTCATATACATTGCTAATAGTTCAAATTATATAATGAGTCTCGATAGTATATTTATTCACCATATTCATATTGTATTATGGTATAATATATGTAAACAATTTCAATATTTTTCTTCTTCTCCATCTCTAAATTTTAGGTTGCTTCATCGTTAAGAAACTAAGTTAAAAAACTATTAATTAATGACACATATTTATATACAATGGTTATAAGATTAAATTATATAATGAGGCCCGATAGTATATTTATTCATCATATTCATATTATATTATGGTTTAATAGATGTAAACAATTTCAATATTTTTCTTCTTCTTCATCACCAAACTTTAGGTTACTTCATCACTAACAAATTAAGTTAAAAGACTATTACTTAATGACACATATTCCATATACATTTGAAATAATTCAAATTATATAATGAGTCTCGATAGTATGTTTATTCACCATATTCATAGTGTATTATGGTATAATAGATGTAAACAATTTCAGAATTTTTCTTCTCCATCACCAAATTTTAGGTTACTTCATCACTAAGAAACTAAGTAAAAAAACTATTAATTAATGACACATATTCCATATACATTGGAAATAATTCAAATTATATAATGAGTCGCGATATATATTTATTCACCATTTTCATATTGTATTATGGTATAATAGATGTAAACAATTTCAATATTTTTCTTCTTCTCCATCACCAAATTTTAGGTTACTTCATCACTAAGAAACTAAGTAAAAAAAATATTAATTAATGACACATATTTCATATACATTGGAAATAATTCAAATTATATAATGAGTCTCGATAGTATGTTTATTCACCATATTTATATTGTATTATGGTATATTAGATGTAAACAATTTCAATATTGTTCTTCTTTTTCATCACCAAATTTTAAGTTACTTCTTCACCAAGAAACTAAGTTAAAAGACTATTAAATAATGACACATATTTAATATACATTGCTAATAATTCAAATTATATAATGAGTCTCGATAGTATATTTATTCACCATATTTATATTGTATTATGGTATAATAGATGTAAACAATTTCAATATGTTTCTTCTTCTCCATCTCTAAATTTTAGGGTGCTTCATCGTTAAGAAACTAAGTTAAAAAACTATTAATTAATGACACATATTTCATATAAAATGGTTATAAGATTAAATTATATAATGAGGCCCGATAGTATATTTATTCACCATATTCATATTATATTATGGTATAATAGATGTAAACAATTTCAATATTTTTCTTCTTCTCCATCACCAAATTTTAGGTTACTTCATCACTAAGAAATTAAGTAAAAAAACTATTAATTAATGACACATATTCCATATACATTGGAAATAATTCAAATTATATAATGAGTCTCGAAAGTATATTTATTCACCATTTTCATATTGTGTTATGGTATAATAGATGTAAACAATTTCAATATTTTTCTTCTTCTCCATCACCAAATTTTAGGTTACTTCATCACCAAGAAACTAAGTAAAAAAAATATTCATTAATGACACATATTCCATATACATTGGAAATAATTAAAATTATATAATGAGTCTCGATAGTATGTTTATTCACCATATTTATATTGTATTATGGTATATTAGATGTAAACAATTTCAATATTGTTCTTCTTCTCCATCACCAAATTTTAGGTTACTTCTTCACCAAGAAACTAAGTTAAAAGACTATTAATTAATGACACATATTTCATATACATTGCTAATAATTCAAATTATATAATGAGTCTCAATAGTATATTTATTCACCATATTCATATTGTATTATAGTATAATAGATGTAAACAATTTCAATATTTTTCTTCTTCTCCATCTCCAAATTTTAGGTTGCTTCATCGTTAAGAAACTAAGGTAAAAACTATAAATTAATGACACATATTTCATATACAATGGTTATAACTCAAGTTATATAATGAGGCCCGATATTATATTTATTCACCATATTCATATTATATTGTGGTATAATAGATGTAAACAATTTCAATATTTTTCTTCTTCTCCATCACCAAATTTTAGGTTACTTCATCACTAACAAACTAAGTTAAAAGACTATTACTTAATAACACATATTCCATATACATTTGAAAATATTCAAATTATATAATGAGTCTCGATAGTATGTTTATTCACCATATTCATATTGTATTATGGTATAATAGATGTAAAGAATTTCAGTATTTTCTTCTTCTCCATCACCAAATTTTAGGTTACTTCATCACTAAGAAACTAAGTTAAAAGACTATTACTTGATGACACATATTTCATATACATTGGAAATAATTCAATTTATATAATTGGTTTCGATAATATATTTATTCACCATATTCATATTGTATTAAGGTATAATAGATATAAACAATTTTCATATTTTTCTTCTTCTCCATCGCCAAATTTTAAGTTACTTCATCCCCAAGAAACTAAGTTGAAAGACTATTAATTAATGGCACATATTCCATATACATTGGTAATAATTCAAATTATATAATGAGTCTCGATAGTATATTTATTCACCATATTCATATTTTATTATGGTATAATAGATGTAAACAATTTCAATATTTTTCTTCTTCTCCATCACCAAATTTTAGATTACTTCTTCACCAAGAAACTAAGTTAAAAGACTATTAATTAATGACACATATTCCATATACATTGGTAATACCTCAAATTATATAATGAGGAATGGTAGTATATTTATTCACCATATTCATATTGTATTATGGTATAATAGATGTAAACAATTTAAATATTTTTCTTTTTTTCCATCACCAAATTTTAGGCTACCTCGTCACTAAGAAACTAAGTTAAAAGACTATTACTTAATGACACATATTCCATATACATTTGAAATAATTCAAATTATCTAATGAGTCTCGATAGTTTATTTTTTCACCATATTCATATGGTATTATGGTATAATAGATGTAAACAATTTTAGTATTTTCTTCTTCTCCATCACCAAATTTTAGGTTACTTCATCAATAAGAAACTAAGTTAAAAGACAATAAATTTATGACACTTATTCCATATACATTGGTAATAATTCAAATTATATAATGAGTCTAGATAGTATATTTATTCACCATATTCATATTGTATTATGGTATAATAGATGTAACCAATTTCAATATTTTTCTTCTTCTCCATCACCAAATTTTAGGTTACTTCTTCACCAAGAAACTAAGTTAAAAGACTATTAATTAATGACACATATTCCATATACATTGGTAATATCTCAAATTATATAATGAGGTCTGGTAGTATATTTATTCACTATATTCATATTGTATTATGGTATAATAGATGTAAACAATTTCAATATTTTTCTTCTTCTCCATCACCAAATTTTAGGTTACTTCATCACTAAGTAACTAAGTAAAAAAACTATTAGTTAATGACACATATTCCATATACATTGGAAATAATTCAAATTATATAATGAGTCTCGATAGTATGTTTAATCACCATATTCATATTGTATTTTGGTATAATAGATGTAAACAATTTCAATATTTTTCTTCTTTTTCATCACCAAATTTTAGGTTACTTCTTCACCAAGAAACTAAGTTAAAAGACTATTAATTAATGACACATATTTCATATACATTGCTAATATTTCAAATTATATAATGAGTCTCGATAGTATATTAATTCACCATATTCATATTGTATTATGGTATAATAGATGTAAACAATTTCAATATGTTTCTTCTTCTCCATCTCTAAATTTTAGGGTGCTTCATCGTTAAGAAACTAAGTTAAAAAACTATTAATTAATGACACATATTTCATATAAAATGGTTATAAGATTAAATTATATAATGAGGCCCGATAGTATATTTATTCACCATATTAATATTATATTATGGTATAATAGATGTAAACAATTTCAATATTTTTCTTCTTCTCCATCACCAAATTTTAGGTTACTTCATCACTAAGAAACTAAGTAAAAAAACTATTAATTAATGACACATATTCCATATACATTGGAAATAATTCAAATTATATAATGAGTCTCGAAAGTATATTTATTCACCATTTTCATATTGTATTATGGTATAATAGATGTAAACAATTTCAATATTTTTCTTCTTCTCCATCACCAAATTTTAGGTTACTTCATCACGAAGAAACTAAGTAAAAAAAATATTCATTAATGACACATATTCCATATACATTGGAAATAATTAAAATTATATAATGAGTCTCGATAGTATGTTTATTCACCATATTTATATTGTATTATGGTATATTAGATGTAAACAATTTCAATATTGTTCTTCTTCTCCATCACCAAATTTTAGGTTACTTATTCACCAAGAAACTAAGTTAAAAGACTATTAATTAATGACACATATTTCATATACATTGCTAATAATTCAAATTATATAATGAGTCTCAATAGTATATTTATTCACCATATTCATATTGTTTTATGGTATAATAGATGTAAACAATTTTAGTATTTTCTTCTTCTCCATCTTCAAATTTTAGGGTACTTCATCACTAAGAAACTAAGTTAAAAGACTATTAATTAATGACACATATTTCATATACATTTGAAATAATTCAAATTATATAATGAGTATTGATAGTATGTTTATTCACCATATTCATATTGTATTATGGTATAATAGATGTAAACAATTCCAGTATTTTCTTCTTCTCCATCACCAAATTTTAGGTTACTTCATCACTAAGAAACTAAGTTAAAAGACTATTAATTGATGACACATATTTCATATACATTGGAAATAATTAAATTTTAAATGAGTTTCGATAATATATTTATTCACCATATTCATATTGTATTAAGGTATAATAGATGTAAATTGTGATCGGTGGAAATAGAACTGACTGTTTTTTAAGCTGGTTCGTGAAATGTCGCGGTAAGCAAGAGTCGCCACCGTCTTTTAAGTTCTCCAATATGGAAAGGACAAAAGCACAGCAAAATTCCTTTTTTGAGAATGTTTCTCGGTTCGGGAGGTAGATTTATAGAAAGGGAAGGTGTTAGCACCCTTTCTATCCGTGGTTATCCACGGGCTCTTAGGTACTTGCTCTTATGTTTTCAAAAAATTGTTTGCTTTTCAAGTGTATGTGGATTTTGAAAAAAATTTCGTCTGAAAAATTTCTAAGTAACTCTTGTATCTGTCCTCAAGAGTGTATGAAATATTTGTTTGAAAACCTTTTGAAAGTGTAGGTGCGAAAAGTTGTTTTTGTTTGTTTGAGAGAGCAAGTACCCATGAGAAATCTACCTACTCTAAGGAATTAGGCTGTGTAAGAGTCCTTAAGACAGTACTATCCCACTATTGAGAAGTAGGTAGCACCATCGTTGGAGTTTATTCGGGTCAATTCGATTATTAGGGACAATGTGTGGTCATCAAAGCAATAGTAGGACACCTTAGCGGTAACCCTAATGTCCTAGATCCTTTTTATCCGAGGCAACCGTTTCGAGGCAACTGGATCTTTAGACAGGAGGGCGACCTCTAAAACACCCTATACTTGACGACCACGTCGAGGCAACCGAGTGAGGCGTACCCTTGGAGTGGCATGTGCATGTGTGTTGTTTCAGTTTATATTTATCTTTGAACAAGCATTTGTGAGCTACGGGTTGGTTTTATTTGTCATACAAGTCTTTCATGCATATTAACAGTTAAGAGTGCGGAAAATAAATTGCGGAAAAGGTAAAGCTACGCTATTACAAGGTGCGGGTCTATACATCGCCAAAAACATAACCCGTTTGGAAAATAAATGCGGAAAGTAAAAGAAAGCGGTAAAATCCTAATTAACTATTACATCCTTGGAAACAGGTACATCAATATGATCAAAATAAGTAATAATGCACGAATAGAAATTTAATTGGGACGTCGTTAGGGTTTTGACCCTTTTTGAGAAAAGAATTGAAATTGTCCTTTTTTGCAATTTAACTAAAATTAAACCTAATTTACTAATTAATTAATTAATTAAAGGAAAAAAATGTTTTTGTGTTTTTTATGTTTTAATGAAAATAAAAATAAAATAAAATAAATTAAAAGTAAAAAGGAAAACCCTAATTCTAAATTTGTTTTATTTATTGTAAAAAAAGTTAAAATTAAACCTAATTTAAACTAAGTTGATTAATTAGAATTTATTTACAAAAATAATTAATAGTGAATTTAATAAATAATAAAAATATTTAATATTTTAAGTTTCTGAATTTAATATGAAAAATAATTAATTTATGAATTAATAATAATAATTAATAAGAGTTAATAAAAATAATTAGTTAAAAGGAAATAAAAAAGAAAAAGAAAACAAAAGAAAATATGAAAGAACCAGGGGGGGTATGCTGGCCCAGATGGAGGTGTTGTTCTGGAAATTTAGGCCCAATAGCACTCAAGCCTGTTGACTTCTGGAATTGCCCACGTGCATGTTGACTGGAACGTACCATGGTCTTCATCTTTTGACCATTAGATTGGTATTGTGAGACACTTGGCAAGATGATGCCTGGAGCGCATGGTGGGACACTTTGAGGATGCCTGCATATGATTATATTAGGAAAAATATGAAACAAAGGTTTGGGGGACCTGGGAATCGAACCCAGGTCCCAATGGTTACCAAGCACGTCACCTTCCACTAAGCCAAGCGCCTGTCTTTGTAAATATAATGGATACTGAAATTAATAAATGAAAATAATAATTATGCTGGAAAGAGAAAAAAGCGCGTGTTCGTTTTAACGCCTCAATCATCAGCCAACACGTCCTTCGTCTTCATCCTTTTTCCTGTAAAACAAAAACAATTAGCGGGGGTTTTTAACCCCCACAATATGGCATGACCAAAAAATAGCGAACAAGCGTGTGATGATCAGAAATTGTTCGCGAGGGTTGGGTTGGATTCGTCTGGCCTTGACGAATTCAACCATATGCGTCTCAAGGTCCAATTTTTCCTATAGAGCAAACCCCCAATTTAAGAGCTTGAAAACCCTAAAATTCATCCATGGTGGTTTGTGATTCAGGGCTCCATAACGCAATTCACCTATGCCATTAGCTTTAGAGAGGTTCTAGCAATCCAATACACACAAAAAATCTCATTAATAATGCATGAATATTGAATTACGATTATGAAAAAATAACCAAACCGTGTGACTTGTTCTTGCGTGTTCTTGGAGTGTTAAGGCTTGTTTTTTATTGCAAATCATTCCTGGGAGGCCTAGCAATGTGTTGGAATCAAGAAAGGGATTTGAATTGGCTTGGAAGGTTGAATTCAGTTTTCAAATTTTCTTGATATTTTTCAATGTTCTTATGGCTTTTGTGCAGCAGTTTGTACGTTGCAGGCATTAGGGGTTGAGTTATGCACTTATAGTAGAATGGTTTTAGGTCAAGTCTTGATCCAAAAATCCATGGAATAAAGTTTTCAATATTTGATTTTCAATCAAATATTTTTCAATCTTTTTGATTGACAAAACTTGCCAAACATGGAGATTTTTGTCTCTTTGATGGATGCACGAAATTGCCAGCTTGCCCTGAGTTTATTTGCTTCATGAAAAGATTTGAAAACCATATCTTCATATTTTCCTACATTTAAAATCAATTAAATGAATTAATATTAATAAAAATTCAATTAATTAATTAAAAATAAGAAAATAAATCAATTTAAGCTCAATGGGTCGTGCATAAGCCTTGGGTAAAGATTCAAGAAAGAATTTGGGGCCCATTAGCAAAAACAAGGTGTTTTAGGCAAAGTTGACTTTTGCAAATTCCCAAAAATTTCCCAACTTCTCCAATGCATATCTTGCTCAATTTTGATCCTATGAACATGTTCTTGGACATTTTGGAAAGGTCTTGAAGTCCTCAAACCAATTCCTTTGGTCCCATGTCATTTTGATTTGCCAATCTCAAGTTATGGTCTTTGACTTAAAATGCCTTTTTGTTGACTTTTGAAAATGACCTATAATGTAGAAATTGATAACTTTTCGTGAGAGCATTTCTTGGACTTGGAATATGAATATGAGTTGTATGAAATGTCATCCCCTTCAAAATGAGCATTGGATGGGATTTTTCTGATGAACCATGAAAAAGTTATGCCTTGGTCAAGTTACAGTTGACTTTTCAGCTGTCCAAAAATAGAAACTTTTGCATCTTTGATGATTTTTGAGCCATGCTAGAGGAATCATGATCAAGACTTGATCAAATGATGATTGTGGCTTCAAAATGAGATGTTGACCAAAACTTCTGACTTTTGACTGTAAAATGACCATTTTACCCCTGCAGTTGACTGTTGAGCAAATAAGCTTTTTGACTGTTTTCAAGGGCTCAATCAAGTCCCATATACCTATACACATTGTCAAGCATCCACATGCCAAGTTTCAAGACTCATAGCATCAAGTTGCACAGTCAAAAGCCCTAGTTGCTCCACAATCAACTGTAGGGGTAAAATGGTCATTTGGCAGTCAAAAGTCAAAAAATTTGGTCAACATCTTATTTTGAATCCACAGTCATCATTTGATCAAGTCTTGATCATGATTCCACAAGAATGGCTCAAAAATCATCAAGATGCAAAAGTTTCTATTTTTGGACAGTTGAAAAGTCAACTGTAACTTGACCAAGGCATAACTTTTTCATGGTTCATCAGAAAAATCCCATCCAATGCTCATCTTGAAGGGGAGGACATTTCCTACAACTCATCTTCACATTCCAAGTCCAAGAAATGCTCTCACAAAAAGTTATCAATTTCAACATTATAGGTCATTTTCAAAAGTCAACAAAAAGGCATTTTAAGTCAAAGACCATAACTTGAGATTGGTAAATCAAAATGACATGGGACCAAAGGAATTGGTTAGAGGACTTCAAGACCTTTCCAAAATGTCCAAGAACATGTTCATATGATCAAAATTGAGCAAGATATGCATTGGAGAAGTTGGGAAATTTTTGTGAAATGGCAAAAGTCAACTATCCTTGAAACTTCAATTTTTGACAAAAGAGCCCACCTTCTTCCACTTGATTCAGCCTTGTCATGCCACCCACGTGTCCCATGATCAATTTCAAGATTAAACATTAATTTCTCTATTTTTATTTAATTTTATTTGATTTAATCCATTTTAAATCCATAAAATTCAAATAAAATCAAAAAAATTAATTAAATAACATCTTTTGATTTGAATGACTTTTATGTGTCATGAACAACCTACCAATTTCGTGCTAGGGCCATTTTATGCATAAAAATTAAAAATTTGAACAAACTTGGAATCATCTTTAATGGTGGTTATGAAGAATCCAAAAACTTAATTGCAAGGGATCATTAGCTCATAATGTGACCTATTCTCATTCATTACTACATATGCAAGTGTGACAAGCCTCATTCACGACCGAAGCATCCCTCAAACGGCCAAACCAAAATCCAAAAAAGTCAAAGAAAGTTTGAAACTGAATTCCACCTTAGAGGCCTTTTCAAGGAGATTTAGAGATTCAGACATATTGCTGGAAGCTTCAGGAGCGATTTGGGATCAAAACCACTTGCTAGAACCCAAGGAATCGTCCAACACAATCCCACGGTTTGTCCATTTTTTTCAAAATCAAAATGCACGATTCATGAACATTTGACATAATTTAAAGCTTGTTTTATATTGTTTGCAACCATACAAAGCTATTCATATCAATTAATTGGATTATCATGTACAGGATTGTGATTTGCCATTAACAACTTTTAGGGTTTTTAAGTTTGTTAATTAGGGCTTTGCTGCTCAGACAAAATTGGAACCTCCCATGCCCATGGTTGAAACCGGCTTGACGAGACGAATTCAAAACTACCCTCGCGCTCAATTTATCTTGCGCCCATTTCTATTCGTTATTTTTAATAGTTGCAGGTTGTGGGGGTTTAAAACCCCCGCTATTTGATTTTATGTTGCAGGGAAAATGAAGAAGACGAAGGACGTGGACGCATATGTTTGGTCCATTCAAATAATTATGCGCGCTTTTTTTTATTCCCAGCGTGATTGATTTCTTTACATATTATTTTCTTTACTCATTATGTTAACAAGATACAGCGCTTGGCTCAGTGGAGAGGGACGTGGCTATGCATCATTGGGACCTGGGTTCGATTCCCAAGTCCCCCAAATTCCTTGTTCATATTTTTCCCAATATAATCATATGCAGGCATTCTCAAGGTGTCCCATCATGCGCTCCAGGCATCAGCTTGCCAAGTGTCCACAACCCTCAATCCAATGGCCAAAGAGTGAAGACTATGGTGTTCAGGAGTCAATGCACATGTAGACAATTCCAAAGTCAACGCAGGCCTAAGCTTATTGGGCCAAAATTGCTTCACTAAACCCTCAATTCTGGCCCAATACCCCCTGGTTCAATATGTCTTTTATTTTCTTCTTCTTTTCTTTTAATTTCTTGCATTAATTATTATTATTGTTATTATTTAATTAATTCACAAATAATTATTTTCATAAACAAAAAATCAGAAAAAAAACTAAATATTTTATTATCATTATTTATTTCACTTAGTTTAGTTATTTTGTAAATAAATTCTAACATTAATTAATTTAGTTGTGTAATTAGGAAAATTTTAACATTTTTTTTAATAAATAAAATTAATTTAGAGTTAGGTCTTTCACTTTCAACTTTTAATTCCTTTTCTTTTTATTTCATAAAAAACACAAAAACATTTTTTCTTTAATTAAATAATTAATTAGTTAATTAGGTTTAATGTTTAATTTAATTCTAAAAAAGGGTCAACACCCTAAGGACGTTCCCGATTAAATTTCTATTCGCGCATATTTATTTATTTTGATTATATTTATGTATCTGTACAGAGTATGTAATAGTTAATTAGGATTTTATCGCCTTATTTAAATTCTCGCACTTTATTTTCCAAAACGGGTTTTTGATTTTGGCGATGTATAGACCCGCGCCTTGTAATAGTTAGATTTATATTTCCCGCAATTTATTTTCCGCACTCCTAACTGTTAAAAATGCCTGCAAGACTGAATGACAAATAAAATCAATCTGTAGCTCACAAATAACATGCAAAGACAAACATAAACTGAAATTGAACACACATGCACATGCCACCCCTAGGGTACGCCTCACTGTTTTCCTCGAACGTGGTCATCAAGTATAGGGTGTCTTAGAGGTCGCCCTTCTGTCTAAAAGATCCAGTTGCCTCGAAACGGTTGCCTCAGATAAAAAGGATCTAGGACATTAGGGTTACTTCTAAGGCGTCCTACTATTGCTTTGGTGACCACACATGTCCCTAATAATCGAATTGACCCGAATACCTCCAACGATGGTGCTACCTACCTCCCAATGGTGGGATAGCACTATCTAAAGGACTCTTACACAGCCTAATTCCTTAGAGTAGGTAGATCTCATGGGTACTTGCTCTTCTCAAAACAAACAAAAACAAACTTTTCGCACTCACACTTTCTAAATGTTTTCAAACAAATTTTTCATACACTCTTGAGGACAGATACAAGAGTTACTTAGAAATTTTTCAAACGAAAATTTTTCAAAACCCACACACATTTAAAAGGCAAACAATTTTTGAAAACATAAGAGCAAGTACCTAAGAGCCCGTGGATAACCATAGATAGAAAGGGTGCTAACACCTTCCCTTTCTATAAATCTACCTCCTGAACCGAGAAACATTCTCAAAGAAGGAATTTTGTTGTGCTTTTATCCTTTCCATGTTGGAGAACATAAAAGACGGTGGCGACTCTTGCTTACCGCGACATTTCGCGAAACCAGCTTAAAAACAGTCAGTTCTATTTCCACCGATCACAGAACTGGCGACTCTGCTGGGGATACTGATAAGTGAGGTGTACCTTAGGATTAGACCACTCTTATTTTTTCAATTGCTTGCTTTGCTTGATTTAATATTGTGGGTTTGCCTTGGAGCTTCATAGATCCTAACCCGGATCTGGGGGATACCTATTAGAAAGCAGCAACAAACTGTGAGGGAAATGTGCGGGGTATACCGACACGGTTGAAGCAGTTTGCTACGTTAATGTGGCACTTTGGTGAGTACCGGTAACCCTTGAGTCAAGTCAAGGAGAGTACGGGGCCGCCGTGTGGTGTCATGAAGCATCAACTAACCTTAGGAACCTTACTTGAACCATCCTGGCCTCTTTAGTGGTAGTGAGATGACCGACTTTGGTGCAGTCCAAAGTTGGTAGATACTCGATACTACACTCATTGAGGGTTGTTTTCTTGGAATATTTTGATCGTCAGTTCAGTGGCTAAATCAAAACAATGAACATACAAAACAACCCAATGATATTGAGCTCCTTAGAACTCGGTTACTTTTGATAGGACAGGTTTTGAGCCCACCAACTTCAAGAGGGTAGTACCCCAAACTTCATGCTGGCCTGAACTCTAAGGGCTGTCTTGTGTGACTTGTGTGCCTTCATACTTGAACTACTTGCATACTTGTTATCTAACAACACGAGTTTCCTTGCAGGTTTTGTCTACAGTCTTTAATTGGAACTCATTACAGGGCTTACTTACATCCATACATAACATCATAACATCATACCATTGCATACATCCTGCATAAGGACTAACCCATTTCAAGGATCTCAAGGGCTTGTGATGCAGGTCATGATGAACCAAATATCTAGCAAAGGGCAAAGGGGATTTATTTTCCTCTAGCCAGGTTAATGACTTGAGTCAGGGGCTATGACCCACTCGATATGGTGAGCCTTGACTCTTGAAGAAGGACTCTCAACAAAATGAAGTTCCTTCAATCAAGCTACAAAATTCAAGTTCTAACAATCTTTCTTGTTTATCCCGCGAGGTCCTTGAAAACATTGCATGTATATCATACATATCATTGCATTATAGGTACCCTTGTTACAGGTCACTTACCTTCTTCGCTGTTTATTTCAGCAATGGCTTCCCAACAAGATAACCAGGGTCTTCATGCTTAAGAGACTCAGTTTAGGGAGATCTTCCTAAGCCTATCCAAGGGGCAGGAAGAGTTGAGGACACTCCTCATGGGGAATTTGGCCAAGAAAAGTCCCGAAGATGATAAGGACGAACGGCTGAAACGTCTGCAAGCTGAGGTAGATACAATGAAAACCCAGATGCTGGGGCAAATGGCTCTCATCCAAGGCTTAGCTCGGGAGCAAGAAGAGTTGAAGACCATGATCAGTCAGCTTCATCAAGACAGATACAACATGAAGCAACCAGTCCAAGTCAGGGACCAGGTCATTGATCAGCTTCCAAGAGGACAAGAGTCTGGTATGGTGAAGAATAGACCTCTCCAAATTGCTACCACTTCACAGGTCCAACCACAACCTCGCCCAGAGCAACAGGTTGATCAGAGTAAGCCAAGCAAGCCCAGGAGGCAATTCACCCAGCTCAACGTGTCGCTGTTTCAAGCTTTACAAAACCTGTTGAGATTGAATCTGATTACACTAAGGGCTCCTCCCTGGAACCCCAACATCTCTGCTCCTAACTATCATCCCAACAAAAGATGTGCATACCACTCTGATAGTCCTGGACATGACACTGCCGACTGCTGGGCTCTGAAGAACAAGGTCCAGGACCTGATTAATGAAGGAGCAGTGGATTTCACCCAAGAGGGTCAGGCTGATTTCTTCTACCATCCCTGCAGGATTCACCATTTGAAGTGACAAGTCCTGAGACGAGAAAACTTTTGTTCATTCGAATATTCAAGTTGTATTTTTCTTTGATTGTTCAAACAATTATTGTCATAGCAAACTTTATTACTTTATCAATGCATCGCATATGTCTGTTTTAAATCAATATATTCGCATTCGCTATATTCAAACTACTTTCATTTTTTGTGATGTTCAAACTCTCAATTAATAATTCTAAGCCTCTTGAGGGAGGATGACGAAAACGATACCACGATCTTTACAGTATGCTTTTGAACAGACCCCGCTGATGAGGTACAGGCATTGTTTCAAATCCTAAATAGTGGAGTTATAAGGAAGATAATCCCTCGTCAACCCCTTTGAGCCAAAGAAGTTGGAGTTTTTCTTTTCAAAAATTAAAACCCTTAATCATAACCTGGGGCAGGGTAGTTCTCTCAGTTAATCCAAGTGCATAACGAATGACGTCAAAAGAAGTCCTTACAAAACAAAAGATATGATGGTTCCGAATAATCGTAAAGACAGGCAGTCGTAAAACTAAAAGCCCAATAAGTCAAAACCTATGACGGAGACTTGCAAAACTGGGGCATCCCGCTGACTATAATTACAAAAAGAAACAATTCAGGCAAAAAAAATAGGGATAACGAAATCAAAAAGAAAGAGGTCCTACAAACCCTCAACAAAAAAAGAAATGACTGCCTATTCAAAATAAACTATCAGTATCCGAACCATCATTGGAACATCAGAGCAAAGACTCAAACAAGGTCTAACGCACGATCAGCTGAGTTTAGGTTTGAAGAACATCACGAAGAGCGGGTGGTTACAATTACATTTTGAGCCTTATCCTTTGTTTCTTAAACCGTGAACCAGGGCATGTTACAACCCTTAAAAGTCCTAGCTGAAGCACGGGTTAGTTCGAAAGCATACTGTTACGAAAGGTATCCTGACTCCTTAGGGCTTGCGGTAAAATAACGAGTTGACATCACAGTTTACAAAATTCACTTGTTTTTACTAAAAAAGGATGCATTTTCAAAAATTTCGAAACAGACATAAGCTTTATTTTAAATAACATTGTTTGCATATGATTATTTGTTTGAACAGCAGAGAAATTCACACGACGAATATCCGGTGAACAAAAATCTTCTCAACAAAAGCTCAAATAGAGGAAACACTTCCAATCAAGGGGAAAGATATGATCATGGTCCATCATCTGGGGCAGTTAAGTCAAGATTCAGAGAATCTCTCAAAAGGCCAGCCAGCTTGGGGCAAATCTCCATCTGGATCACTTGGGGCATTGGACGATCAAACGAAGATCTTCTGGTGGTGTGGCAACACAATACTACTGACAGTGACAACTCCCTACATTCTGAGAGCATGGACATAGTCGAAAAAATACTGCGCATAATCAAAGACCCGCTAGGTTGACACACCTAGGCAAAAATAAGGGCTTCCCGGCGAACCAAAAGGGTTCGGGCAAAAATAAGGGATGAAATGAAAAAATCTATACACCCGGCAAGTCGAAAACCTGAAAAGGCGGCTTGGGCAAAAAAGGGTATCCCGGTGGACTGAAAACCCGAAAGGGCGGTCCAGGAAAAAGTTAGGGATCAAAGCGTACGACTATGTTCCGTCATCTCGTCACTTGCCTACCAGAAGAAGGTTTGTCAATCGGCCGTCATCAAGCACCTCCACAGGTACCTTCTCCCGTAGAAACTGGGGCAATACAAATTGTTTAAGTGATCTGGTTGCTCTGTCCACCAAGGTACCAAGGTAAGTTCAGCTGAAGAACATGACCAAGATACCTTCACTCCCCGCAGAGTAAGACAAGATTCAACAATACTCTTCCCGAGCAGAGTTGGTCTCCAATCAGCCCCGAAAAGGCACAGTATCTCCAGCAAGTCAGCGATACTCTCCCCAAACAGAGTTAGTCTACTGTCAGCCTTAAGGAAGTTGGGTATCCCCAGAAAAATCTCAATATTCCCCAGCGGAGTATACAGATGTTCCTAAGAAAGCATCCTCGGCGGCCTTAATATTCCTCGACGGAAATCTAAGATTGTTCCCCGGCGGAATACCAAACACCCCAGTGGAGCCATTCCCCAGTACAGTTCAAAAGTTTCCCCAGGAGGGTTGGATCAATATCCCCAGTAGATCCTGGAAGCTTATCCCCAGTAGATTCTGGAAGCTTATCACCTGCAGAGTACATACGTCTCTCCCTGACCATATTCAAAGGTTATTCCCCACCAGAGCTTATAACTGGGTTATCCTCAGCTAATTACCACGGAAAGATCATCCTCGGCAAAGTTCTTCCTATCCCCAGCGGAGTTCATCAAAATTCCCCAACATAACTTAACAACAGAATCTCCGACGAAGTTATCACCAAAATCTCAGCGAAGTATCTCTCCCCACAGAGTAATTCCCCGCAGAGTAACCTCTTCATCAAAGTTTATTCCCCAACGGAGTTATCTTCTCCTACCGGCTTATTCTTGCAATCATCATCCCCAGTGGAAACGAAGAACTCTACTCTTCAACATCAGCCCAGGATTCAACTTCCCGGCATTCGTCGAAGGATTTATTTTCCCAAAACAAAAATACATTCATAGACATTTCACATTTCGTACATCCTGCTTACATACATGATAAAGTGCATACGACACAATCTCATTTTGAGAACATCATGACATCGTGCATCTCATACATCATGACATTGCATATAACTAATGTTTTGCCTTTTCAGGAAAAAGGTCAATCCAAAGATGATTACTATCAACTGTCCCAATTCCAGATTCGATTCCTGTATCTAGCCAGGGCACGTTTGTGAATGATTGTTTGTAGATTCGATACCTGTATCCAGCCAGGGCACGTATGTAAGCAACCTTTTGAAGTTCCAGATTTGATTCCTGTATCTAGCCAGGGCACGTCTGTGAATGATTGTTTGTAGATTCGATACCTGTATCCAGCCAGGGCACGTCTGTAAGCAACCTTTTGAAGTTCCAGATTCGATTCCTGTATCTAGCCAGGGCACGTCTATGAATGATTTTTTGTAGATTCGATACCTGTATCCAGCCAGGGCACGTCTGTAAGCAACCTTTTGAAGTTCCAGATTCGATTCATGTATCTAGCCAGGGCACGTCTGTGAATGATTGTTTGTAGATTCGATACCTGTATCCAGCCAGGGCACGTCTGTAAGCAACCTTTTGAAGTTCCAGATTCGATTCCTGTATCTAGCCAGGGCACGTCTGTGAATGATTGTTTGTAGATTCGATACCTGTATCCAGCCAGGGCACGTCTGTAAGCAAACTTTTGAAGTTCCAGATTCGATTCCTGTATCTAGCCAGGGCACGTCTGTGAATGATTGTTTGTAGATTCGATACCTATATCCAGCCAAGGCACGTCTGTAAGCAACCTTTTTGAAGTTCCAGATTCGATTCCTGTATCTAGCCAGGGCACGTCTGTGAATGATCGTTTGTAGATTCGATACCTGTATCCAGCCAGGGCACGTCTGTAAGCAACCTTTTGAAGTTACAGATTCGATTCCTGTATCTAGCCAGGGCACGTCTATGAGCGATTGTTTATAGATTCGATACCTGTATCCAGCCAGGGCACGTCTGTAAGCAACCTTTTGAAATTCCGGATTCGATTCCTGTATCTAGCCAGGGCACGTTTGTGAGCGATTGTTTGTAGATTCGATACTTGTATCTGGCCAGGGCATATCTGCATGAAGAGTTTGAAGATCAACCCCTGTAACAGGCCAGGTAATTATCTTTCTTTCTCGGGTACGCAAGTTCTCGTTAAGGAATCTCTTACACGATCGACACCTTCCGATGGCATCTATAAGCCCATCTCCACAACTATCCATCATATCTCCGAATGGCATCTATAAGCCCATTCCCGACAAAGTTCTGTCACATCTCCAGATGGCATCTATAAGCCCACCCTCTTATCCACCATCTCTCCAAATGGCATCTATAAGCCCATTCCCGCCATCACACTGCTGATACTCTACTATGTGAGTGCAAATTTCTAGGCACTCTAGTGTTCAATCATCTTCCACCTTCGGATCACGAAAGGCACGCAAGCCAATCTACATCCTTAGGTCTAAGAAGATTGAACAGGGGCAACTGTTGTACCCCAAAATTTGCCCTCCCATATTCTTCAAAGTTTTGACAAGCATCATCTCAATTTGCTCAAGTCTACTCAAGGGTTGCACAGTCAAACCATCCTCCTAAGCCAGTCAAAATTAGGGTTTTGGTTCTTGCAAGAAAGTTGAGGTTTTCAAGGGCTCAATCAAGTCCCATATGCCTATACACATTGTCAAGCATCCACATGCCAAGTTTTAAGACTCATAGCATCAAGTTGCACAGTCAAAAGCCCTAGTTACTCCACAATCAACTATAGGGGGTAAAATGGTCATTTGGCAGTCAAAAGTCAAAATATTTGGTCAACATCTTATTTTGAAGCCACAATCATCATTTGATCAAGTCTTGATCATGATTCCACAAGAATGGCTCAAAAATCATCAAGATGCAAAAGTTTCTATTTTTGGACAGCTGAAAAGTCAACTATAACTTGACCAAGGCCTAACTTTTTCATGTTTCATCAGAAAAATCCCATCCAATGCTCATCTTGAAGGGGAGGACATTTCCTACAACTCGTCTTCACATTCCAAGTCCAATAAATGCTCTCACAAAAAGTTAACAATTTCAACATTATAGGTCATTTTCAAAAGTCAACAAAAAGGAATTTTAAGTCAAAGACCATAACTTGAGATTGGTAAATCAAAATGACATGGGAAAAAAGGCATTGGTTAGAGGACTTCAAGACCTTTCCAAAATGTCCAAGAACATGTTCATATGATCAAAATTGAGCAAGATATGCATTGGAGAAGTTGGGAAATTTTTGTGAAATGGCAAAAGTCAACTATCCTTGAAACTTCAATTTTTGACAAAAGAGTCCACCTTCTTCCACTTGATTCAGCCTTGTCATGCCACCCACGTGTCCCATGATCAATTTCAAGATTAAACATTAATTTTTCTATTTTTGTTTAATTTTATTTGATTTAATCCATTTTAAATCCATAAAATTCAAATAAAATCAAAAAAATTAATTAAATAACATCTTTTGATTTGAATGACTTTTATGTGTCATGAACAACCTACCAATTTCGTGCTAGGGCCATTTTATGCATAAAAATTCAAAATTTGAACAAACTTGGAATCATCTTTAATGGTGGTTATGAAGAATCCAAAAACTTAATTGCAAGGGATCATTAGCTCATAATGTGACCTATTCTCATTCATTACTACATATGCAAGTGTGACAAGCCTCATTCACGACCGAAGCATCCCTCAAACGGCCAAACCAAAATCCAAAAAAGTCAAAGAAAGTTTGAAACTGAATTCCACCTTAGAGGCCCTTTCAAGGAGATTTAGAGATTCAGACATATTGCTGGAAGCTTCAGGAGCGATTTGGGATCAAAACCACTTGCTAGAACCCAAGGAATCGTCCAACACAATCCCACGGTTTGTCCATTTTTTTCAAAATCAAAATGCATGATTCATGAACATTTGACATAATTTAAAGCTTGTTTTATATTGTTTGCAACCATACAAAGCTATTCATATCAATTAATTGGATTATCATGTACAGGATTGTGATTTGCCATTAACAACTTTTAGGGTTTTTAAGTTTGTTAATTAGGGCTTTGCTGCTCAGACAAAATTGGAACCTCCCATGCCCATGGTTGAAACCGGCTTGACGAGACGAATTCAAAACTACCCTCGCGCTCAATTTATCTTGCGCCCATTACTATTCGCTATTTTTAATAGTTGCAGGTTGTGGGGGTTTAAAACCCCCGCTATTTGATTTTATGTTGCAGGGAAAATGAAGAAGACGAAGGACGTGGACGCATATGTTTGGTCCATTCAAATAATTATGCGCGCTTTTTTTTATTCCCAGCGTGATTGATTTCTTTACATATTATTTTCTTTACCCATTATGTTAACAAGATACAGCGCTTGGCTCAGTGGAGAGGGACGTGGCTATGCATCATTGGGACCTGGGTTCGATTCCCAGGTCCCCCAAATTCCTTGTTCATATTTTTCCTAATATAATCATATGCAAGCATTCTCAAGGTGTCCCATCATGCGCTCCAGGCATCAGCTTGCCAAGTGTCCACAACCCTCAATCCAATGGCCAAAGAGTGAAGACTATGGTGTTCAGGAGTCAATGCACATGTAGACAATTCCAAAGTCAACGCAGGCCTAAGCTTATTGGGCCAAAATTGCTTCACTAAACCCTCAATTCTGGCCCAATACCCCCTGGTTCAATATGTCTTTTATTTTCTTTTTCTTTTCTTTTAATTTCTTGCATTAATGATTATTATTGTTATTATTTAATTAATTCACAAATAATTATTTTCATAAACAAAAAATCAGAAAAAAACTAAATATTTTATTATCATTATTAATTTCACTTAGTTTAGTTATTTTGTAAATAAATTCTAACATTAATTAATTTAGTTGTGTAATTAGGACAATTTTAACATTTTTTTTAATAAATAAAATTAATTTAGAGTTAGGTCTTTCACTTTCAACTTTTAATTCCTTTTCTTTTTATTTCATAAAAAACACAAAAACATTTTTTCTTTAATTAAATAATTAATTAGTTAATTAGGTTTAATGTTTAATTTAATTCTAAAAAAGGGTCAACACCCTAAGGACGTTCCCGATTAAATTTCTATTCGCGCGTATTTATTTATTTTGATTATATTTATGTATCTTTACAGAGTATGTCATAGTTAATTAGGATTTTATCGCCTTATTTAAATTCTCGCACTTTATTTTCCAAAACGGGTTTTTATTTTTGGCGATGTATAGACCCGCGCCTTGTAATAGTTAGATTTACATTTCCCGCAACTTATTTTCCGCACTCCTAACTGTTAAAAATGCCTGCAAGACTGAATGACAAATAAAATCAATCTGTAGCTCACAAATAACATGCAAAGACAAACATAAACTGAAATTGAACACACATGCACATGCCACCCCTAGGGTACGCCTCACTGGTTGCCTCGAACATGGTCATCAAGTATAGAGTGTCTTAGAGGTCGCCCTTCTGTCTAAAAGATCAAGTTGCCTCGAAACAGTTGCCTCGGATAAAAAGGATCTAGGACATTAGGGTTACTTCTAAGGCGTCCTACTATTGCTTTGGTGACCACACATGTCCCTAATAATCGAATTGACCCGAATACCTCCAACGATGGTGCTACCTACCTCCCAATGGTGGGATAGCACTATCTAAAGGACTCTTACACAGCCTAATTCCTTAGAGTAGGTAGATCTCATGGGTACTTGCTCTTCTCAAAACAAACAAAAACAAACTTTTCGCACTCACACTTTCTAAAAGTTTTCAAACAAATTTTTCATACACTCTTGAGGACAGATACAAGAGTTACTTAGAAATTTTTCAAACGAAATTTTTTCAAAACCCACACACACTTAAAAGGCAAACAATTTTTGAAAACATAAGAGCAAGTACCTAAGAGCCCGTGGATAACCACGGATAGAAAGGGTGCTAACACCTTCCCTTTCTATAAATCTACCTCCTGAACCGAGAAACATTCTCAAAGAAGGAATTTTGCTGTGCTTTTGTCCTTTCCATGTTGGAGAACATAAAAGACGGTGGCGACTCTTGCTTACCGCGACATTTTGCGAAACCAGCTTAAAAACAGTCAGTTCTATTTCCACCGATCAAATCCATCACCAAATTTTAGGTTACTTCATCACTAAGAAACTAGGTAAAAAAACCATTAATTAATAACACATATTCCATATACATTGGAAATAATTCAAGTTATATAATGAGTCTCGATAGTATGTTTATTCACGATATTCATATTGTATTATGGTATAACAGATGTAAACAATTTCAATATTTTTCTTCTTTTTCATCACCAAATTTTAGGTTACTTCTTCTCCAAGAAACTATGTTAAAAGACTATTACTTAATGACACATATTTCATATACATTTCTAATAGTTCAAATTATATAATGAGTCTTGATAGTATATTTATTCTCCATATTCATATTGTATTATGGTATAATAGATGTAAACAATTTCAATATTTTTCTTCTTCTCCATCTCCAAATTTTAGGTTGCTTCATCGTTAAGAAACTAAGTTAAAAAACTATTAATTAATGACACATATTTCATATACATTGGTTATAACATTAAATTATATAATGAGGCTTGATAGTATATTTATTCACCATATTCATATTGTATTATGGTATAATAGATGTAAACAATTTCAATATTTTTCTTCTTCTTCATCACCAAATTTTAGGTTACTTCATCACTAAGAAACTAAGTTAAAAGACTATTACTTAATGACACATATTCCATATATATTTGAAATAATTCAAATTATATAATGAGTCTCGATAGTATGTTTATTCACCATATACATATTGTATTATGGTATAATAGATGTAAACAATTTCAGTATTTTTCTTCTTCTCCATCACCAAATTTTAGGTTACTTCATCACTAAGAAACTACGGAAAAAAAATATTAATTAATGACACATATTCCATATACATTGGAAATAATTCAAATTATATAAAGAGTCTCGATAGTATGTTTATTCACCATATTTATATTGTATTATGGTATATTAGATGTAAACAATTTCAATATTTTTCTTCTTTTTCATCACCAAATTTTAGGTTATTTCTTCACCAAAAAACTAAGTTAAAAGACTATTAATTAATGACACATATTTCATATACATTGCTAATAGTTCAAATTATATAATGAGTCTTCATAGTATATTTATTCACCATATTTATATTGTATTATGGTATAATAAATGTAAACAATTTCAATATTTTTTTTCTTCTCCATCTCCAAATTTTAGGTTGCTTCATCGTTAAGAAACTAAGTTAAAAAACTATTAATTAATGACACATATTTCATATACATTGGTTATAACATTAAATTATATAATGAGGCTTGATAGTATATATATTCACCATATTCATATTGTATTATGGTATAATAGAGGTAAACAATTTCAATATTTTTCTTCTTCTCCATCACCAAATTTTAGGTTACTTCATCACTAAGAAACTAAGTTAAAAGACTATTACTTAATGACACATATTCCATATACATTTGAAATAATTCAAATTATATAATGAGTCTCGATAGTATGTTTATTCACCATATTCATATTGTATTATGGTATAATAGATGTAAATAATTTCAGTATTTTTCTTCTTCTCCATCTCCAAATTTTAGGTTACTTCATCACTAAGAAACTAAGTAAAAAAACTATTAATTAATGACACATATTCCACATACATTGGAAATAATTCAAATTATATAATGAGTCTCGATAGTATGTTTATTCACCATATTAATATTGTATTATGGTATAATAGATGTAAACAATTTCAATATTTTTCTTCTTCTCCATCACCAAATTTTAGGTTACTTCATCACCAAGAAACTAAGTAAAAAAAATATTAATTAATGACACATATTCCATATACATTGGAAATAATTCAAATTATATAATGAGTCTCGATAGTATGTTTATTCACCATATTTATATTGTATTATGGTATATTAGATGTAAACAATTTCAATATTTTTCTTCTTTTTCATCACCAAATTTTAGGTTACTTCTTCACCAAGAAACTAAGTTAAAAGACTATTAATTAATGACACATATTTCATATACATTGTTAATAATTCAAATTATATGATGAGTCTCGATAGTATATTTATTCACCATATTCATATTGTATTATAGTATAATAGATGTAGCCAATTTCAATATTTTTCTTCTTCTCTATCACCAAATTTTAGGTTACTTCATCACTAAGAAACTAAGTTAAAAGACTATTACTTAATGACACATATTCCATATACATTTGAAATAATTCAAATTATATAATGAGTCTCGATAGTATATTTATTCACCATATTCATATTGTATTATGCTATAATAGATCTAAACAATTTCAATATTTTTCTTTTTCATCACCAAATTTTAGGTTACTTCTTCACCAAGAAACTATGTTAAAAGACTATTAATTAATGACACATATTTCATATACATTGCTAATAGTTCAAATTATATAATGAGTCTTGATATTATATTTATTCTCCATATTCATATTGTATTATGGTATAATAGGTGTAAACAATTTCAATATTTTTCTACTTCTCCATCTCCAAATTTTAGGTTGCTTCATCGTTTAGAAACTAAGTTCAAAAACTATTAATTAATGAAACATAATTCATATACATTGGTTATAACATTAAATTATATAATGAGGCTTGATAGTATATTTATTCACCATATTCATATTGTATTATGGTATAATAGATGTAAACAATTTCAATATTTTTCTTCTTCTCCATCACCAAATTTTCGGTTACTTCATCACTAAGAAACTAAGTTAAAAGATTATTACTTAATGACACATATTCCATATATATTTGAAATAATTCAAATTATATAATGAGTCTCGATAGTATGTTTATTCACCATATTCATATTGTATTATGGTATAATAGATGTAAACAATTTCAGTATTTTTCTTCTTCTCCATCACTAAATTTTAGGTTACTTCATCACTAAGAAACTACGTAAAAAAACTATTAATTAATGACACATATTCCATATACATTGGAAATAATTCAAGTTATATAATGAGTCTCGATAGTATGTTTATTCACGATATTCATATTGTATTATGGTATAACAGATGTAAACAATTTCAATATTTTTCTTCTTTTTCATCACCAAATTTTAGGTTACTTCTTCACCAAGAAACTATGTTAAAAGACTATTAATTAATGACACATATTTCATATACATTGATAATAGTTCAAATTATATAATGAGTCTCGATAGTATATTTATTCACCATATTCATATTGTATTATGATATAATAGATGTAAACAATTTCAATATTTTTCTTTTTCATCACCAAATTTTAGGTTACTTCTTCACCAAGAAACTATGTTAAAAGACTATTAATTAATGACACATATTTCATATACATTGCTAATAGTTCAAATTATATAATGAGTCTTGATATTATATTTATTCTCCATATTCATATTGTATTATGGTATAATAGGTGTAAACAATTTCAATATTTTTCTACTTCTCCATCTCCAAATTTTAGGTTGCTTCATCGTTTAGAAACTAAGTTCAAAAACTATTAATTAATGAAACATATTTCATATACATTGGTTATAACATTAAATTATATAATGAGGCTTGATAGTATATTTATTCACCATATTCATATTGTATTATGGTATAATAAATGTAAACAATTTCAATATTTTTCTTCTTCTCCATCACCAAATTTTCGGTTACTTCATCACTAAGAAACTAAGTTAAAAGACTATTACTTAATGACACATATTCCATATATATTTGAAATAATTCAAATTATATAATGAGTCTCGATAGTATGTTTATTCACCATATTCATATTGTATTATGGTATAATAGATGTAAACAATTTCAGTATTTTTCTTCTTCTCCATTACTAAATTTT
This sequence comes from Vicia faba, assembly GCA_948472305.1. Taxonomy (NCBI): domain Eukaryota; kingdom Viridiplantae; phylum Streptophyta; class Magnoliopsida; order Fabales; family Fabaceae; genus Vicia; species Vicia faba. The sequence goes on along the minus strand of CATIWC010000799.1, from coordinate 185,679 downwards.
AGGTTACTTCATCACTAAGAAACTACGTAAAAAAACTATTAATTAATGACACATATTTCATATACATTGCTAATAGTTCAAATTATATAATGATACTAGATAGTATATTTATTCACCATATTCATATTGTATTATGCTATAATAGATGTAAACAATTTCAATATTTTTCTTTTTCATCACCAAATTTTAGGTTACTTCTTCACCAAGAAACTATGTTAAAAGACTATTAATTAATGACACATATTTCATATACATTGCTAATAGTTCAAATTATATAATGAGTCTTGATATTATATTTATTCTCCATATTCATATTGTATTATGGTATAATAGGTGTAAACAATTTCAATATTTTTCTACTTCTCCATCTCCAAATTTTAGGTTGCTTCATCGTTTAGAAACTAAGTTAAAAAACTATTAATTAATGAAACATATTTCATATACATTGGTTATAACATTAAATTATATAATGAGGCTTGATAGTATATTTATTCATCATATTCATATTGTATTATGGTATAATAGATGTAAACAATTTCAATATTTTTCTTCTTCTCCATCACCAAATTTTCGGTTACTTCATCACTAAAAAACTAAGTTAAAAGACTATTACTTAATGACACATATTCCATATATATTTGAAATAATTCAAATTATATAATGAGTCTCGATAGTATGTTTATTAACCATATTCATATTGTATTATGGTATAATAGATGTAAACAATTTCAGTATTTTTCTTCTTCTCCATCACTAAATTTTAGGTTACTTCATCACTAAGAAACTACGTAAAAAAACTATTAATTAATGACACATATTCCATATACATTGGAAATAATTCAAGTTATATAATGAGTCTCGATAGTATGTTTATTTACGATATTCATATTGTATTATGGTATAATAGATGTAAACAATTTCAATATTTTTCTTCTTTTTCATCACCAAATTTTAGGTTACTTCTTCACCAAGAAACCATGTTAAAAGACTATTAATTAATGACACATATTTCATATACATTGCTAATAGTTCAAATTATATAATGAGTCTTGATAGTATATTGATTCACCATATTCATATTGTATTATGGTATAATAAATGTAAACAATTTCAATATTTTTCTTCTTCTCCATCTCCAAATTTTAGGTTGCTTCATCGTTAAGAAACTAAGTTAAAAAACTATTAATTAATGACACATATTTAATATACATTGGTTATAACATTAAATTATATAATGAGGCTTGATAGTATATTTATTCACCATATTCATATTGTATTATGGTATAATAGAGGTAAACAATTTCAATATTTTTCTTCTTCTCCATTACCAAATTTTAGGTTACTTCATCACTAAGAAACTAAGTTAAAAGACTATTACTTAATGACACATATTCCATATACATTTGAAATAATTCAAATTATATAATGAGTCTCGATAGTATATTTATTCACCATATTCATATTGTATTATGGTATAATAGATGTAAATAATTTCAGTATTTTTCTTCTTCTCCATCATCAAATTTTAGGTTACTTCATCACTAAGAAACTAAGTAAAAAAACTATTAATTAATGACACATATTCCATATACATTGGAAATAATTCAAATTATATAATGAGTCTCGATAGTATGTTTATTCACCATATTCCTATTGTATTATGGTATAATAGATGTAAACAATTTCAATATTTTTCTTCTTCTCCATCACCAAATTTTAGGTTACTTCATCACTAAGAATCTAAATAAAAAAAAATATTAATTAATGACACATATTCCATATACATTGGAAATAATTCAAATTATATAATGAGTCTCGATAGTATGTTTATTCACCATATTTATATTGTATTATGGTATATTAGATGTAAACAATTTCAATATTTTTCTTCTTTTTCATCACCAAATTTTAGGTTACTTCTTTACCAAGAAACTAAGTTAAAAGACTATTAATTAATGACACGTATTTCATATACATTGCTAATAATTCAAATTATATAATGAGTCTCGATAGTATATTTATTCACCATATTCATATTGTATTATAGTATAATAGATGTAACCAATTTCAATATTTTTCTTCTTCTCCATCACCAAATTTTTGGTTACTTCATCATTAAGAAACTAAGTAAAAAAACTATTAATTAATGACACATATTCCATATACATTGGAAATAATTCAAATTATATAATGAGTCTCGATAGTATGTTTATTCACCATATTCATATTGTATTATGGTATAATAGATGTAAACAATTTCAATATTTTTCTTCTTTTTCATCACCAAATTTTACGTTACTTCTTCACCAAGAAACTAATTTAAAAGACTATTAATTAATGACACATATTTCATATACATTGCTAATAGTTCAAATTATATAATGATACTAGATAGTATATTTATTCACCATATTCATATTGTATTATGCTATAATAGATGTAAACAATTTCAATATTTTTCTTTTTCATCACCAAATTTTAGGTTACTTCTTCACCAAGAAACTATGTTAAAAGACTATTAATTAATGACACATATTTCATATACATTGCTAATAGTTCAAATTATATAATGAGTCTTGATATTATATTTATTCTCCATATTCATATTGTATTATGGTATAATATGTGTAAACAATTTCAATATTTTTCTACTTCTCCATCTCCAAATTTTAGGTTGCTTCATCGTTTAGAAACTAAGTTAAAAAACTATTAATTAATGAAACATATTTCATATACATTGGTTATAATATTAAATTATATAATGAGGCTTGATAATATATTTATTCACCATATTCATATTGTATTATGGTATAATAGAGGTAAACAATTTCAATATTTTTCTTCTTCTCCATCACCAAATTTTAGGTTACTTCATCACTAAGAAACTAAGTTAAAAGACTATTAATTAATGACACATATTCCATATATATTTGAAATAATTCAAATTATATAATGAGTTTCGATAGTATGTTTATTAACCATATTCATATTGTATTATGGTATAATAGATGTAGACAATTTCAGTATTTTTCTTCTTCTCCATCACTAAATTTTAGGTTACTTCATCACTAAGAAACTACGTAAAAAAACTATTAATTAATGACACATATTCCATATACATTGGAAATAATTCAAGTTATATAATGAGTCTCGATAGTATGTTTATTCACGATATTCATATTGTATTATGGTATAATAGATGTAAACAATTTCAATATTTTTCTTCTTTTTCATCACCAAATTTTAGGTTACTTCTTCACCAAGAAACTATGTTAAAAGACTATTAATTAATGACACATATTTCATATACATTGCTAATAGTTCAAATTATATAATGAGTCTTGATAGTATATTGATTCACCATATTCATATTGTATTATGGTATAATAAATGTAAACAATTTCTATATTTTTCTTCTTCTCCATCTCCAAATTTTAGGTTGCTTCATCGTTAAGAAACTAAGTTAAAAAACTATTAATTAATGACACATATTTAATATACATTGGTTATAACATTAAATTATATAATGAGGCTTGATAGTATATTTATTCACCATATTCATATTGTATTATGGTATAATAGAGGTAAACAATTTCAATATTTTTCTTCTTCTCCATCACCAAATTTTAGGTTACTTCATCACTAAGAAACTAAGTTAAAAGACTATTACTTAATGACACATATTCCATATACATTTGAAATAATTCAAATTATATAATTAGTCTCGATAGTATGTTTATTCACCATATTCATATTGTATTATGGTATAATAGATGTAAATAATTTAAGTATTTTTCTTCTTCTCCATCACCAAATTTTAGGTTACTTCATCACTAAGAAACTAAGTAAAAAAACTATTAATTAATGATACATATTCCATATACATTGGAAATAATTCAAATTATATAATGAGTCTCGATAGTATGTTTATTCACCATATTCATATTGTATTATGGTATAATAGATGTAAACAATTTCAATATTTTTCTTCTTCTCCATCACCAAATTTTAGGTTACTTCATCACTAAGAATCTAAATAAAAAAAATATATTAATTAATGACACATATTCCATATACATTGGAAATAATTCAAATTATATAATGAGTCTCGATAGTATGTTTATTCACCATATTTATATTGTATTATGGTATATTAGATGTAAACAATTTCAATATTTTTCTTCTTTTTCATCACCAAATTTTAGGTTACTTCTTCACCAAGAAACTAAGTTAAAAGACTATTAATTAATGACACGTATTTCATATACATTGCTAATAATTCAAATTATATAATGAGTCTCGATAGTATATTTATTCACCATATTCATATTGTATTATAGTATAATAGATGTAACCAATTTCAATATTTTTCTTCTTCTCCATCACCAAATTTTTGGTTACTTCATCATTAAGAAACTAAGTAAAAAAAACTATTAATTAATGACACATATTACATATACATTGGAAATAATTCTAATTATATAATGAGTCTCGATAGTATGTTTATTCACCATATTCATATTGTATTATGGTATAATAGATGTAAACAATTTCAATATTTTTCTTCTTTTTCATCACCAAATTTTACGTTACTTTTTCACCAAGAAACTAATTTAAAAGACTATTAATTAATGACACCTATTTCATATACATTGCTATTAGTTCAAATTATATAATGATACTAGATAGTATATTTATTCACCATATTCATATTGTATTATGCTATAATAGATGTAAACAATTTCAATATTTTTCTTTTTCATCACCAAATTTTAGGTTACTTCTTCACCAAGAAACTATGTTAAAAGACTATTAATTAATGACACATTTCATATACATTACTAATAGTTCAAATTATATAATGAGTCTTGATATTATATTTATTCTCCATATTCATATTGTATTATGGTATAATAGGTGTAAACAATTTCAATATTTTTCTACTTCTCCATCTCCAAATTTTAGGTTGCTTCATCGTTTAGAAACTAAGTTAAAAAACTATTAATTAATGAAACATATTTCATATACATTGGTTATAATATTAAATTATATAATGAGCCTTGATAGTATATTTATTCACCATATTCATATTGTATTATGGTATAATAGAGGTAAACAATTTCAATATTTTTCTTCTTCTCCATCACCAAATTTTAGGTTACTTCATCACTAAGAAACTAAGTTAAAAGACTATTACTTAATGACACATATTCCATATACATTTGAAATAATTCAAATTATATAATGAGTCTCGATAGTATGTTTATTCACCATATACATATTGTATTATGGTATAATAGATGTAAACAATTTCAGTATTTTTCTTCTTCTCCATCACCAAATTTTAGGTTACTTCATCACTAAGAAACTACGTAAAAAAAACAATTAATTAATGACACATATTCCATATACATTGGAAATAATTCAAATTATATAATAAGTCTCGCTAGTATGTTTATTCACCATATTCATATTGTATTATGGTATAATAGATGTAAACAATTTCAATATTTTTCTTCTTTTTCATCATCAAATTTTAGGTTACTTTCTCCCCAAGAAACTATGTTAAAAGACTATTAATTAATGACACATATTTCATATACATTACTAATAGTTCAAATTATATAATGAGTCTTGATAGTATATTGATTAACCATATTCATATTGTATTATGGTATAATAAATGTAAACAATTTCAATATTTTTCTTCTTCTCCATCTCCAAATTTTAGGTTGCTTCATCGTTAAGAAACTAAGTTAAAAAACTATTAATTAATGACATATATTTTATATACATTGGTTATAACATTATATTATATAATGAGGCTTGATAGTATATTTATTCACCATATTCATATTGTATTATGGTATAATAGATGTAAACAATTTCAATATTTTTCTTCTTCTCCATCACCAAATTTTAGGTTACTTCATCACTAAGAAACTAAGTTAAAAGACTATTACTTAATGACACATATTCCATATACATTTGAAATAATTCAAATTATATAATGAGTCTCGATAGTATGTTTATTCACCATATTCATATTGTATTATGGTATAATAGATGTAAACAATTTCAGTATTTTTCTTCTTCTCCATCACCAAATTTTAGGTTACTTCATCACTAAGAAACTAAGTAAAAAAACTATTAATTAATGACACATATTCCATATACATTGGAAACAATTAAAATTATATAATGAGTCTCGATAGTATGTTTATTCACCATATTCATATTGTATTATGGTATAATAGATGTAAACAATTTCAATATTTTTCTTCTTCTCCATCACCAAATTTTAGGTTACTTCATCACTAAGAATCTAAATAAAAAAAATATTAATTAATGACACATATTCCATATACATTGGAAATAATTCAAATTATATAATGAGTCTCGATAGTATGTTTATTCACCATATTAATATTGTATTATGGTATATTAGATGTAAACAATTTCAATATTTTTCTTCTTTTTCATCACCAAATTTTAGGTTACTTCTTCACCAAGAAGCTAAGTTAAAAGACTATTAATTAATGACACATATTTCATATACATTGCTAATAATTCAAATTATATAATGAGTCTCGATAGTATATTTATTCACCATATTCATATTGTATTATAGTATAATAGATGTAACCAATTTCAATATTTTTCTTCTTCTCCATCACCAAATTTTGTCTTACTTTATCACTAAGAAATTAAGTAAAAAAACTATTAATTAATGACACATATTCCATATACATTGGAAATAATTCAAATTATATAATGAGTCTCGATAGTATGTTTATTCACCATATTCATATTGTATTATGGTATAATAGATGTAAACAATTTCAATATTTTTCTTCTTTTTCATCACCAAATTTTACGTTACTTCTTCACCAAGAAACTAATTTAAAAGACTCTTAATTAATGACACATATTCCATATACATTGGAAATAATTCAAATTATATAATGAGTCTCGATAGTATGTTTATTCACCATATTCATATTGTATTATGGTATAATAGATGTAAACAATTTCAATATTTTTCTTTTTCATCACCAAATTTTAGGTTACTTCTTCACCAAGAAACTATGTTAAAAGACTATTAATTAATGACACATATTTCATATACATTGCTAATAGTTCAAATTATATAATGAGTCTTGATAGTATATTTATTCTCTATATTCATATTGTATTATAGTATAATAGATGTAAACAATTTCAATATTTTTCTACTTCTCCATCTCCAAATTTTAGGTTGCTTCATCATTTAGAAACTAAGTTAAAAAACTATTAATTAATGACACATATTTCATATACATTGGTTATAACATTAAATTATATAATGAGGCTTGATAGTATATTTATTCACCATATTCTTATTGTATTATGGTATAATTGATGTAAACAATTTCAATATTTTTCTTCTTCTCCATCACCAAATTTTCGGTTACTTCATCACTAAGAAACTAAGTTAAAAGACTATTACTTAATGACACATATTCCATATATATTTGAAATAATTCAAATTATATAATGAGTCTCGATAGTATGTTTATTCATAATATTCATATTGTATTATGGTATAATAGATGTAAACAATTTCATTATTTTTTTTCTTCTCCATCACTAAATTTTAGGTTACTTCATCACTAAGAAACTACGTAAAAAAACTATTAATTAATGACACATATTCCATATATAGTGGAAATAATTCAAATTATATAATGAGTCTCGATAGTATGTTTATTCACCATATTCATATTGTATTATGGTATAATAGATGTAAACAATTTCAATATTTTTGTTCTTTTTCATCACCAAATTTTAGGTTACTTCTTCACCAAGAAATTATGTTAAAAGACTATTAATTAATGACACATATTTCATATACATTGCTAATATTTCAAATTATATAATGAGTCTTGATAGTATATTGATTCACCATATTCATATTGTATTATGGTATAAAAAATATAAACAATTTCAATATTTTTCTTCTTCTCCATCTCCAAATTTTAGGTTGCTTCATCGTTAAGAAACTAAGTTAAAAAACTATTAATTAATGACACATATTTCATATACATTGTTTATAACATTAAATTATATAATGAGACTTGATAGTATATTTATTCACCATATTCATATTGTATTATGGTATAATAGAGGTAAACAATTTCAATATTTTTCTTCTTCTCCATCACCAAATTTTAGGTTACTTCATCACTAAGAAACTAAGTTAAAAGACTATTACTTAATGACACATATTCCATATACATTTGAAATAATTCAAATTATATAATGAGTCTCGATAGTATGTTTATTCACCATATTCATATTGTATTATGGTATAATAGATGTAAACAATTTCAATATTTTTCTTCTTCTCCATCACCAAATTTTAGGTTACTTCATCAACAAGAAACTAAGTAAAAAAATATTAATTAATGACACATATTCCATATACATTGAAAATAATTCAAATTATATAATGAGTCTCGATAGTATGTTTATTCACCATATTTATATTGTATTATGGTATATTATATGTAAACAATTTCAATATTTTTCTTCTTTTTCATCACCAAATTTTAGGTTACTTCTTCACCAAGAAACTAAGTTAAAAGACTATTAATTAATGACACATATTTCATATACATTGCTATTAATTCAAATTATATAATGAGAACCGATAGTATATTTATTCACCATATTCATATTATATTATGGTATAATAGATGTAAACAATTTCAATATTTTTCTTCTTCTCCATCACCAAATTTTAGGTTACTTCTTCACTAAGAAACTAAGTTAAAAGTCTATTACTTAATGACACATATTCCATATATATTTGAAATAATTTAAATTATATAATGAGTCTCGATAGTATTTTTATTCACCATATTCATATTGTATTATGGTATAATAGATGTAAACAATTTCAATATTTTTCTTCTTTTTCATCATCAAATTTTAGGTTACTTCTTCACCAAGAAACTATGTTAAAAGACTATTAATTAATGACACATATTTCATATACATTGCTAATAGTTCAAATTATATAATGAGTCTTGATAGTATATTGATTCACCATATTCATATTGTATTATGGTATAATAAATGTAAACAATTTTAATATTTTTCTTCTTCTCCATCTCCAAATTTTAGGTTGCTTCATCGTTAAGAAACTAAGTTAAAAAACTATTAATTAATGACACATATTTTATATACATTGGTTATAACATTAAATTATATAATGAGGCTTGATAGTATATTTATTCACCATATTCATATTGTATTATGGTATAATAGATGTAAACAATTTCAATATTTTTCTTCTTCTCCATCACCAAATTTTAGGTTACTTCATCACTAAGAAACTAAGTTAAAAGACTATTACTTAATGACACATATTCCATATACATTTGAAATAATTCAAATTATATAATGAGTCTCGATAGTATGTTTATTCACCATATTCATATTGTATTATGGTATAATAGATGTAAACAATTTCAGTATTTTTCTTCTTCTCCAACATTAAATTTTAGGTTACTTCATCACTAAGAAACTAAGTAAAAAAAAAAATTAATTAATGACACATATTCCATATACATTTGAAATAATTCAAATTATATAATGAGTCTCGATAGTATGTTTATTCACCATATTTATATTGTATTATGGTATATTAGATGTAAACAATTTCAATATTTTTCTTCTTTTTCATCACCAAATTTTAGGTTACTTCTTCACCAAAGAAACTAAGTTAAAAGACTATTAATTAATGACACATATTTCATATACATTGCTAATAATTCAAATTATATAATGAGTCTCGATAGTATATTTATTCACCATATTCATATTGTATTATAGTATAATAGATGTAACCAGTTTCAATATTTTTCTTCTTCTCCATCACCAAATTTTTGGTTACTTCATCACTAAGAAACTAAGTAAAAAAACTATTAATTAATGACACATATTCCATATACATTGGAAATAATTCAAATTATATAATGAGTCTCGATAGTATGTTTATTCACCATATTCATATTGTATTATGGTATAATAGATGTAAACAATTTCAATATTTTTCTTCTTTTTCATCACCAAATTTTACGTTACTTCTTCACCAAGAAACTAATTTAAAAGACTATTAATTAATGACACATATTTCATATACATTGCTAATAGTTCAAATTATATAATGATACTAGATAGTATATTTATTCACCATATTCATATTGTATTATGGTATAATAGATGTAAACAATTTCAATATTTTTCTTCTTCTCCATCTCCAAATTTTAGGTTGCTTCATCGTTAAGAAACTAAGTTTAAAAACTATTAATTAATGACACGTATTTCATATACTTTGGTTATAACATTAAATTATTTAATGAGGCTTGATAGTATATTTATTCACCATATTCATATTGTATTATGGTATAATAGATGTAAACAATTTAAATATTTTTCTTCTTTTTCATCACCAAATTTTAGGTAACTTTTTCACCAAAAAACTAAGTTAAAAGACTATTAATTAATGACACATATTTCATATACATTTCTAATAATTCAAATTATATAATGACTCTCGATAGTATATTTATCCACCATATTCATATTGTGTTATGGTATAATAGATGTAAACAATTTTAATATTTTTCTTCTTCTCCATCACCAAATTTTAGGTTACTTCATCACTAAGAAATTAAGTTAAAAGACTATTATTTAATGACACATATTCCATATACATTTGAAATAATTCAATTATCTAATGAGTCTCGATAGTATATTTATTCACCATATTCATATTGTATTATCGTATAATAGATGTAAACAATTTTAGTATTTTCTTCTTCTCCATCACCAAATTGTAGATTACTTCATCACTAAGAAACTAAGTTAAAAAGACCATTAATTGATGACACGTATTCCATATACATTGGTTATAATTCAAATTATATAATGAGACCCGGTAATATATTTAGTCACCATACTCATATTGTATTATGGTATAATAGATGTAAACAATTTCAATATTTTTCTTCTTCTCCATCACCAAATTTTAGGGTACTTCGTCACTAAGAAACTAAGTTAAAAGACTATTACTAAATTACACATATTCCATATACATTTGAAATAATTCAAATTATCTAATGATTATCGATATTATATTTATTCACCATATTCATATTGTATTATGGTATAATAGATGTAAACGATTTCAGTATTTTCTTCTTCTCCATCACCAAATTTTAGGTTACTTCATCCCTAAGAAACTAAGTTAATAGACTATTAATTGATGATACATATTCCATATACATTGGTTATAATTCAAATTATATAATGAGACCCGATAGTATATTTATTCACCATATTCATGTTGTATTATGGTATAACAGATGTAAGCAATTTCAATATTTTTCTTCTTTTTCATCACCAAATTTTAGGTTACTTCTTCACCAGGAAACTAAGTTAAAAGACTATTAATTAATGACACATATTTCATATACATTTCTAATAATTCAAATTATATAATGAGTCTCAATAGTATATTTATTGATCATTATCATATTCTATTATGGTTTAATAGATGTAAATAAAAATGAGTGTAGGATGGTCAAAATTTGATTTTGACTGTAGAAGGGCAATTTCATATTTTTGATCTAGCCAATGACCAATTGGGTTCAAGCATGATTTTAATGACTCAATATCATAATCTTGACCTAATCACATAGTTCAAAAGATCTCAAATGCATAGGATTGACAGATGAATTTTGCAGTCAACTGATCAAAAGTCAACTATACACTGAAAAGTCAAACTTTGACTTTTTGGTCAAAATCAAGTGCCAAGGGTCATAATTCATCAAGATATGTCAAAATGTGAAACCTGTCTACCAAGAAACCTAAAATTGCAAATTAGGATTTTAATTTGAAAATTTTCATAACTTAGAATTTTTCTAAGTTATGGAAAATTCTTGTTTTTTCCCAACTTTCCACAACTTTTTCACCATGATGCAATTGGATTCAAATAAAACTTCCAACATGAAAGTTGTAGTCCTCCATGAAATATACAACTTTTATTCACAAAGTTTTCCCAAAAGATGCTTGGATCTCAAGTTATGATTTTGTGAATAGGGGTCCATAAACTTTTTAACTTAGTGAAATTTTGCCCTAGTTTAGGCAGGTTTTTGACCTAACTTCATGGCAATTTTTCACCTAGTTCCAAGAGGAACCTCAAAATGCATTTCAAATATGGATTGTATATCATGTTACAAGATTTCCAAAATGTCCAAGAAATCTCCAAGATCATTTATGGTTAAGGAGAATCGAAGAAAGGAAAATGGCAATTTATCACTTTTGTTCAAGGCATTTTCACAATGGTTCAAGTTGCAAATCTGCCCTAGCATGCTTGTACTTGGCATTACAGGTCCTAATCCTTTCTACACTCCATAATTGAACGCAAATTTATGGGATATTGTCTTTATTCTGACCTATGGAGCATTGTACAAGAGTTTAATCCATTTATGGCATAAAGTTCACAATACCATTTTCATAAAGCTTGCTTTTTGCAACTTTGCAAATCTTGAGCCATGGACCTAATATTTTGTTGCAAACAAGATCCACAATTATCAGGCAAAGTACACCAACTCTATGCAGTCCATAAGCTAGCAAGTACAACACCTTCGGCATTGTCACTTCAACTTTTCTTCAAAAGCAAGAAACTTGCAAAAGTCAATACAAGTTGTGTATCTGTTAAAGGCAAGACTTTGTATCATTTCAAACGACTTCAGAACTTTGTAACAAGCCTAAGACACGAATCCACAACATTCAAAACACTCTCAAACACAAAAAACCCAAGCTCTTGCCCAAACAAGGCATCTTTTGCAAAACCTTGGCCAAATCAATATTGGCTCGTGCGTTTTGCTTTGAATCACTTCAAACACATTCCATACCTCCTACCTAAACTATTCAGGCCTTGGTCTTGCAACTGTAACCCCTGTTTCAAGTTTCACCATTTTCATTTTTGGAGTTTGCAGGTTGACTTCTATAGGAAGATTCAAGCATCTATAAGGCAAGTTGAGCATTGGAAAAGCTTGAGGGAACTTCAAGCAAGCTTACACAATATTTTTCTTCTTCTCCATCAGTAAATTTTAGGTTACTTCTTCACCAAGAAACTAAGTTAAAAGACTATTACTTAATGACACATATTCCATATACATTTGAAATAATTCAAATTATATAATGAGTCTCGATAGTATGTTTATTCACCATATTCATATTGTATTATGGTATAATAGATGTAAACAATTTCAGTATTTTTCTTCTTCCCCATCACCAAATTTTAGGTTACTTCATCACTAAGAAACTAAGTAAAAAAACTATTAATTAATGACACATATTCCATATACATTGGAAACAATTAAAATTATATAATGAGTCTCGATAGTATGTTTATTCACCATATTCATATTGTATTATGGTATAATAGATGTAAACAATTTCAATATTTTTCTTCTTCTCCATCACCAAATTTTAGGTTACTTCATCACTAAGAATCTAAATAAAAAAAATATTAATTAATGACACATATTCCATATACATTGGAAATAATTCAAATTATATAATGAGTCTCGATAGTATGTTTATTCACCATATTAATATTGTATTATGGTATATTAGATGTAAACAATTTCAATATTTTTCTTCTTTTTCATCACCAAATTTTAGGTTACTTCTTCACCAAGAAGCTAAGTTAAAAGACTATTAATTAATGACACATATTTCATATACATTGCTAATAATTCAAATTATATAATGAGTCTCGATAGTATATTTATTCACCATATTCATATTGTATTATAGTATAATAGATGTAACCAATTTCAATATTTTTCTTCTTCTCCATCACCAAATTTTGTCTTACTTTATCACTAAGAAATTAAGTAAAAAAACTATTAATTAATGACACATATTCCATATACATTGGAAATAATTCAAATTATATAATGAGTCTCGATAGTATGTTTATTCACCATATTCATATTGTATTATGGTATAATAGATGTAAACAATTTCAATATTTTTCTTCTTTTTCATCACCAAATTTTACGTTACTTCTTCACCAAGAAACTAATTTAAAAGACTCTTAATTAATGACACATATTTCATATACATTGCTAATAGTTCAAATTATATAATGATACTAGATAGTATATTTATTCAACATATTCATATTGTATTATGGTATAATAGATGTAAACAATTTCAATATTTTTCTTTTTCATCACCAAATTTTAGGTTACTTCTTCACCAAGAAACTATGTTAAAAGACTATTAATTAATGACACATATTTCATATACATTGCTAATAGTTCAAATTATATAATGAGTCTTGATAGTATATTTATTCTCTATATTCATATTGTATTATGGTATAATAGATGTAAACAATTTCAATATTTTTCTACTTCTCCATCTCCAAATTTTAGGTTGCTTCATCATTTAGAAACTAAGTTAAAAAACTATTAATTAATGACACATATTTCATATACATTGGTTATAACATTAAATTATATAATGAGGCTTGATAGTATATTTATTCACCATATTCATATTGTATTATGGTATAATTGATGTAAACAATTTCAATATTTTTCTTCTTCTCCATCACCAAATTTTCGGTTACTTCATCACTAAGAAACTAAGTTAAAAGACTATTACTTAATGACACATATTCCATATATATTTGAAATAATTCAAATTATATAATGAGTCACGATAGTATGTTTATTCATAATATTCATATTGTATTATGGTATAATAGATGTAAACAATTTCAGTATTTTTTTTCTTCTCCATCACTAGATTTTAGGTTACTTCATCACTAAGAAACTACGTAAAAAAACTATTAATTAATGACACATATTCCATATATAGTGGAAATAATTCAAATTATATAATGAGTCTCGATAGTATGTTTATTCACCATATTCATATTGTATTATGGTATAATAGATGTAAACAATTTCAATATTTTTGTTCTTTTTCATCACCAAATTTTAGGTTACTTCTTCACCAAGAAACTATGTTAAAAGACTATTAATTAATGACACATATTTCATATACATTGCTAATAGTTCAAATTATATAATGAGTCTTGATAGTATATTTATTCTCTATATTCATATTGTATTATGGTATAATAGATGTAAACAATTTCAATATTTTTCTACTTCTCCATCTCCAAATTTTAGGTTGCTTCATCATTTAGAAACTAAGTTAAAAAACTATTAATTAATGACACATATTTCATATACATTGGTTATAACATTAAATTATATAATGAGGCTTGATAGTATATTTATTCACCATATTCATATTGTATTATGGTATAATTGATGTAAACAATTTCAATATTTTTCTTCTTCTCCATCACCAAATTTTCGGTTACTTCATCACTAAGAAACTAAGTTAAAAGACTATTACTTAATGACACATATTCCATATATATTTGAAATAATTCAAATTATATAATGAGTCACGATAGTATGTTTATTCATAATATTCATATTGTATTATGGTATAATAGATGTAAACAATTTCAGTATTTTTTTTCTTCTCCATCACTAGATTTTAGGTTACTTCATCACTAAGAAACTACGTAAAAAAACTATTAATTAATGACACATATTCCATATATAGTGGAAATAATTCAAATTATATAATGAGTCTCGATAGTATGTTTATTCACCATATTCATATTGTATTATGGTATAATAGATGTAAACAATTTCAATATTTTTGTTCTTTTTCATCACCAAATTTTAGGTTACTTCTTCACCAAGAAATTATGTTAAAAGACTATTAATTAATGACACATATTTCATATACATTGCTAATATTTCAAATTATATAATGAGTCTTGATAGTATATTGATTCACCATATTCATATTGTATTATGGTATAAAAAATGTAAACAATTTCAATATTTTTCTTCTTCTCCATCTCAAAATTTTAGGTTGCTTCATCGTTAAGAAACTAAGTTAAAAAACTATTAATTAATGACACATATTTCATATACATTGTTTATAACATTAAATTATATAATGAGACTTGATAGTATATTTATTCACCATATTCATATTGTATTATGGTATAATAGAGGTAAACAATTTCAATATTTTTCTTCTTCTCCATCACCAAATTTTAGGTTACTTCATCACTAAGAAACTAAGTTAAAAGACTATTACTTAATGACACATATTCCATATACATTTGAAATAATTCAAATTATATAATGAGTCTCGATAGTATGTTTATTCACCATATTCATATTGTATTATGGTATAATAGATGTAAACAATTTCAATATTTTTCTTCTTCTCCATCACCAAATTTTAGGTTACTTCATCAACAAGAAACTAAGTAAAAAAATATTAATTAATGACACATATTCCATATACATTGAAAATAATTCAAATTATATAATGAGTCTCGATAGTATGTTTATTCACCATATTTATATTGTATTATGGTATATTATATGTAAACAATTTCAATATTTTTCTTCTTTTTCATCACCAAATTTTAGGTTACTTCTTCACCAAGAAACTAAGTTAAAAGACTATTAATTAATGACACATTCTTCATATACATTGCTAATAATTCAAATTATATAATGAGAACCGATAGTATATTTATTCACCATATTCATATTATATTATGGTATAATAGATGTAAACAATTTCAATAATTTTCTTCTTCTCCATCACCAAATTTTAGGTTACTTCTTCACTAAGAAACTAAGTTAAAAGACTATTACTTAATGACACATATTCCATATATATTTGAAATAATTTAAATTATATAATGAGTCTCGATAGTATGTTTATTCACCATATACATATTGTATTATGGTATAATAGATGTAAACAATTTCAGTATTTTTTTTCTTCTCCATCACTAAATTTTAGGTTACTTCATCACTAAGAAACTACGTAAAAAAACTATTAATTAATGACACATATTCCATATATAGTGGAAATAATTCAAATTATATAATGAGTCTCGATAGTATGTTTATTCACCATATTCATATTGTATTATGGTATAATAGATGTAAACAATTTCAATATTTTTGTTCTTTTTCATCACCAAATTTTAGGTTACTTCTTCACCAAGAAATTATGTTAAAAGACTATTAATTAATGACACATATTTCATATACATTGCTAATATTTCAATTTATATAATGAGTCTTGATAGTATATTGATTCACCATATTCATATTGTATTATGGTATAAAAAATGTAAACAATTTCAATATTTTTCTTCTTCTCCATCTCCAAATTTTAGGTTGCTTCATCGTTAAGAAACTAAGTTAAAAAACTATTAATTAATGACACATATTTCATATACATTGTTTATAACATTAAATTATATAATGAGACTTGATAGTATATTTATTCACCATATTCATATTGTATTATGGTATAATAGAGGTAAACAATTTCAATATTTTTCTTCTTCTCCATCACCAAATTTTAGGTTACTTCATCACTAAGAAACTAAGTTAAAAGACTATTACTTAATGACACATATTCCATATACATTTGAAATAATTCAAATTATATAATGAGTCTCGATAGTATGTTTATTCACCATATTCATATTGTATTATGGTATAATAGATGTAAACAATTTCAATATTTTTCTTCTTCTCCATCACCAAATTTTAGGTTACTTCATCAACAAGAAACTAAGTAAAAAAATATTAATTAATGACACATATTCCATATACATTGAAAATAATTCAAATTATATAATGAGTCTCGATAGTATGTTTATTCACCATATTTATATTGTATTATGGTATATTATATGTAAACAATTTCAATATTTTTCTTCTTTTTCATCACCAAATTTTAGGTTACTTCTTCACCAAGAAACTAAGTTAAAAGACTATTAATTAATGACATATATTTCATATACATTGCTAATAATTCAAATTATATAATGAGAACCGATAGTATATTTATTCACCATATTCATATTATATTATGGTATAATAGATGTAAACAATTTCAATAATTTTCTTCTTCTCCATCACCAAATTTTAGGTTACTTCTTCACTAAGAAACTAAGTTAAAAGACTATTATTAATGACACATATTCCATATATATTTGAAATAATTTAAATTATATAATGAGTCTCGATAGTATGTTTATTCACCATATACATATTGTATTATGGTATAATAGATGTAAACAATTTCAGTATTTTTTTTCTTCTCCATCACTAAATTTTAGGTTACTTCATCACTAAGAAACTACGTAAAAAAACTATTAATTAATGACACATATTCCATATATAGTGGAAATAATTCAAATTATATAATGAGTCTCGATAGTATGTTTATTCACCATATTCATATTGTATTATGGTATAAAAGATGTAAACAATTTCAATATTTTTGTTCTTTTTCATCACCAAATTTTAGGTTACTTCTTCACCAAGAAATTATGTTAAAAGACTATTAATTAATGACACATATTTCATATACATTGCTAATATTTCAAATTATATAATGAGTCTTGATAGTATATTGATTCACCATATTCATATTGTATTATGGTATAAAAATGTAAACAATTTCAATATTTTTCTTCTTCTCCATCTCCAAATTTTAGGTTGCTTCATCGTTAAGAAACTAAGTTAAAAAACTATTAATTAATGACACATATTTCATATACATTGTTTATAATATTAAATTATATAATGAGACTTGATAGTATATTTATTCACCATATTCATATTGTATTATGGTATAATAGAGGTAAACAATTTCAATATTTTTCTTCTTCTCCATCACCAAATTTTAGGTTACTTCATCACTAAGAAACTAAGTTAAAAGACTATTACTTAATGACACATATTCCGTATACATTTGAAATAATTCAAATTATATAATGAGTCTCGATAGTATGTTTATTCACCATATTCATATTGTATTATGGTATAATAGATGTAAACAATTTCAATATTTTTCTTCTTCTCCATCACCAAATTTTAGGTTACTTCATCAACAAGAAACTAAGTAAAAAAATATTAATTAATGACACATATTCCATATACATTGAAAATAATTCAAATTATATAATGAGTCTCGATAGTATGTTTATTCACCATATTTATATTGTATTATGGTATATTATATGTAAACAATTTCAATATTTTTCTTCTTTTTCATCACCAAATTTTAGGTTACATCTTCACCAAGAAACTAAGTTAAAAGACTATTAATTAATGACACATATTTCATATACATTGCTAATAATTCAAATTATATAATGAGAACCGATAGTATATTTATTCACCATATTCATATTATATTATGGTATAATAGATGTAAACAATTTCAATATTTTTCTTCTTCTCCATCACCAAATTTTAGGTTACTTCTTCACTAAGAAACTAAGTTAAAAGACTATTACTTAATGACACATATTCCATATATATTTGAAATAATTTAAATTATATAATGAGTCTCGATAGTATGTTTATTCACCATATACATATTGTATTATGGTATAATAGATGTAAAGAATTTCAGTATTTTTCTTCTTCTCCATCACCAAATTTTAGGTTACTTCATCACTAAGAAACTACGTAAAAAAACTATTAATTAATGACACATATTCCATATACATTGGAAATAATTCAAATTATATAATGAGTCTCGATAGTATTTTTATTCACCATATTCATATTGTATTATGGTATAATAGATGTAAACAATTTCAATATTTTTCTTCTTTTTCATCATCAAATTTTAGGTTACTTCTTCACCAAGAAACTATGTTAAAAGACTATTAATTAATGACACATATTTCATATACATTGCTAATAGTTCAAATTATATAATGAGTCTTGATAGTATATTGATTCACCATATTCATATTGTATTATGGTATAATAAATGTAAACAATTTCAATATTTTTCTTCTTCTCCATCTCCAAATTTTAGGTTGCTTCATCGTTAAGAAACTAAGTTAAAAAACTATTAATTAATGACACATATTTTATATACATTGGTTATAACATTAAATTATATAATGAGGCTTGATAGTATATTTATTCACCATATTCATATTGTATTATGGTATAATAGATGTAAACAATTTCAATATTTTTCTTCTTCTCCATCACCAAATTTTGGGTTACTTCATCACTAAGAAACTAAGTTAAAAGACTATTACTTAATGACACATATTCCATATACATTTTAAATAATTCAAATTATATAATGAGTCTCGATAGTATGTTTATTCACCATATTCATATTGTATTATGGTATAATAGATGTAAACAATTTCAGTATTTTTCTTCTTCTCCAACATTAAATTTTAGGTTACTTCATCACTAAGAAACTAAGTAAAAAAAAATATTAATTAATGACACATATTCCATATACATTTGAAATAATTCAAATTATATAATGAGTCTCGATAGTATGTTTATTCACCATATTTATATTGTATTATGGTATATTAGATGTAAACAATTTCAATATTTTCTTCTTTTTCATCACCAAATTTTAGGTTACTTCTTCACCAAAGAAACTAAGTTAAAAGACTATTAATTAATGACACATATTTCATATACATTGCTAATAATTCAAATTATATAATGAGTCTCGATAGTATATGTATTCACCATATTCATATTGTATTATAGTATAATAGATGTAACCAGTTTCAATATTTTTCTTCTTCTCCATCACCAAATTTTTGGTTACTTCATCACTAAGAAACTAAGTAAAAAAACTATTAATTAATGACACATATTCCATATACATTGGAAATAATTCAAATTATATAATGAGTCTCGATAGTATGTTTATTCACCATATTCATATTGTATTATGGTATAATAGATGTAAACAATTTCAATATTTTTCTTCTTTTTCATCACCAAATTTTACGTTACTTCTTCACCAAGAAACTAATTTAAAAGACTATTAATTAATGACACATATTTCATATACATTGCTAATAGTTCAAATTATATAATGATACTAGATAGTATATTTATTCACCATATTCATATTGTATTATGGTATAATAGATGTAAACAATTTCAATATTTTTCTTCTTCTCCATCTCCAAATTTTAGGTTGCTTCATCGTTAAGAAACTAAGTTTAAAAACTATTAATTAATGACACGTATTTCATATACTTTGGTTATAACATTAAATTATTTAATGAGGCTTGATAGTATATTTATTCACCATATTCATATTGTATTATGGTATAATAGATGTAAACAATTTAAATATTTTTCTTCTTTTTCATCACCAAATTTTAGGTAACTTTTTCACCAAAAAACTAAGTTAAAAGACTATTAATTAATGACACATATTTCATATACATTTCTAATAATTCAAATTATATAATGACTCTCGATAGTATATTTATCCACCATATTCATATTGTATTATGGTATAATAGATGTAAACAATTTCAATATTTTTCTTCTTCTCCATCAGTAAATTTTAGGTTACTTCTTCACCAAGAAACTAAGTTAAAAGACTATTAATTAATGACACATATTCCATATACATTGGTAATAACTCAAATTATATAATGAGGCCTGGTGGTATATTTATTCACCATATTCATATTGTGTTATGGTATAATAGATGTAAACAATTTTAATATTTTTCTTCTTCTCCATCACCAAATTTTCGGTTACTTCATCACTAAGAAATTAAGTTAAAAGACTATTATTTAATGACACATATTCCATATACATTTGAAATAATTCAATTATCTAATGAGTCTCGATAGTATATTTATTCACCATATTCATATTGTATTATCGTATAATAGATGTAAACAATTTTAGTATTTTCTTCTTCTCCATCACCAAATTGTAGATTACTTCATCACTAAGAAACTAAGTTAAAAAGACCATTAATTGATGACACGTATTCCATATACATTGGTTATAATTCAAATTATATAATGAGACCCGGTAATATATTTAGTCACCATACTCATATTGTATTATGGTATAATAGATGTAAACAATTTCAATATTTTTCTTCTTCTCCATCACCAAATTTTAGGGTACTTCGTCACTAAGAAACTAAGTTAAAAGACTATTACTAAATTACACATATTCCATATACATTTGAAATAATTCAAATTATCTAATGATTATCGATATTATATTTATTCACCATATTCATATTGTATTATGGTATAATAGATGTAAACGATTTCAGTATTTTCTTCTTCTCCATCACCAAATTTTAGGTTACTTCATCCCTAAGAAACTAAGTTAATAGACTATTAATTGATGATACATATTCCATATACATTGGTTATAATTCAAATTATATAATGAGACCCGATAGTATATTTATTCACCATATTCATGTTGTATTATGGTAAAACAAATGTAAGCAATTTCAATATTTTTCTTCTTTTTCATCACCAAATTTTAGGTTACTTCTTCACCAGGAAACTAAGTTAAAAGACTATTAATTAATGACACATATTTCATATACATTTCTAATAATTCAAATTATATAAAGAGTCTCAATAGTATATTTATTGATCATTATCATATTCTATTATGGTTTAATAGATGTAAATAAAAATGAGTGTAGGATGGTCAAAATTTGATTTTGACTGTAGAAGGGCAATTTCTGATTTTTGATCTAGCCAATGACCAATTGGGTTCAAGCATGATTTTAATGACTCAATATCATAATCTTGACCTAATCACATAGTTCAAAAGATCTCAAATGCATAGGATTGACAGATGAATTTTGCAGTCAACTGATCAAAAGTCAACTATACACTGAAAAGTCAAACTTTGACTTTTTGGTCAAAATCAAGTGCCAAGGGTCATAATTCATCAAGATATGTCAAAATGTGAAACTTGTCTACCAAGAAACCTAAAATTGCAAATTAGGATTTTAATTTGAAAATTTTCATAACTTAGAATTTTTCTAAGTTATGGAAAATTCTTATTTTTTCCCAACTTTCCACAACTTTTTCACCATGATGCAATTGGATTCAAATAAAACTTCCAACATGAAAGTTGTAGTCCTCCATGAAATATACAACTTTTATTCACAAAGTTTTCCCAAAAGATGCTTGGATCTCAAGTTATGATTTTGTGAATAGGGGTCCATAAACTTTTTAACTTAGTGAAATTTTGCCCTAGTTTAGGCAGGTTTTTGACCTAACTTCATGGCAATTTTTAACCTAGTTCCAAGAGGAACCTCAAAATGCATTTCAAATATGGATTGTATATCATGTTACAAGATTTCCAAAATGTCCAAGAACTCTCCAAGATCATTTATGGTTAAGGAGAATCGAAGAAAGGAAAATGGCAATTTATCACTTTTGTTCAAGGCATTTTCACAATGGTTCAAGTTGCAAATCTGCCCTAGCATGCTTGTACTTGGCATTACAGGTCCTAATCCTTTCTACACTCCATAATTGAACGCAAATTTATGGGATATTGTCTTTATTCTGACCTATGGAGCATTGTACAAGAGTTTAATCCATTTATGGCATAAAGTTCACAATACCATTTTCATAAAGCTTGCTTTTTGCAACTTTGCAAATCTTGAGCCATGGACCTAATATTTTGTTGCAAACAAGATCCACAATTATCAGGCAAAGTACACCAACTCTATGCAGTCCATAAGCTAGCAAGTACAACACCTTAGGCATTGTCACTTCAACTTTTCTTCAAAAGCAAGAAACTTGCAAAAGTCAATACAAGTTGTGTATCTGTTAAAGGCAAGACTTTGTATCATTTCAAACGACTTCAGAACTTTGTAACAAGCCTAAGACACGAATCCACAACATTCAAAACACTCTCAAACACAAAAAACCCAAGCTCTTGCCCAAACAAGGCATCTTTTGCAAAACCTTGGCCAAATCAATATTGGCTCGTGCGTTTTGCTTTGAATCACTTCAAACACATTCCATACCTCCTACCTAAACTATTCAGGCCTTGGTCTTGCAACTGTAACCCCTGTTTCAAGTTTCACCATTTTCATTTTTGGAGTTTGCAGGTTGACTTCTATAGGAAGATTCAAGCATCTATAAGGCAAGTTGAGCATTGGAAAAGCTTGAGGGAACTTCAAGCAAGCTTACACAATATTTTTCTTCTTCTCCATCAGTAAATTTTAGGTTACTTCTTCACCAAGAAACTAAGTTAAAAGACTATTACTTAATGACACATATTCCATATACATTTGAAATAATTCAAATTATATAATGAGTCTCGATAGTATGTTTATTCACCATATTCATATTGTATTATGGTATAATAGATGTAAACAATTTCAGCATTTTTCTTCTTCTCCATCACCAAATTTTAGGTTACTTCATCACTAAGAAACTAAGTAAAAAAACTATTAATTAATGACACATATTCCATATACATTGGAAACAATTAAAATTATATAATGAGTCTCGATAGTATGTTTATTCACCATATTCATATTGTATTATGGTATAATAGATGTAAACAATTTCAATATTTTTCTTCTTCTCCATCACCAAATTTTAGGTTACTTCATCACTAAGAATCTAAATAAAAAAAATATTAATTAATGACACATATTCCATATACATTGGAAATAATTCAAATTATATAATGAGTCTCGATAGTATGTTTATTCACCATATTAATATTGTATTATGGTATATTAGATGTAAACAATTTCAATATTTTTCTTCTTTTTCATCACCAAATTTTAGGTTACTTCTTCACCAAGAAGCTAAGTTAAAAGACTATTAATTAATGACACATATTTCATATACATTGCTAATAATTCAAATTATATAATGAGTCTCGATAGTATATTTATTCACCATATTCATATTGTATTATAGTATAATAGATGTAACCAATTTCAATATTTTTCTTCTTCTCCATCACCAAATTTTGTCTTACTTTATCACTAAGAAATTAAGTAAAAAAACTATTAATTAATGACACATATTCCATATACATTGGAAATAATTCAAATTATATAATGAGTCTCGATAGTATGTTTATTCACCATATTCATATTGTATTATGGTATAATAGATGTAAACAATTTCAATATTTTTCTTCTTTTTCATCACCAAATTTTACGTTACTTCTTCACCAAGAAACTAATTTAAAAGACTCTTAATTAATGACACATATTTCATATACATTGCTAATAGTTCAAATTATATAATGATACTAGATAGTATATTTATTCAACATATTCATATTGTATTATGGTATAATAGATGTAAACAATTTCAATATTTTTCTTTTTCATCACCAAATTTTAGGTTACTTCTTCACCAAGAAACTATGTTAAAAGACTATTAATTAATGACACATATTTCATATACATTGCTAATAGTTCAAATTATATAATGAGTCTTGATAGTATATTTATTCTCTATATTCATATTGTATTATGGTATAATAGATGTAAACAATTTCAATATTTTTCTACTTCTCCATCTCCAAATTTTAGGTTGCTTCATCATTTAGAAACTAAGTTAAAAAACTATTAATTAATGACACATATTTCATATACATTGGTTATAACATTAAATTATATAATGAGGCTTGATAGTATATTTATTCACCATATTCATATTGTATTATGGTATAATTGATGTAAACAATTTCAATATTTTTCTTCTTCTCCATCACCAAATTTTCGGTTACTTCATCACTAAGAAACTAAGTTAAAAGACTATTACTTAATGACACATATTCCATATATATTTGAAATAATTCAAATTATATAATGAGTCACGATAGTATGTTTATTCATAATATTCATATTGTATTATGGTATAATAGATGTAAACAATTTCAGTATTTTTTTTCTTCTCCATCACTAGATTTTAGGTTACTTCATCACTAAGAAACTACGTAAAAAAACTATTAATTAATGACACATATTCCATATATAGTGGAAATAATTCAAATTATATAATGAGTCTCGATAGTATGTTTATTCACCATATTCATATTGTATTATGGTATAATAGATGTAAACAATTTCAATATTTTTGTTCTTTTTCATCACCAAATTTTAGGTTACTTCTTCACCAAGAAATTATGTTAAAAGACTATTAATTAATGACACATATTTCATATACATTGCTAATATTTCAAATTATATAATGAGTCTTGATAGTATATTGATTCACCATATTCATATTGTATTATGGTATAAAAAATGTAAACAATTTCAATATTTTTCTTCTTCTCCATCTCCAAATTTTAGGTTGCTTCATCGTTAAGAAACTAAGTTAAAAAACTATTAATTAATGACACATATTTCATATACATTGTTTATAACATTAAATTATATAATGAGACTTGATAGTATATTTATTCACCATATTCATATTGTATTATGGTATAATAGAGGTAAACAATTTCAATATTTTTCTTCTTCTCCATCACCAAATTTTAGGTTACTTCATCACTAAGAAACTAAGTTAAAAGAACTATTACTTAATGACACACATTCCATATACATTGAAATAATTCAAATTATATAATGAGTCTCGATAGTATGTTTATTCACCATATTCATATTGTATTATGGTATAATAGATGTAAACAATTTCAATATTTTTCTTCTTCTCCATCACCAAATTTTAGGTTACTTCATCAACAAGAAACTAAGTAAAAAAATATTAATTAATGACACATATTCCATATACATTGAAAATAATTCAAATTATATAATGAGTCTCGATAGGTATGTTTATTCACCATATTTATATTGTATTATGGTATATTATATGTAAACAATTTCAATATTTTTCTTCTTTTTCATCACCAAATTTTAGGTTACTTCTTCACCAAGAAAACTAAGTTAAAAGACTATTAATTAATGACACATATTTCATATACATTGCTAATAATTCAAATTATATAATGAGAACCGATAGTATATTTATTCACCATATTCATATTATATTATGGTATAATAGATGTAAACAATTTCAATAATTTTCTTCTTCTCCATCACCAAATTTTAGGTTACTTCTTCACTAAGAAACTAAGTTAAAAGACTATTACTTAATGACACATATTCCATATATATTTGAAATAATTTAAATTATATAATGAGTCTCGATAGTATGTTTATTCACCATATACATATTGTATTATGGTATAATAGATGTAAACAATTTCAGTATTTTTTTTTCTTCTCCATCACTAAATTTTAGGTTACTTCATCACTAAGAAACTACGTAAAAAAACTATTAATTAATGACACATATTCCCATATATAGTAGGGAAATAATTCAAATTATATAATGAATAGTATGTTTATTCACCATATTCATATTGTATTATGGTATAATAGATGTAAACAATTTCAATATTTTTGTTCTTTTTCATCACCAAATTTTAGGTTACTTCTTCACCAAGAAATTATGTTAAAAGACTATTAATTAATGACACATATTTCATATACATTGCTAATATTTCAAATTATATAATGAGTCTTGATAGTATATTGATTCACCATATTCATATTGTATTATGGTATAAAAAATGTAAACAATTTCAATATTTTTCTTCTTCTCCATCTCCAAATTTTAGGTTGCTTCATCGTTAAGAAACTAAGTTAAAAAACTATTAATTAATGACACATATTTCATATACATTGTTTATAACATTAAATTATATAATGAGACTTGATAGTATATTTATTCACCATATTCATATTGTATTATGGTATAATAGAGGTAAACAATTTCAATATTTTTCTTCTTCTCCATCACCAAATTTTAGGTTACTTCATCACTAAGAAACTAAGTTAAAAGACTATTACTTAATGACACATATTCCATATACATTTGAAATAATTCAAATTATATAATGAGTCTCGATAGTATGTTTATTCACCATATTCATATTGTATTATGGTATAATAGATGTAAACAATTTCAATATTTTTCTTCTTCTCCATCACCAAATTTTAGGTTACTTCATCAACAAGAAACTAAGTAAAAAAATATTAATTAATGACACATATTCCATATACATTGAAAATAATTCAAATTATATAATGAGTCTCGATAGTATGTTTATTCACCATATTTATATTGTATTATGGTATATTATATGTAAACAATTTCAATATTTTTCTTCTTTTTCATCACCAAATTTTAGGTTACTTCTTCACCAAGAAACTAAGTTAAAAGACTATTAATTAATGACACATATTTCATATACATTGCTAATAATTCAAATTATATAATGAGAACCGATAATATATTTATTCACCATATTCATATTATATTATGGTATAATAGATGTAAACAATTTTAATAATTTTCTTCTTCTCCATCACCAAATTTTAGGTTACTTCTTCACTAAGAAACTAAGTTAAAAGACTATTACTTAATGACACATATTCCATATATATTTGAAATAATTTAAATTATATAATGAGTCTCGATAGTATGTTTATTCACCATATACATATTGTATTATGGTATAATAGATGTAAACAATTTCAGTATTTTTTTTCTTCTCCATCACTAAATTTTAGGTTACTTCATCACTAAGAAACTACGTAAAAAAACTATTAATTAATGACACATATTCCATATATAGTGGAAATAATTCAAATTATATAATGAGTCTCGATAGTATGTTTATTCACCATATTCATATTGTATTATGGTATAAAAGATGTAAACAATTTCAATATTTTTGTTCTTTTTCATCACCAAATTTTAGGTTACTTCTTCACCAAGAAATTATGTTAAAAGACTATTAATTAATGACACATATTTCATATACATTGCTAATATTTCAAATTATATAATGAGTCTTGATAGTATATTGATTCACCATATTCATATTGTATTATGGTATAAAAAATGTAAACAATTTCAATATTTTTCTTCTTCTCCATCTCCAAATTTTAGGTTGCTTCATCGTTAAGAAACTAAGTTAAAAAACTATTAATTAATGACACATATTTCATATACATTGTTTATAACATTAAATTATATAATGAGACTTGATAGTATATTTATTCACCATATTCATATTGTATTATGGTATAATAGAGGTAAACAATTTCAATATTTTTCTTCTTCTCGATCACCAAATTTTAGGTTACTTCATCACTAAGAAACTAAGTTAAAAGACTATTACTTAATGACACATATTCCGTATACATTTGAAATAATTCAAATTATATAATGAGTCTCGATAGTATGTTTATTCACCATATTCATATTGTATTATGGTATAATAGATGTAAACAATTTCAATATTTTTCTTCTTCTCCATCACCAAATTTTAGGTTACTTCATCAACAAGAAACTAAGTAAAAAAATATTAATTAATGACACATATTCCATATACATTGAAAATAATTCAAATTATATAATGAGTCTCGATAGTATGTTTATTCACCATATTAATATTGTATTATGGTATATTATATGTAAACAATTTCAATATTTTTCTTCTTTTTCATCACCAAATTTTAGGTTACTTCTTCACCAAGAAACTAAGTTAAAAGACTATTAATTAATGACACATATTTCATATACATTGCTAATAATTCAAATTATATAATGAGAACCGATAGTATATTTATTCACCATATTCATATTATATTATGGTATAATAGATGTAAACAATTTCAATATTTTTCTTCTTCTCCATCACCAAATTTTAGGTTACTTCTTCACTAAGAAACTAAGTTAAAAGACTATTACTTAAAGACACATATTCCATATATATTTGAAATAATTTAAATTATATAATGAGTCTCGATAGTATGTTTATTCACCATATACATATTGTATTATGGTATAATAGATGTAAAGAATTTCAGTATTTTTCTTCTTCTCCATCACCAAATTTTAGGTTACTTCATCACTAAGAAACTACGTAAAAAAACTATTAATTAATGACACATATTCCATATACATTGGAAATAATTCAAATTATATAATGAGTCTCGATAGTATTTTTATTCACCATATTCATATTGTATTATGGTATAATAGATGTAAACAATTTCAATATTTTTCTTCTTTTTCATCATCAAATTTTAGGTTACTTCTTCACCAAGAAACTATGTTAAAAGACTATTAATTAATGACACATATTTCATATACATTGCTAATAGTTCAAATTATATAATGAGTCTTGATAGTATATTGATTCACCATATTCATATTGTATTATGGTATAATAAATGTAAACAATTTCAATATTTTTCTTCTTCTCCATCTCCAAATTTTAGGTTGCTTCATCGTTAAGAAACTAAGTTAAAAAACTATTAATTAATGACACATATTTTATATACATTGGTTATAACATTAAATTATATAATGAGGCTTGATAGTATATTTATTCACCATATTCATATTGTATTATGGTATAATAGATGTAAACAATTTCAATATTTTTCTTCTTCTCCATCACCAAATTTTAGGTTACTTCATCACTAAGAAACTAAGTTAAAAGACTATTACTTAATGACACATATTCCATATACATTTGAAATAATTCAAATTATATAATGAGTCTCGATAGTATGTTTATTCACCATATTCATATTGTATTATGGTATAATAGATGTAAACAATTTCAGTATTTTTCTTCTTCTCCAACATTAAATTTTAGGTTACTTCATCACTAAAAAACTAAGTAAAAAAAAATATTAATTAATGACACATATTCCATATACATTTGAAATAATTCAAATTATATAATGAGTCTCGATAGTATGTTTATTCACCATATTTATATTGTATTATGGTATATTAGATGTAAACAATTTCAATATTTTCTTCTTTTTCATCACCAAATTTTAGGTTACTTCTTCACCAAAGAAACTAAGTTAAAAGACTATTAATTAATGACACATATTTCATATACATTGCTAATAATTCAAATTATATAATGAGTCTCGATAGTATATGTATTCACCATATTCATATTGTATTATAGTATAATAGATGTAACCAGTTTCAATATTTTTCTTCTTCTCCATCACCAAATTTTTGGTTACTTCATCACTAAGAAACTAAGTAAAAAAACTATTAATTAATGACACATATTCCATATACATTGGAAATAATTCAAATTATATAATGAGTCTCGATAGTATGTTTATTCACCATATTCATATTGTATTATGGTATAATAGATGTAAACAATTTCAATATTTTTCTTCTTTTTCATCACCAAATTTTACGTTACTTCTTCACCAAGAAACTAATTTAAAAGACTATTAATTAATGACACATATTTCATATACATTGCTAATAGTTCAAATTATATAATGATACTAGATAGTATATTTATTCACCATATTCATATTGTATTATGGTATAATAGATGTAAACAATTTCAATATTTTTCTTCTTCTCCATCTCCAAATTTTAGGTTGCTTCATCGTTAAGAAACTAAGTTTAAAAACTATTAATTAATGACACGTATTTCATATACTTTGGTTATAACATTAAATTATTTAATGAGGCTTGATAGTATATTTATTCACCATATTCATATTGTATTATGGTATAATATATGTAAACAATTTAAATATTTTTCTTCTTTTTCATCACCAAATTTTAGGTAACTTTTTCACCAAAAAACTAAGTTAAAAGACTATTAATTAATGACACATATTTCATATACATTTCTAATAATTCAAATTATATAATGACTCTCGATAGTATATTTATCCACCATATTCATATTGTATTATGGTATAATAGATGTAAACAATTTCAATATTTTTCTTCTTCTCCATCAGTAAATTTTAGGTTACTTCTTCACCAAGAAACTAAGTTAAAAGACTATTAATTAATGACACATATTCCATATACATTGGTAATAACTCAAATTATATAATGAGGCCTGGTGGTATATTTATTCACCATATTCATATTGTGTTATGGTATAATAGATGTAAACAATTTTAATATTTTTCTTCTTCTCCATCACCAAATTTTCGGTTACTTCATCACTAAGAAATTAAGTTAAAAGACTATTATTTAATGACACATATTCCATATACATTTGAAATAATTCAATTATCTAATGAGTCTCGATAGTATATTTATTCACCATATTCATATTGTATTATCGTATAATAGATGTAAACAATTTTAGTATTTTCTTCTTCTCCATCACCAAATTGTAGATTACTTCATCACTAAGAAACTAAGTTAAAAAGACCATTAATTGATGACACGTATTCCATATACATTGGTTATAATTCAAATTATATAATGAGACCCGGTAATATATTTAGTCACCATACTCATATTGTATTATGGTATAATAGATGTAAACAATTTCAATATTTTTCTTCTTCTCCATCACCAAATTTTAGGGTACTTCGTCACTAAGAAACTAAGTTAAAAGACTATTACTAAATTACACATATTCCATATACATTTGAAATAATTCAAATTATCTAATGATTATCGATATTATATTTATTCACCATATTCATATTGTATTATGGTATAATAGATGTAAACGATTTCAGTATTTTCTTCTTCTCCATCACCAAATTTTAGGTTACTTCATCCCTAAGAAACTAAGTTAATAGACTATTAATTGATGATACATATTCCATATACATTGGTTATAATTCAAATTATATAATGAGACCCGATAGTATATTTATTCACCATATTCATGTTGTATTATGGTATAACAAATGTAAGCAATTTCAATATTTTTCTTCTTTTTCATCACCAAATTTTAGGTTACTTCTTCACCAGGAAACTAAGTTAAAAGACTATTAATTAATGACACATATTTCATATACATTTCTAATAATTCAAATTATATAAAGAGTCTCAATAGTATATTTATTGATCATTATCATATTCTATTATGGTTTAATAGATGTAAATAAAAATGAGTGTAGGATGGTCAAAATTTGATTTTGACTGTAGAAGGGCAATTTCTGATTTTTGATCTAGCCAATGACCAATTGGGTTCAAGCATGATTTTAATGACTCAATATCATAATCTTGACCTAATCACATAGTTCAAAAGATCTCAAATGCATAGGATTGACAGATGAATTTTGCAGTCAACTGATCAAAAGTCAACTATACACTGAAAAGTCAAACTTTGACTTTTTGGTCAAAATCAAGTGCCAAGGGTCATAATTCATCAAGATATGTCAAAATGTGAAACTTGTCTACCAAGAAACCTAAAATTGCAAATTAGGATTTTAATTTGAAAATTTTCATAACTTAGAATTTTTCTAAGTTATGGAAAATTCTTATTTTTTCCCAACTTTCCACAACTTTTTCACCATGATGCAATTGGATTCAAATAAAACTTCCAACATGAAAGTTGTAGTCCTCCATGAAATATACAACTTTTATTCACAAAGTTTTCCCAAAAGATGCTTGGATCTCAAGTTATGATTTTGTGAATAGGGGTCCATAAACTTTTTAACTTAGTGAAATTTTGCCCTAGTTTAGGCAGGTTTTTGACCTAACTTCATGGCAATTTTTAACCTAGTTCCAAGAGGAACCTCAAAATGCATTTCAAATATGGATTGTATATCATGTTACAAGATTTCCAAAATGTCCAAGAACTCTCCAAGATCATTTATGGTTAAGGAGAATCGAAGAAAGGAAAATGGCAATTTATCACTTTTGTTCAAGGCATTTTCACAATGGTTCAAGTTGCAAATCTGCCCTAGCATGCTTGTACTTGGCATTACAGGTCCTAATCCTTTCTACACTCCATAATTGAACGCAAATTTATGGGATATTGTCTTTATTCTGACCTATGGAGCATTGTACAAGAGTTTAATCCATTTATGGCATAAAGTTCACAATACCATTTTCATAAAGCTTGCTTTTTGCAACTTTGCAAATCTTGAGCCATGGACCTAATATTTTGTTGCAAACAAGATCCACAATTATCAGGCAAAGTACACCAACTCTATGCAGTCCATAAGCTAGCAAGTACAACACCTTAGGCATTGTCACTTCAACTTTTCTTCAAAAGCAAGAAACTTGCAAAAGTCAATACAAGTTGTGTATCTGTTAAAGGCAAGACTTTGTATCATTTCAAACGACTTCAGAACTTTGTAACAAGCCTAAGACACGAATCCACAACATTCAAAACACTCTCAAACACAAAAAACCCAAGCTCTTGCCCAAACAAGGCATCTTTTGCAAAACCTTGGCCAAATCAATATTGGCTCGTGCGTTTTGCTTTGAATCACTTCAAACACATTCCATACCTCCTACCTAAACTATTCAGGCCTTGGTCTTGCAACTGTAACCCCTGTTTCAAGTTTCACCATTTTCATTTTTGGAGTTTGCAGGTTGACTTCTATAGGAAGATTCAAGCATCTATAAGGCAAGTTGAGCATTGGAAAAGCTTGAGGGAACTTCAAGCAAGCTTACACAATATTTTTCTTCTTCTCCATCAGTAAATTTTAGGTTACTTCTTCACCAAGAAACTAAGTTAAAAGACTATTACTTAATGACACATATTCCATATACATTTGAAATAATTCAAATTATATAATGAGTCTCGATAGTATGTTTATTCACCATATTCATATTGTATTATGGTATAATAGATGTAAACAATTTCAGTATTTTTCTTCTTCTCCATCACCAAATTTTAGGTTACTTCATCACTAAGAAACTAAGTAAAAAAACTATTAATTAATGACACATATTCCATATACATTTGAAACAATTAAAATTATATAATGAGTCTCGATAGTATGTTTATTCACCATATTCATATTGTATTATGGTATAATAGATGTAAACAATTTCAATATTTTTCTTCTTCTCCATCACCAAATTTTAGGTTACTTCATCACTAAGAATCTAAATAAAAAAAATATTAATTAATGACACATATTCCATATACATTGGAAATAATTCAAATTATATAATGAGTCTCGATAGTATGTTTATTCACCATATTAATATTGTATTATGGTATATTAGATGTAAACAATTTCAATATTTTTCTTCTTTTTCATCACCAAATTTTAGGTTACTTCTTCACCAAGAAGCTAAGTTAAAAGACTATTAATTAATGACACATATTTCATATACATTGCTAATAATTCAAATTATATAATGAGTCTCGATAGTATATTTATTCACCATATTCATATTGTATTATAGTATAATAGATGTAACCAATTTCAATATTTTTCTTCTTCTCCATCACCAAATTTTGTCTTACTTTATCACTAAGAAATTAAGTAAAAAAACTATTAATTAATGACACATATTCCATATACATTGGAAATAATTCAAATTATATAATGAGTCTCGATAGTATGTTTATTCACCATATTCATATTGTATTATGGTATAATAGATGTAAACAATTTCAATATTTTTCTTCTTTTTCATCACCAAATTTTACGTTACTTATTCACCAAGAAACTAATTTAAAAGACTCTTAATTAATGACACATATTTCATATACATTGCTAATAGTTCAAATTATATAATGATACTAGATAGTATATTTATTCAACATATTCATATTGTATTATGGTATAATAGATGTAAACAATTTCAATATTTTTCTTTTTCATCACCAAATTTTAGGTTACTTCTTCACCAAGAAACTATGTTAAAAGACTATTAATTAATGACACATATTTCATATACATTGCTAATAGTTCAAATTATATAATGAGTCTTGATAGTATATTTATTCTCTATATTCATATTGTATTATGGTATAATAGATGTAAACAATTTCAATATTTTTCTACTTCTCCATCTCCAAATTTTAGGTTGCTTCATCATTTAGAAACTAAGTTAAAAAACTATTAATTAATGACACATATTTCATATACATTGGTTATAACATTAAATTATATAATGAGGCTTGATAGTATATTTATTCACCATATTCATATTGTATTATGGTATAATTGATGTAAACAATTTCAATATTTTTCTTCTTCTCCATCACCAAATTTTCGGTTACTTCATCACTAAGAAACTAAGTTAAAAGACTATTACTTAATGACACATATTCCATATATATTTGAAATAATTCAAATTATATAATGAGTCTCGATAGTATGTTTATTCATAATATTCATATTGTATTATGGTATAATAGATGTAAACAATTTCAGTATTTTTTTTCTTCTCCATCACTAAATTTTAGGTTACTTCATCACTAAGAAACTACGTAAAAAAACTATTAATTAATGACACATATTCCATATATAGTGGAAATAATTCAAATTATATAATGAGTCTCGATAGTATGTTTATTCACCATATTCATATTGTATTATGGTATAATAGATGTAAACAATTTCAATATTTTTGTTCTTTTTCATCACCAAATTTTAGGTTACTTCTTCACCAAGAAATTATGTTAAAAGACTATTAATTAATGACACATATTTCATATACATTGCTAATATTTCAAATTATATAATGAGTCTTGATAGTATATTGATTCACCATATTCATATTGTATTATGGTATAAAAAATGTAAACAATTTATATATTTTTCTTCTTCTCCATCTCCAAATTTTAGGTTGCTTCATCGTTAAGAAACTAAGTTAAAAAACTATTAATTAATGACACATATTTCATATACATTGTTTATAACATTAAATTATATAATGAGACTTGATAGTATATTTATTCACCATATTCATATTGTATTATGGTATAATAGAGGTAAACAATTTCAATATTTTTCTTCTTCTCCATCACCAAATTTTAGGTTACTTCATCACTAAGAAACTAAGTTAAAAGACTATTACTTAATGACACATATTCCATATACATTTGAAATAATTCAAATTATATAATGAGTCTCGATAGTATGTTTATTCACCATATTCATATTGTATTATGGTATAATAGATGTAAACAATTTCAATATTTTTCTTCTTCTCCATCACCAAATTTTAGGTTACTTCATCAACAAGAAACTAAGTAAAAAAATATTAATTAATGACACATATTCCATATACATTGAAAATAATTCAAATTATATAATGAGTCTCGATAGTATGTTTATTCACCATATTTATATTGTATTATGGTATATTATATGTAAACAATTTCAATATTTTTCTTCTTTTTCATCACCAAATTTTAGGTTACTTCTTCACCAAGAAACTAAGTTAAAAGACTATTAATTAATGACACATATTTCATATACATTGCTATTAATTCAAATTATATAATGAGAACCGATAGTATATTTATTCACCATATTCATATTATATTATGGTATAATAGATGTAAACAATTTCAATATTTTTCTTCTTCTCCATCACCAAATTTTAGGTTACTTCTTCACTAAGAAACTAAGTTAAAAGTCTATTACTTAATGACACATATTCCATATATATTTGAAATAATTTAAATTATATAATGAGTCTCGATAGTATGTTTATTCACCATATACATATTGTATTATGGTATAATAGATGTAAAGAATTTCAGTATTTTTCTTCTTCTCCATCACCAAATTTTAGGTTACTTCATCACTAAGAAACTACGTAAAAAAACTATTAATTAATGACACATATTCCATATACATTGGAAATAATTCAAATTATATAATGAGTCTCGATAGTATTTTTATTCACCATATTCATATTGTATTATGGTATAATAGATGTAAACAATTTCAATATTTTTCTTCTTTTTCATCATCAAATTTTAGGTTACTTCTTCACCAAGAAACTATGTTAAAAGACTATTAATTAATGACACATATTTCATATACATTGCTAATAGTTCAAATTATATAATGAGTCTTGATAGTATATTGATTCACCATATTCATATTGTATTATGGTATAATAAATGTAAACAATTTCAATATTTTTCTTCTTCTCCATCTCCAAATTTTAGGTTGCTTCATCGTTAAGAAACTAAGTTAAAAAACTATTAATTAATGACACATATTTTATATACATTGGTTATAACATTAAATTATATAATGAGGCTTGATAGTATATTTATTCACCATATTCATATTGTATTATGGTATAATAGATGTAAACAATTTCAATATTTTTCTTCTTCTCCATCACCAAATTTTAGGTTACTTCATCACTAAGAAACTAAGTTAAAAGACTATTACTTAATGACACATATTCCATATACATTTGAAATAATTCAAATTATATAATGAGTCTCGATAGTATGTTTATTCACCATATTCATATTGTATTATGGTATAATAGATGTAAACAATTTCAGTATTTTTCTTCTTCTCCAACATTAAATTTTAGGTTACTTCATCACTAAGAAACTAAGTAAAAAAAAATATTAATTAATGACACATATTCCATATACATTTGAAATAATTCAAATTATATAATGAGTCTCGATAGTATGTTTATTCACCATATTTATATTGTATTATGGTATATTAGATGTAAACAATTTCAATATTTTTCTTCTTTTTCATCACCAAATTTTACGTTACTTCTTCACCATAGAAACTAAGTTAAAAGACTATTAATTAATGACACATATTTCATATACATTGCTAATAATTCAAATTATATAATGAGTCTCGATAGTATATTTATTCACCATATTCATATTGTATTATAGTATAATAGATGTAACCAGTTTCAATATTTTTCTTCTTCTCCATCACCAAATTTTTGGTTACTTCATCACTAAGAAACTAAGTAAAAAAACTATTAATTAATGACACATATTCCATATACATTGGAAATAATTCAAATTATATAATGAGTCTCGATAGTATGTTTATTCACCATATTCATATTGTATTATGGTATAATAGATGTAAACAATTTCAATATTTTTCTTCTTTTTCATCACCAAATTTTACGTTACTTCTTCACCAAGAAACTAATTTAAAAGACTATTAATTAATGACACATATTTCATATACATTGCTAATAGTTCAAATTATATAATGATACTAGATAGTATATTTATTCACCATATTCATATTGTATTATGGTATAATAGATGTAAACAATTTCAATATTTTTCTTCTTCTCCATCTCCAAATTTTAGGTTGCTTCATCGTTAAGAAACTAAGTTTAAAAACTATTAATTAATGACACGTATTTCATATACTTTGGTTATAACATTAAATTATTTAATGAGGCTTGATAGTATATTTCTTCACCATATTCATATTGTATTATGGTATAATAGATGTAAACAATTTCAATATTTTTCTTCTTCTCCATCACCAAATTTTAGGTTACTTCATCACTAAGAAACTAAGTTAAAAGACTATTACTTAATGACACATATTCCATATACATTTGAAATAATTCAAATTATATAATGAGTCTCGATAGTATGTTTATTCACCATATTCATATTGTATTATAGTATAATAGATGTAAACAATTTCAGTATTTTTCTTCTTCTCCAACACCAAATTTTAGGTTACTTCATCACTAAGAAACTAAGTAAAAAAACTATTAATTAATGACACATATTCCATATACATTGGAAATAATTCAAATTATATAATGAGTCTCGATAGTATGTTTATTCACCATATTCATATTGTATTATGGTATAATAGATGTAAACAATTTCAATATTTTTCTTCTTCTCCATCACCAAATTTTAGGTTACTTCATCACTAAGAAACTAAGTAAAAAAAATATTAATTAATGACACATATTCCATATACATTGGAAATAATTCAAATTATATAATGAGTCTCGATAGTATGTTTATTCACCATATTTATATTGTATTATGGTATATTAGATGTAAACAATTTCAATATTTTTCTTCTTTTTCATCACCAAATTTTAGGTTACTTCTTCACCAAGAAACTAAGTTAAAAGACTATTAATTAATGACACATATTTCATATACATTGCTAATAATTCAAATTATATAATGAGTCTCGATAGTATATTTATTCACCATATTCATATTGTATTATAGTATAATAGATGTAACCAATTTCAATATTTTTCTTCTTCTCCATCACCAAATTTTTGGTTACTTCATCACTAAGAAACTAAGTAAAAAAACTATTAATTAATGACACATATTCCATATACATTGGAAATAATTCAAATTATATAATGAGTCTCGATAGTATGTTTATTCACCATATTCATATTGTATTATGGTATAATAGATGTAAACAATTTCAATATTTTTCTTCTTTTTCATCACCAAATTTTACGTTACTTCTTCACCAAGAAACTAATTTAAAAGACTATTAATTAATGACACATATTTCATATACATTGCTAATAGTTCAAATTATATAATGATAATAGATAGTATATTTATTCACCATATTCATATTGTATTATGGAATAATAGATGTAAACAATTTCAATATTTTTCTTCTTCTCCATCTCCAAATTTTAGGTTGCTTCATCATTAAGAAACTAAGTTTAAAAACTATTAATTAATGACACGTATTTCATATACATTGGTTATAACATTAAATTATATAATGAGACCCGATAGTATATTTATTCACCATATTCATATTATATTATGGTATAATAGATGTAAACAATTTCAATATTTTTCTTCTTCTCCATCACCAAATTTTAGGTTACTTCATCACTAAGAAACTAAGTTAAAAGACTATTACTTAATGACACATATTCCATATACATTTGAAATAATTTAAATTATATAATGAGTCTCGATAGTATATTTATTCACCATATTCATATTGTATTAAGGTATAATAGATGTAAACAATTTAAATATTTTTCTTCTTTTTCATCACCAAATTTTAGGTAACTTTTTCACCAAAAAACTAAGTTAAAAGACTATTAATTAATGACACATATTTCATATACATTTCTAATAATTCAAATTATATAATGACTCTCGATAGTATATTTATCCACCATATTCATATTGTATTATGGTATAATAGATGTAAACAATTTCAATATTTTTCTTCTTCTCCATCAGTAAATTTTAGGTTACTTCTTCACCAAGAAACTAAGTTAAAAGACTATTAATTAATGACACATATTCCATATACATTGGTAATAACTCAAATTATATAATGAGGCCTGGTAGTATATTTATTCACCATATTCATATTGTGTTATGGTATAATAGATGTAAACAATTTTAATATTTTTCTTCTTCTCCATCACCAAATTTTAGGTTACTTCATCACTAAGAAATTAAGTTAAAAGACTATTATTTAATGACACATATTCCATATACATTTGAAATAATTCAATTATCTAATGAGTCTCGATAGTATATTTATTCACCATATTCATATTGTATTATCGTATAATAGATGTAAACAATTTTAGTATTTTCTTCTTCTCCATCACCAAATTGTAGATTACTTCATCACTAAGAAACTAAGTTTAAAAGACCATTAATTGATGACACGTATTCCATATACATTGGTTATAATTCAAATTATATAATGAGACCCGGTAATATATTTAGTCACCATACTCATATTGTATTATGGTATAATAGATGTAAACAATTTCAATATTTTTCTTCTTCTCCATCACCAAATTTTAGGGTACTTCGTCACTAAGAAACTAAGTTAAAAGACTATTACTAAATTACACATATTCCATATACATTTGAAATAATTCAAATTATCTAATGATTATCGATATTATATTTATTCACCATATTCATATTGTATTATGGTATAATAGATGTAAACGATTTCAGTATTTTCTTCTTCGCCATCACCAAATTTTAGGTTACTTCATCCCTAAGAAACTAAGTTAATAGACTATTAATTGATGATACATATTCCATATACATTGGTTATAATTCAAATTATATAATGAGACCCGATAGTATATTTATTCACCATATTCATGTTGTATTATGGTATAACAGATGTAAGCAATTTCAATATTTTTCTTCTTTTTCATCACCAAATTTTAGGTTACTTCTTCACCAGGAAACTAAGTTAAAAGACTATTAATTAATGACACATATTTCATATACATTTCTAATAATTCAAATTATATAATGAGTCTCAATAGTATATTTATTTATCATTATCATATTCTATTATGGTTTAATAGATGTAAATAAAAATGAGTGTAGGATGGTCAAAATTTGATTTTGACTGTAGAAGGGCAATTTCTGATTTTTGATCTAGCCAATGACCAATTGGGTTCAAGCATGATTTTAATGACTCAATATCATAATCTTGACCTAATCACATAGTTCAAAAGATCTCAAATGCATAGGATTGACAGATGAATTTTGCAGTCAACTGATCAAAAGTCAACTATACACTGAAAAGTCAAACTTTGACTTTTTTGTCAAAATCAAGTGCCAAGGGTCATAATTCATCAAGATATGTCAAAATGTGAAACTTGTCTACCAAGAAACCTAAAATTGCAAATTAGGA
This sequence comes from Vicia faba, assembly GCA_948472305.1. NCBI lineage: Eukaryota > Viridiplantae > Streptophyta > Magnoliopsida > Fabales > Fabaceae > Vicia > Vicia faba. Next base: position 143,217 of record CATIWC010000799.1, on the reverse strand, counting down.
TTTTAATTTGAAAATTTTCATAACTTAGAATTTTTCTAAGTTATGGAAAATTCTTATTTTTTCCCAACTTTCCACAACTTTTTCACCATGATGCAATTGGATTCAAATAAAACTTCCAACATGAAAGTTGTAGTCCTCCATGAAATATACAACTTTTATTCACAAAGTTTTCCCAAAAGATGCTTGGATCTCAAGTTATGATTTTGTGAATAGGGGTCCATAAACTTTTTAACTTAGTGAAATTTTGCCCTAGTTTAGGCAGGTTTTTGACCTAACTTCATGGCAATTTTTCACCTAGTTCCAAGAGGAACCTCAAAATGCATTTCAAATATGGATTGTATATCATGTTACAAGATTTCCAAAATGTCCAAGAACTCTCCAAGATCATTTATGGTTAAGGAGAATCGAAGAAAGGAAAATGGCAATTTATCACTTTTGTTCAAGGCATTTTCACAATGGTTCAAGTTGCAAATCTGCCCTAGCATGCTTGTACTTGGCATTACAGGTCCTAATCATTTCTACACTCCATAATTGAACGCAAATTTATGGGATATTGTCTTTATTCTGACCTATGGAGCATTGTACAAGAGTTTAATCCATTTATGGCATAAAGTTCACAATACCATTTTCATAAAGCTTGCTTTTTGCAACTTTGCAAATCTTGAGCCATGGACCTAATATTTTGTTGCAAACAAGATCCACAATTATCAGGCAAAGTACACCAACTCTATGCAGTCCATAAGCTAGCAAGTACAACACCTTAGGCATTGTCACTTCAACTTTTCTTCAAAAGCAAGAAACTTGCAAAAGTCAATACAAGTTGTGTATCTGTTAAAGGCAAGACTTTGTATCATTTCAAACGACTTCAGAACTTTGTAACAAGCCTAAGACACGAATCCACAACATTCAAAACACTCTCAAACACAAAAAACCCAAGCTCTTGCCCAAACAAGGCATCTTTTGCAAAACCTTGGCCAAATCAATATTGGCTCGTGCGTTTTGCTTTGAATCACTTCAAACACATTCCATACCTCCTACCTAAACTATTCAGGCCTTGGTCTTGCAACTGTAACCCCTGTTTCAAGTTTCACCATTTTCATTTTTGGAGTTTGCAGGTTGACTTCTATAGGAAGATTCAAGCATCTATAAGGCAAGTTGAGCATTGGAAAAGCTTGAGGGAACTTCAAGCAAGCTTACACGATCTTCAGGCCTCACTCAAAGCCCTCACATTTCCATATCCAAACTTAACTGAACAAGGTATTTTTCAAGTTTCTATCTCTCTATTTAGGCATCTTTAGGTCACGATTTGTGAAGCAAAAATGTAGTCCTTAACTTGCTTAAGCTGTACATATGCATAGTTTTTATTTATATTAACTGAGTAGTGAGAATTTGAAGCTTGAAGTTCATGAAAATTTTAGGTCATAAATTAGGGGTGATAAAATTCTCCCTGATCTTTTAGAGTTAGGTCATGTTCTTAATATCATTGGAATCGTGAGTTCATGAGCTACCTTTTTTGTGTTATGAATTTTTGATTTTATGCAAGCATGAGCAAGAACAGGATTTGAACACAGAAGCACGCGTTTGGGACGAAGCTAGAGGTCAGGGATGAAGGCTGTCTGGGCCTGGCGCCTTGGGCCTGTTTCTTTTCACACCCCCCTGTTTCCTTTTTGCACCCCCTTGGCCCATTTTCTATATTTTGCATATTTTTTTCATTTCTTTTATGTTTATTGACTTTAATAAAATGAGTGTAGGATGTCCCCAAGCAATGTTGGTATAGGATTTCGGGACATGAAAATCTTGACAGCATTCACATCTATAAGTTGATCAGGGTTTGGGAACAAGACCAACCCATAGATAAGGAGTGCCACAATTTCTTCAAAGGCTTGTAGATCAAGAGAATTCCAGCAGTCTTGTGCCTTCTCAAACAGAAACTTTGCCAAGAAGCCCTTGACACCACTTCTGGTTTCCCAATGTCCCTTGATGTCAGATGGTTGCAAGTGTAATGCTTGAGAAACATCTTCAGGCTTTGGTTATTTTTCCGTACCGTTGTAGGGTAGTTGATGAAGAATAGGAATTCTCAGGAGTTGAGAAAATTCCTCCAAAGTGGGTACGAGTTGGTAATTAGGGAATGTGAAACAGTGGTGTAGGGGGTCAAAGAACTGGAAGAGAACTTTCACCATGTCTTCTTCAATGTTGGAGTTGACCAAGTTGAGAAGTCTACCATGTCTTTCACTGAAGAGAGAATTCTCTGGAATCCTGGAAGTGAGCTCCTTGAGTTGAGGAGGGATTCTCACAAGGTTAACTTGAATTGTTTTTCTGCGAAGAGATTCCATGACCTACAAAACAAGAACAAAGATGAAGATCCAAACCCTTGAAATGGTTAGTGGATGCATATGATGATTTATGATGTTCATGATGTATGCACAAGCACATGTACAAACAAGTCACACAAGTTCCTAGTTTCAGGCTTGCATGAGGTTTCATAGGTAAGTACCCTCTTGAAGTTAGTTGGCTCAACCTGTCCTATAAATAGTAACCGGGTTCTAAGGAGCTCAATATCATTGGATTGTTTTCTATGTTCATTGTTTTGGTTTAGCCACTTAACTAGCGACCAAAATATTCCAAGAAAGCAACCCTCAATGAGTGTAGTATCGAGTATCTACCAACTTCGGACTGCACCAAAGCCGGCCATCTCACTACCCCTAATAAAAGGCCAAGATGGTTAAGTAAGGTTCTAAGAGTTCATTAGTGCTTTATGACATCACTCAGCGACCCCATATTCTCTTTGATTAACTCAAAGTCTACCAGTACTCACAAATATGTCGCACTAATATAGCTATTGCTTCAACCATGTCGATATACCCCGCACAGTTTCCACAACGTATTGCTATTTACCTATGAATGTTTCCCAAATCCGGGTAGAGGATTTCAAGCCCAAACAAGAGAACCAAATGTAAAGCAAACAAAGCAAACAATATAATCATGCAAAGGGTGATCTAAGCCCTAAGGTTACTCCACTTTTAAAGTTTTCCCCAGCAGAGTCTCCAGTTCTGTGATACGGTGGGAGAACTGACTTGGGATTTTGTGTTTTGTGTTCGCAAATGTTTCAGTTTAGCAAGAGTCGCCACCGACTTTTTATTTTATCCTAAGGAAAGGTCAAAAAGCACAGGAAAGACCTTTGAGATATTTTCTTGGGTTCGGGGAGTAGATTATAGAAAGGGAAGGTATTAGCACCCTTTCTATCCATGGTTATCCATGGGCTCTTAGTTACTTGCTTAGATCACTTGCTTTGCTTTTCAATTGTTTGAAATGGTGCTTTGTGTGTGATTTGAAAATATGTTTTGAAAAGAGGCCATCGTTGTGGCAAATTTTGTAATGATTCTTGTTTGAATGTATACAAAGGTGTTTTTGTCTTTTGAAAAGTTTTCAATGTTTGAAAGTAGGGTTTTGAAATTGTGTTGTGAAGTGTGTTTGGAAAATAACAAGGATGTTTTGCAAGCTTTTGATCAAGTAACTAAGAGTTGTCTACCCTATTTTACTCAAAGATCTTTCTTATGTTTTTTAACCCTTTTAACAGTGTTGTTTCACCATTGTATTTGGTGAACAACCTTGTGTTAGGATGTTAAACGGGACAGGCGCGGGACATCGTATAGACCATGATAGCAATAGTGTCAAGTATTTTTGGCAATTTTCTTGAGGGACTTGATCATTTTGTTTAGGCAACTCAGATAGCGTCATCGAGGGACTATGATCTTTTGTTTTGTTTTTGTTTTGCCAAAGTACTTGACATGCAACCATGGCCCATTTTGAAGGCAACAAGTGGATTGTAACCCTAGGGGTGCAAGTGTGCATTGTGTTTGTTTTTCATGCATTTGTCTTTGATTAGGTCAAACTATTTGTTGGTTTTGATTTTTGCATACAAACCCTAAGTCTAATCATGGCATAATTGAAAGCATTTAAAGGTGCGAGAATTTAAATTCTACACTATTACAACATGATATAGGGAGGGGGGTACAAATTTGAATTGGGGATTATTTAGACAAGAAATTAAATTCTAAATTATTACAACCAAATTGAATGTGCAAAGCATAATATTTAAATGTACAATAAATACAATAAATAAACCTTAAATAAAATGTATCATGCAAAAAATGTTTTTATGTTTGCAAAAAGTATTTTTAATGTGAAATGTAAATAAATAAAAAAGTCAATTTCAATTATTTTTGTTTTTTAGGGCAAAAACCCTAATTTCTTAAATAAATAGTATTATTTATTATTTATGTACAACAATGGATCAATTTGTATAAAAAATAAAAGTATATTGAGAAAAGGGTATTTTTAATATAAAATATTAATAAAATAAAAATATATCATTTTTGGGTTTTTTCTTGTTCTAATTATTTAATAAAATATAGTATATATATATATATATATATTATATATATATATATATATATATATATATATATATATATATATATATATATATATATATATATATATATATATATATATATATATATATATATATATATATATATATATATATATATATATATATATATATATATATATATATATATATATATATATATATATATATATATATATATATATATATATATATATATATATATATATATATATATATATATATATATATATATATATATATATATATATATATATTAAGTATATATATATATATATATATATTAAGTATATATATATATATATATATATATATATATATATATATATATATATATTAAGTATATATATATATATATATTAAGTATATATATATATATATATTAAGTATATATATATATATATATATTAAGTGTATAAAAATAATATAAATTATTTACAAAAATAAAATATATTCAAGAAAATGTTTTCAAATGTGTATAAAAATAATAAATGAAAATAAATGTATTATTTGTATTATTTTTTAATTTAAACAAAATGACATAAAAATATATAAACATTTTTATACTAGTAAAAATAAAAATAAATACCAAATAAATGGAAAAAATTTATATAAATAATTTTGTGGCATTTTTTATATTTATACATAAAATAATAAAGTCAGAATAAAAATAAAAATGCAAAAATGACAAATATGCAAGGAAATGGGCCAGGGGGGTGTGAACTGAAAATGTAAGTGTTAGAAGCAAAAATAACCAGGCCCAGCCCAGTCAACTTCGTCTTCTTCCTCAGTTCAAACAAAAACGCGCGTTTTCCACACAAACTGCTATCTCCTGATTCTGTGCTTTTTTTGACAAAACTCATAACATGAAATTTGTAGAGCATCAAACAACGAATCTAACCATATAAAAAACTTAAGCTAAATCTCAAAGACCAGAGAGAATTTCTCTGGCCCTAATTTCTAACCTAGTTTTTTCAGAAAGTTCATGGATGAAATTCTCCTAGCACGATTAATATAAATGAAAACTAAGCACGTGTATGGTTTCAGGGCTATGAATACAACATCTTTCATTCACAAACCTAAGTCTAACTATTCCTAAATAGAGAGATAGAAGTTCATGAAATACCTGTTTCAGTTGACTTCGAGCTGGACAATGCAGCAACTTCCAAGGGTGCTTGAGGTTCTTTTGAGCTTGCCTGAGGTCCACTGAAGCTTTCCCAATGCTTAGTTTGTTTTGAAGTAGCCTGAATCGTGCTACAGAACTCAACCTGCAAAGCTTCCAAACAAAAATGGCAATGTCTGTTAATGGAGTTACAGCAACTTGTGAATGATCTTGATAGCTCAGGTAGGTTGATTGGAATGTGTTTGAAGTAGTTTTGGACAAAACGCACGAGGGAATTTGAATGTGGCTTGCAATATGCAGAACTGGCCCTGTTTTGCAAGAAAATGGGGATTTTGTGCACAAGGAGGTTTTAGTGGTCAAGGACTCGTGTTTCTAGCTTGCTAGGGTATGTGAAACTTGTTTGACAACTTTGTTTTAGTTGGTTTTATCAAATGTGTGAGATGCCTTGTGTTTGACAAGTTTTCTTATCCTTGAAGCAATAAAGTGGAAGTGAGGTTATAGGCTTGTACAAGCCATCTTATCATCCTGCATACAACCCTCTTGGCCCCTCTAATTAGTGGATTTGCTTTGCAGCATAAGATATTGTTCAAGGCTCTAGGATGCTGTTTTGACATAAAGCAAAGTTCAAGCAAAAATGGCAATGTTGCTTTTTCCATTTAAGGATTAAACTAGTGTACAATACCCTAATGACCAAGACAATGCATTGGCTCAATGGATTTGCATTAAATTATGGAGTACAAACTGGTTTAGAGGCCTGTAATTGTGAACCAAGCTAGCTAGGTCAGATTTGCAAGTGGTATGAACATGTATTGGCCATGGTTGCAAAGTGAGTTTTTGCCAACTTCAAGCATTCGATTCTCTCTAACCACAAATGTGTTTGAGGAGTTCTTGGACAATTTGGAAAGCTTGCAACATGTACTACCATCCATCTTTAAAATTCAACTTAAGACTCTAAGTGCAACTATGTGAAAAATGGCCAAGAAGATGGGTCAAAATCCTGCCTAAAAACTAGGGCAAAATTTCTCTAAGTTAAAAGTTTTAGGGACCCTTGTTCCAAAACTCATAACTTGAGATCCAAGCTTCTTTTGAGAAAACTTTGTGAATAAAAGTTGTAGACTTTGTGATGGACTACAACTTTCATGTTGTAAGTTTTGTTTGAATCCATTTTCATCTTGGTGAAAAAAGGGGACAAATTTAGGAAAAAATAAGAAAATTTTATAACTTAGAAAATTTCTCTGTTATGAAATTTTTCCATTTTAAACCCTAATTTGCAATTTTGGGTTTCTTGATGAAAAAGTTTCATAATTTGACATGTCTTGATGAAAAATGACCCTTGGCACTTGATTTTGACCAAAAAGTCAAAGTTTGACTTTTCAGTATACAGTCAAATTTTGATCAGTTGACTGAAAAATTCATCTGTTAATCCTATGCATTTGAGATCTTTTGAACTTGTTGAATGGGTCAATACAATGTCATTGAGTCCTTGTTTCCATTGTTGAGCTTGATTTGCCATTGGCTAGGTCACACAGTCAAAAATTGCCTTTGTACAGTCAAAACCCTAAAACTGGCCATTTTGCCCTTTTGGTGATCTGGTCAAATTTCTTGTGGAATTGTGATCCAAACTTGATCAAATGATTCATATGAGTTCATAATGTTGATGTGGGTCAAAACTCATAAGGTTTGATTTTCAATTGGCCACAGTTGACTTTTTCCCCAATACAGCTGATTTCTAGGTCAACTGTCCAATTGACTGGGCAAAAATTTGAATCAAGGCTTGAAACTTGGTATCGACAAACTTGTGAGTCCAACATGAAGTATGAAAGTCATTTTGGGCATTGTGGGTCAAAACATTACTGTGCAAACTCAAACCCTAATTTTGGTCAACAGAGCAAGGAGGTGTCTTGAGCAGAGCAAACCCTAGCTTGATCTTGAATTCCAAGAGTCTTGTGATGAGAAATGTTGATGAAATGAGAGGGAAAATTTTGGGGTACAATACTCCTGTTATGAATGCCGCTCCGACTACCGTTGCTTATCAGAGACCGTCCCAGCAGGGGAATCAAGGGTATAATCAGAGAAGGGAGAACTATGATCCTATTCCCATGAGCTATGCAGGGCTACTACCAGCATTGATTCAGAAGAAGTCGGTCCAAACACGACCACCTCCTGCCATACCATCACCATTGCCTTGGTATTACAAAGCAGACCAGACGTGTGCCTTTCATCAGGGAGCACCAGCGCATAGTGTTGAGAATTGTTATCCTTTGAGGACTGAAGTGCAAAGGTTGGTGAAGTCTGGAATTCTATCTTTCAAAGATGTGGGACCTAATGTGAAAGACAATCCTCTACCCAAGCACGGGGGAGTGAATGTTGTAAATATGGTTGCCGGTTGTCCAGGCGACTTTCGAATTTTTGACATTAATCTGGTTAGAGGAGATTCGGTGAAGATGCATGCAGACCTCTGTGAATTTAGTTATTATACGCATGACCACGCCGGTTGTGCTATTTGTAGTACAGATATACAAGGTTGCGAGAAGATAAAGGATGATTTACAAGAGATGATGGATGAAGGTTTAATCCATATAATCAGGCCTAAGGAGGAATATGAAGAGGAGGTGAATATGGTTTCTGGATGTCCGGGTGAATTCAGAATTTTTGATGTGGATCATTTAAATGAGGATCTCGTGCAGTTGCATGCTACCTTCTGCCATACTGCTGGTAAGGCGGAACACCAATATGGATCTTGCATAGTTTATTGTCGAAATCCCCGAGGATGTTCAATTGTGAGAGAGGGTGTTCAGTTGCTGTTAGACAATGGAACTATCAAGATCACAGGTCAGAGAGATGATTATCATGAGATTGATATGGTTGAAGTTTGTTTGATGGAAGAAGAGTCAGAGGAAGAGTATGCCTTCGTAGATGAGTATTTCTCTTCAGACGAAGATTTGCTCTTCAGACGAAGATTTGTTTGCCGGAAATGACTTTTTGATGGCTGATTGTGTTGAGGAAGGGGTAAACGTCATTGTACCTTGTTTTGGTGCACCCACTCATCTTGAGGTGGAGTACCATAGCAAACCAGTTGTTACCCCGTTGGTAATTAGTCTGCCAGGTCCTGTTCCCTATGAATCAGACAAGGTTGTGCCTTACAAATACAACGCTACAATCTTAGAGGACGGGGTAGAGATTCCCATCCAGCCAATGCTTGATGTTGGAAATATAGCTGATAATAGCAGGGTGACCCGTAGCGGTCGTGTGTTTGTGCCGGTTATTCGAAGAGATGTTGTTGCTGGAAAGAAAATTGCTGAGAACGATGAGCCTAAGAAGGCTAAAGGAGAGACTAGTGGAGCTACATTAGAGAAAGAAGTGGATGATATTTTGAAGATAATTAAGATGAGCGACTACAAAATTGTAGATCAGCTATTGCAGACTCCTTCCAAGATATCTATCCTAGCTTCATTAATGAATTCCTCTGCTCATAGAGAATTACTGATGAGAGTACTAGACCAAGCTTTTGTGGAGAATGACATGCCATTATATCAATTCAGCAGCGTAATTGGAAACATTACGTCATGTAACAATTTGAGTTTCTACGATGATAAGTTACCAGACGAAGGGAGGAATCACAACCTGGCTCTCCACATATCTATGAACTGCAAGAATAATCTGTTGTCCAATGTGATAATTGATAATGGATCCGCGCTGAATGTTATACCGAGGAGTACCATCATGAAGTTAAAATATCAAGGAGCACCTATGCGCCCGAGTGGCATCATTGTGAAGGCTTTTGATGGGTCGAGGAAATCTGTCATCGGTGAAGTGGACTTACCCATCCATATAGAACCACTTTTGTTCTTGATAACCTTCCAGGTCATGGACATTATTCCCGCATATAGTTGTTTGCTAGGATGGCCATGGATACACGAAGCATGGGCTGTCACTTCGACTCTGCATCAGAAGTTAAAGTTTGTGCACAAAGGGAAGGTGGTGATCATAAATGGGGAGCAGGCGTTGTTGATATCCCATCTATCCTTTTTCAGTATCGTAGAAGCGGATGAGGCTGCTGTTGGAACCCAGTTCCAAGCCCTATCTATTGACAACATAAGGAGGAATTATAATTCTATGGTTTCGTTGAAGGACGCGCAGCAGGTTGTGTGCAGTGGTCATAATGCAGTTTGGGGACAACTTGTGGATCCACACGTGAACAAAAACAGAACTGGTTTGGGTTTCTCTTCGAAGAATGGCAAAGGCGAAAGTTTGAAGTCAAAGTCTTCTGTGAACAGTTATCATAATGTTTTCCGCAGTGGAGGGTACCTCCATCCAATTGGTTCTGGAATTTATGTTGTTGAAGAGCATGAAGCAGAGCAGGAAGTACCGAATTATGTGACGCATGGAGTCCGAGTTCAGAACTGGGTCACCATTGATGTTCCTTCTTGCATACATGTTTCAAAGTAATTTGTTTTGTTAATCTGTTTCTTTCTTTTGAAAAGCTTTCACTCTGCCCAAGGTGAAAGTATTGTATGGGCTTATTTGTTTGCTTTGATTTTTAAGATCATTAATAAAAGTTGTCTTTTCTTCTAAAAATATGTCTTTATTTTCTGTTTTTTCTTGGGAAATGGTAATCAAATAAAAAACCCTTTCAAAATAAATAATAACTGAAAATTAATCTGCATGATCACTTGTTATATGTGTCAGTTTCTAAAAGCAATCATAAATCACATGTGCAGATTAACTAAAAAACTCGTTGAATACAATGACCCTGCACCCTCTCCCAACTTTGAATGTCCTGTGTTTGGGGCTGAAGAAGAAGATTATGATGAGATTCCAGAAGAGGTCTCATGGTTGCTTGAGCACGAGGAAAATACCATTCAGCCATATAAGGAGCCTTTGGAAGTGATTAATGTGGGTTCAGAAGAAGATCCGAAGGAAGTTAAGATTGGAGCATCGTTGCATCCTGATATAAAGAGTGGTTGATTGAGTTGTTGAAAGAGTATGTGGATATTTTCGCTTGGTCTTATCAAGATATGCCCGGTCTAGATACAGACATTGTCGAGCATCGTTTGCCGTTGAAGCTAGAGTGTCCGCCAGTTAAATAAAAGTTGAGAAGAACCCACCCAGATATGGCAGTAAAGATCAAAGAGGAGGTCCTAAAACAGATTAATGCTGGTTTTCTTGTGACTTTAGTGTATCCTCAATGGATTGCCAATATTGTCCCAGTACCTAAAAAAGATGGAAAAGTCCGCATGTGCGTAGATTACAGAGATCTAAATAAAGCTAGTCTGAAAGATGATTTTCCATTGCCTCACATTGACATGTTAATGGACAGCACAGCAAAATTCAAGGTATTCTCGTTCATGGACGGATTTTCCGGGTATAATCAAATAAGAATGGCTCCAGAGGACATGGAAAAAACAACGTTTATCACACCCTGGGGAACATTCTGTTACAGAGTGATGCCCTTCGGGTTGAAGAATGCTGATGCAACGTACCAGAGGGCTATGACAACCCTATTCCATGATCTGATGCAAAAGGAAATTGAAGTATATGTTGATGATATGATTGAAAAATCCCAAACTGAAGAAGGGCATATAAAAGATTTGTTGAAGTTGTTTCAGAGTTTGAGGAAGTATCGTCTCCACTTGAATCCAAATAAGTGCCCCTTCGGAGTTAGATTAGGGAAATTGTTGGGTTTTATCGTTAGCCAGAAAGGAATTTAAGTTGACCCTGATAAAGACAAAGCGATTCAAGAAATGCCAGCACCAAGAACTGAAAAGCAAGTTAGGGGTTTCCTCGGGCGTTTGAATTATATTTCCAGATTCATTCCCATATGACTGCAAAGTGTGAACCGATCTTTAAGTTGTTAAAGAAATATCAAGGTTGTGTGTGGACGGATGAATGCCAAAGGGCATTTGAGAGTATTAAAGAGTATCTGCTTGAACCTCCTATCTTGCTCCCTCCCGTAGGAGGAAGACCGTTGATTATGTATCGAACAGTGTTAGATAAATCCATGGGTTGTATTATGGGACAACAGGATGAAACAGGGAAGAAAGAGTTTGCCATTTATTATCTCATCAAAAAGTTCACTGATTGTGAGTCGCGGTATTCCATGCTAGAAAAAATGTGTTGTGCTTTGGCATGGGCGGCAAAGCGTTTGCGGCAGTACATGTTGAATCATACCACTTGGTTGATCTCCAAAATGGATCCAATCAAGTATATTTTTGAGAAGCCTGCTCTTACTGGGAGAATTGCCCGCTGGCAGATGTTGTTATCTGAATATGATATTGAGTACCGCACTCAAAAGGCTATTAAAAGTAGTGTGTTGGCAAATTATCTTGCTCACCAACCGGTAGAAGATCATCAGTTTGCAGAATATGAATTCCCCGATGAGGATGTGATGTTCCTGAAAGTGAAAGATTGTGATGAACCATTGCCTGAGGAAGGCCCCGACCCTGAATCTCGTTGGAGTATGATATTTGATGGAGCGGTGAATGCTTATGGTAAAGGAATTGGTGTTGTGATTGTCACTCCTCATGGATTGCACATTCCTTTTACTGCAAGGTTAACATTTGATTGCACTAATAATATGGCGGAATATGAGGCTTGCATCATGGGTCTTGAGGAAGCTATTGATCTCAGAATCAAAATTCTAGATGTGTATGGTGATTCAGCTTTGGTAATAAATCAGATTAAAGGAGAATGGGATACTCGTCACCCTGGCTTGATCCCTTACAAAGATCATGCTAGAAGATTACTACCCTTCTTCAATAAAGTTGAATTCCATCACATTCCTAGAGATGAAAATCAAATGGAGGATGCTCTGGCAACTCTGGCTTCCATGTACCAAGTGAATACTTGGAATGATATACCCTGTATTACAGTTCGACGGCTGGATAGGCCTGCTCATGTGTTTACGATAGAGGAGGTAGCAGATGAAAAACTTTGGTATTATGACATCCAGCACTTTCTTCAGACTCAGGAATACCCGATTGGTGCATCGAGGAAAGATAGAAAGACACTGAGAAGATTGGCAGGCAGTTTCTTCCTCAATGAGAATGTGTTATACAAGAGAAATTATGACATGGTCTTGCTCAGATGCATGGATAGACACGAAGCAGACATGTTGATGCATGAGATTCATGAAGGTTCATTTGGCACTCATGCTAATGGGCATTTGATGGCTAAAAAGATGCTAAGGGCAGGTTACTATTAGTTGACAATGGAATCTGATTGTTACAAATTTGCAAAGAAGTGCCATAAATGCCAGATTTATGCAGACAAGGTCCATGTGCCTCCGACACTTCTCAATGTGATTTCCTCCCCGTGACCTTTCTCTATGTGGGGTATAGACATGATCGGGATGATAGAACCCAAAGCTTCGAATGGACACCGTTTCATCTTGGTAGCAATTGACTACTTTACCATATGGGTAGAGGTTGCTTCTTATGCCAATGTTACCAAATAGGTGGTTGTGCGTTTCATCAAAAACAATCTTATATGCCGGTATGGTGTGCCGAGTAGAATCATCACTAACAATGGCTCGAATTTGAACAACAAGATAATGACAGAACTGTGTGAAGAATTCGCGATTTTCCATCACAATTCGTCTCCATACAGGCCAAAGATGAATGGGGCTGTTGAAGCTGCTAATAAGAATATCAAGAGAATTATCCAGAAAATGGTTTTTACTTATAAGGATTGGCATGAAATGCTCCCTTTTGCTCTGCATGGATATCGAACATCTGTCTGCACTTCAACAGGAGCAACCCCGTTCTCCCTGGTATATGGAATGGAAGTTTTACTCCCTATTGAGGTAGAGATTCCTTCATTGCGTGTGATAATGGAAGCCAAGTTGACAGAGGCTGAATGGGTCCAGAACAGGTTTGACCAATTGAATTTGATTGAAGAGAAGAGAATGACAGCTTTGTGTCAAGGGCAGTTATACCAGAAAAGAATGAAGAAAGCATTTGATAAAAAGGCCAAACCTCGTGAATTCAGAGAAGGCGACCTCGTGCTCAGGAAGATCATGTCTTTTAACACTGATTCTAGGGGCAAGTGGACTCCCAATTTTGAAGGCCCGTATGTTGTCAAGAAAGCCTTCTCTGGTGGTGCATTAATTCTTGAAACTATGGATGGCGAGGAGTTCCCACGTCCCATGAATGCTGACGCAATCAAGAAATACTTTGCCTAAAGAAATAAAAGAACAACTCACTAAGTTGAAAACCCGAAAGGGCGGCTTAGGCAAAAAGGAGCGTCTCGGTAGGCTGAAAACCCGAAAGGGCGGTCTAGGCAAAAATTGGAGACATGAACAGAATAAATTTCCCGCTAAGTTTAAAACCCGCAAGGGCAGCTTAGGCAAAAGTTGGGGATTTTTCTTGGCAAGTAACTACGTCAGACAAGACTTGATCGTTGAAGCAACAATCTTCTCGGATCCTCACCATACTTCAACAAAAGTTGCTGCTCAGGATTTCAAAAGTTGTTAGGGGAAATGCTGGTCATTATATCTCAATGTATCTTTTCCATTATATATTACCATTTCCCAAACTTTGTAATCATCCATGGAGTCTCGCCATTCGCAGACTACCATTCTATTAATGAAATTCGAGATTTTGCCCAATTCTTTGTGTTCTTATTTTTATTTAGCTTGCAAAGACTCCATTTATTACTGATAATAATTTTTAAAGCAAAAAGATTAAAAAGCAAAATTGACTTTTCAAAAAAAAAGGGAGATCTTCACAATTCAATTTACTTTGGGATTTATGATGAAACAATGACAACAAAAATGGCGATCCTAGGAATGAACAAACTTCGGTCGTTTTAAGAAGATTTACTTCCTTCATGAAGGTTTTTCTCAGGTCATCTTGTTGGTATGTGCGCAATCTTTGTGTGTTTCTCAGATAGTTAAAGACGATACCAGTGGGTGCAAGGTACAGTATTAGATTTGTGATCCCATTATCCCCGGCCAAGTCTTGGTTCGCTTATGATTTTGGGTTTGCATGGACAGAAGTCTCCGTCCCAGATTCCCCAACGAAGTTTTCCATCATATGATGGAAGGTTTTATTCCCTTGGTGTGCTAAGATATCGCTCTTTTTGTTGTATTGGCATTAGTGTTGACTTCTTGATTTCCCGGGAAGGCTATCCCAGGGCATCTTTTGTCGGAATAGGTTTTCATGATGTAAAGTTTCAATATGCATCTTTCCCCAGGGGGGTAGGCTTGAATTCCCCAGTGAGGTTTGATTGTCTCGGCGTCAGTCTGCTTTATTTGAGGCTGGTCTTGCAATCTTCAGTAGGTATGTTGCTTTTGAAAAACGGGTTTCTCTGATGAAACCGGAAGGAAGATGTTATATCCCGGTATCTGTTTGATTTAGCTACATCCGGAGTATGTTTCTCCTCAGTGAAGTTAGGACAGGCAATGGGTTTGGTTTCCGCAGTTGTTTTTACCTTTCTTGGATTGATCTTTCTAGTTGAAGTTTAGCCCAATGTTGCTGGTACCTGGGGCGGTTTTGTTTGTTTGTACTGATTATGTATCATTTTACCAGCATATGCACGATATCACTCATACATTCATACATGCATCATGCATTGCTACAAATCATTTTTTATTGACATTATGTTTTAACCTTCCTGCAGCGCTCCTTGCTTAGGCGGATTTGGTTTTCCCTCTTGAGTTTATTTCTCAAAGGATGTATCTTCGTTGGCCGTCTTGATCCAGTTTGTTTCTAATTGGATTGGTGGTTGCATTACGATACTATTTACTTTGGATTTCTGAGAACTTTGAGTTTTGGTTTGTGCATTTATTTTGCACGAGAAGACTTTTATCTCCTCAGCAGGAATAACGTGGAATTTCCCCAGGAAGTCATATCTCTTTCCCTAGGAAGTCATATCTCTTTCCCCAGGAAGTCGTATCTCTTTCCCCAGGAAGTCATATCTCTTTCCCCATGAAGTCATATCTCTTTCCCCAGGAAGCCATATTTCTATCCCCAGGAAGCTATATTTCTATCCCCATAAAGTCATTTCTCTTTGCAATTCCCCTTGACAATGAGTGGAAGTCTCTTTATTTGAGATAATCTTACATATTACCCTTTCCAGGCAGAGTGCCTTGGTTAAAGAAGAAGTGGATACCCGTTCCAGGTGAAACACCATAATGGGAAAACTTGATATTTTCTTTCTACCTTCAGTGAACGTTGGTAGTACATCAGCAGTGAACGTCGGTGTTTCTTATCTTTTTGCTACCTTCAGTGAATGTTGGTAGGACATCGGCAGTGAACGTCGGTGTTTCTTATCTTTTTGCTATCATCAGTGAACGTTGATAGTTCATCATCAATGAACGACGGTGGTATGATATTCTCTTTCTACCTTCAGTGAACGTTGGTAGTACATCGACAGTGAACGTCGGTGTTTCTTATCTTTTTGATATCATCAATGAATGTTGATAGTTCATCGTCAGTGAACGGCGGTGGTATGATATTCTCTTTCTACCTTCAGTGAACGTTGGTATTACATTGGCAATGAACGTCGGTGTTTCTTATCTTTTTGCTATCATCAGTGAACGTTGATAGTTCATCATCAGTGAACGGCGGTGATATGATATATTTTCTCTCTACCTTCAGTGAACGTTGGTAGTACATCGGCAGTGAACGTCGGTGTTTCTTATCTTTTTGCTATCATCAGTGAACGTTGATAGTTCATCGTCAGTGAACGGCGGTGGTATGATATATTTTTTCTCTACCTTCAGTGAACGTTGGTAGTACATCGGCAGTGAACGTCGGTGTTTCTTATCTTTTTGCTATCATCAGTGAACGTTGATAGTTCATCGCCAGTGAACGGCAGTGATATGATATATTTTCTCTCTACCTTCAACGAATGTTGGTAGTACATCGGCAGTGAACGTCGGTGTTTCTTATCTTTTTGCTATCATCAGTGAACGTTGATAGTTCATCGTCAGTGAACGGTGGTGATATGATATATTTTTTCTCTACCTTCAGTGAACATTGGTAGTACATCGGAAGTGAACGTCGGTGTTTCTTATCTTTTTGCTATCATCAGTGAACGTTGATAGTTCATCGTCAGTGAACGGTGGTGGTATGATATTCTCTTTCTACCTTCAGTGAACGTTGGTAGTACATCGGCAGTGAACGTCAGTGTTTCTTATCTTTTTGCTATCATCAGTGAATGTTGATAGTTCATCATCAGTGAACGGCGGTGATATGATATTTTCTCTCTACCTTCAGTGAACATTGGTAGTACATCGGCAATGAATGTCGTTGTTTCTTATCTTTTTTCTATCTTCAGTGAACGTTGATAGTTCATCGTCAGTGAACGGCGGTGGTATGATATTTTCTCTCTACCTTCAGTGAACGTTGGTAGTACATCGGCAGTGAACGTTGGTGTTTCTTATCTTTTTGCTATCATCAGTGAACATTGATAGTTCATCGTCATTGAACGGAGGTGGTATGATATTTTCTCTCTACCTTCAACTATTGAGTTGGTATTTTACCGTCATCTGTGAGTCGGTATATTTTTATCTTCTACCTTCAACTATTGAGTTGATAGCTTACCGTCATCTATGAGTCGGTATATCTTTACCTTCTACCTTCAACTATTGAGTTGGTATTTCACTGTCATTTGTGAGTTGGTATATCTTTTTCTTCTACCTTCAACTATTGAGTTGGTAGTTCACAGTTATTTGTTGATCAGTATCATTCTTTACTTTTTCCTCAATATTTGAGCTGATGCTACCTTATCTCTTCTTTGGGTTTTACACCAATAGAGTCATGTCTTTTGTTCACCAGTGAATTATTTTCCTGGTGGGGTTGCTCCTTTGTTTCTCCATTTTTGTTGCATCCCCAGTGATACTTTGCGTCTCTTTTGTTCTATTCATATGCATTCATAATCATAAGCATTGCATGGCATCTTAGAGACAAAAATAGGGCTTGTTTTATATTTAAGTATCTTCAATCACGTCGACACGAAGATTTTTAACCTTCGTATCTCCGGATAGAAGACACTTAAATAAGGGCAGCTGTTGTACCCCAATTTTTCCCCTAAGATTCCCCTATCATATCATGTCAACTTGATCATAACAAAATCACATTAGGGTTGGTTCTTCCTTTTTTTCTATCTCTTATCTTTAAGTTTGCTCTTGAGGAATCTCCAAGCACCTTAGTTGTGTATTTTGTATATGTGTTGATAATTAACCTCTAACCAAAATCCAAAAAAATTTGTCTTTGTCTTTGCAAAATTGTGTTTTGTAGGTACCAAGTCAAAGTATCCGACAAATAAAGTTTTCCGGTATTATTTCCTTAAAATCTCTATTTGCAAAAAAAAAAATAATTAAAATTTTTCATTTTTGTTTTCCTGTACAATCGATTGCTCCCATGGTGCAATCGATTACACAGTGTATTGTGCACAATATTTGAGAAAAGTGTATTTTTTAGCCTTCAAAATAAATTTTTTTTTTAGTATGAATCGACACATACGTGTTATGTGTCGACCCATGCAAGACAATCAATTATGTAATGTGTCGAAAAGGAAGCTTGTATTGATCCATAGAGGCTTGTTCGACTCATCTTGTTTTTGTATAACTAACATGTGTCGACACATACATGTTATGTGTCGAACTCATGAAAATTGATTGATTCTGTAATGTGTCAAAAAGGCAACTTGTATTGATCCTTAGAGGCTTGTTCGACTCATCTTGTTTTTGTATAACTAGCATGTGTCGACACATACATGTTATGTTTCGAACTCATGAAAATTGATTGATTCTGTAATATGTCGAAAAGGCATCTTGTATTGATCCATAGAGGCTTGTTCGACTCATCTTGTTTTTGTATAACTAGCATGTGTCGACACATACATGTTATGTATCGACTCATGCAAATTGATTGATTTTGTATTGTGTTGAGATAGCAGCTTGTATCGACCCATAGAAACTTGAGTCGACTCATGCTGTGTTATACAACCAGAATGTGTCGATGCATATGATTCTTGTGTCGACTCATAACAGCAAAACACACGTGATTTTTGAAAAAAGCCAGCAATTTCAAAACTATCATCTTTTTTGCTCCAATTTTTCTGCATAATTTGAAAATTATATCATTAATTCAATTTTTGGCTCCAAGAATCAATTACCAAATTACCACTAATGCAAATCCTAAACTCTATAAATAGAGCCCTCATCTCATTCAAATTTCAAGCTTTTGATAGCCAAACTCATCTTGCTAAAAAATCTCTCAATTCTCTCCATCTACCAAATTCACTCAAAGCTCCATTTTCAGAAGAAACAAAGGATAGTAAGCTTTGCATTGAAGCTTACTAATATTTGAGCTAAACCTTCATCCAAACACTTTTTCTTCATCAATTCTCTACATCCAAGCTTTGGTAATTGATTCTTGTGGTTGAATTGAAGCAAATTCTGGAAGTTGTTTGATAATTCTCTAATTATACATTTGGTAAGTTGGATCATCATCTTTCACAATGTGATCTCTTGTGGATTTATGGTTTTGATTCATTGAGAACTGTTTTATGATTCCATTAGTGCTATTTTCTCATAATTTGATGGAATTTTCATGCTCAATTGGATCCATGATCATAAGGTGTTTGATGAAAAGTTGGAATAAGAACTTGATCCTCGAAATGTTGTTTTCTATTGATTTTAACAGGTTGCAATCAATTGTTGCAACATTGCAATCGATTGTCACGGAAAATTGATTTGGAAAAAAAAACTGCACTGATGTAATAGGTTGTTGTCGAAGCGCAATCGATTATAACAGTGCCAAAAATGCTTTTTCTGCCTTATTTTGGGGCTGTTTCGACTCAAATACTTTTTCTGCCTTATTTTGGGGTTGTTTCGACTCAAATACTTTTTCTGCCTTATTTTGGGGCTGTTTCGACTCAAATACTTTTTCTGCCTTATTTTGGGGCTGTTTTGACTCAAATATTTTTCTGCTCACTCTCTTTGATGGATAATTTGGATTATAATTTTTAAATATCCAATTTG
Source organism: Vicia faba (assembly GCA_948472305.1). NCBI lineage: Eukaryota > Viridiplantae > Streptophyta > Magnoliopsida > Fabales > Fabaceae > Vicia > Vicia faba. The sequence continues at coordinate 123,669 of CATIWC010000799.1, read as the reverse complement.
TCTCTAAACTCAATGAACTTTGTGATGGAGATGAAGTTGGATAAATGTTCATCAATTCAAATCTACCTAAGAATGAATTATTTAATTCATTTTTTATGCTTTGGATTAATGATATGTTTAGTGCTTTAATCCATCTATAGGAGTGGTTGAATTTAAAGATGAAAAAATTGAGATGGTGATCCAAATTAGCTTATCATTCCCCTCCCTCTTCATCTTATCCCTTTCTTTTTTAATTGTGCTACATGTTAATGGATGGTGATCTCTATATCATTTATCCAAACATGAAGTACATAGATTGCTATTGACCGGCCTCAAAATAGGTGCGACTTCTACATAAGTCCACTTACGATTGCTTAACATAGCGCTAAATTTTGTCCTGATTCGAATAAATGATCATTCGTGGCCCAAACTTATGATTGCAAGCCCAAGTATGATAATTTGATCTCTTTGATCCAATAACCTTGAGATTCATTATGTGGAGGCTTTGGTTCTACCAATCCTCTAATGGATCTACAACACCTTTGGTCAACACGGATCACTTAAACATCGTTGATCATTAAATGTTACTTTTGAGGATTCCAAAATGGATGATATACTTGACAAAAAGCAAATGCAACTTGTTGTGTGGAGGCTTTGGTTCTACCAATCCTCTAATGAGTTCCAAATGCAAGTTTCAAGATGGTCGTCCAACTAACCACTAATTTCTAACAATTGACTTTACTTTATGCTTTTATTTTTTATGCTTGATGTACCATTTAATTTAAGCATTTACATTTCATGCCATTTTTTTATTTTTGCTCATTTGAGCATTTATTTTTATGCCATTTTTTATTTTTGCTCACTTGAGCATTTATTCTTATGTCATTTTTATTTTGCTCACTTGAGCATTTACTTTTATGTCATTTTTATTTTGCTCACTTGAGCTTTTCTTTTCCTTTTAAAGACACCTAATAATCAACATGAACCATAAAAATCTTTAATGATACTTGGACTATTTGGTTACAATCCTTGGCATTATGGAATATTGGACTTCTTGAAATTAGGATTAGAGACCTTGGCCTATCTTGGAGACTTCGTGACTTTATTTGATATTTTGTCTGGAGTTTTTGAGGTTTACCTCAAGACATTAGGTTGTTTGTTTGTTTTGTGTGCAGGTTATTGTGATTACATACTTTGTTTGTAATCTGGAATTCACCCGTATACAGCCGTTACTCTGCCCAATTATTGCGAAGACTTAATACACTTGAAGTTTGGTTCTCTCAAGAGGTCTAGTATCTTTACTTACTTGGTTTCAATCCGAAGAATGGGAATTCTATATTGACTCATAATGTCAAGTATTGGCTTCTGTTGGTTAGATGGTTCTTATCCCTAGCTTTTACCTTATGCTTTAGGATAGTCTCTTCATCTCCTCCCATCTTCTTTAATTTCAAAAATCTTCTCCCTCCTTTTGAAAACTCTTCTTGTTTTGAAACTTGAACCACTTTCGTAATAAACTTGGACTTAGGTCCATGCATTTTCAAAACATTTTCATAAATAAATTTCAATCAATTTAAAAAAACCTTGACATTTTTGTGAGAAGACTAAAAGTCAATCAATCTCATTTCAAACCATTTTTGACACTTTGGCTTTTTTATTTTAAAACTTTTCTTAAAAGATTAGACTCTTGTCAATCCTTGTAGTGATGCAAACAACTATACTTCTACAATATGTAGTAAGGAGAGAGATTTTCCACTTGGGTGTTAAGTGAGGCATTGTTGATTTTAAAATCCAAGCCATATCTTCACTTTGAGATGATGCAAATTCTCCTTTCTCGTGATTGTGGGTAGTAAGTATGTTTTCCACACAGACAATAACGATGATGTCTTATCTCATAAAATTAACCAACACACTTGTGTTTCAAATTTTTAAAAGAGGAACTATGTGTACCTTGATTCCCTATTGCACGAAAGGTGGTACGTAGGCACTAAAGGTTCGCAACCGCGGCGGGTGCAAAAATCATAAAAATATTTCTTTTCTCACCTCCACCATCCATTTTATATACAACATATTTTTATAGCCAAAATATACAGATTTTTCAAAGAGGTTCCTGCGGAGTACCGTAGATGTTTAGGGTGCTAATACCTTCCCTTTGCATAACCAACCCCGTTACCTTGAATCTTTCCCCCTTTTTTTGGGTTATTCTCTCTTTTCCCATTCCTTTGGAAACAATAAAGCGCGGTGGCGATTTTTATTTTGATTTGTATAAAGTCTAGTCAATCAAATGGCTTAGTCTTGAACATTTCTACCGCTAAACCATGTTCACAGGGTGCATAAAATCTTCACCGTCCATGGTGGTAAGTATCATAGCACCGCCAGAAAATATCTTTTTGATTACAAATGGCCCTTCATATGTAGGAATCCATTTACCCCTGGGATCACCTTATGGTAGGATGATGCGCTTTATTACCAAATCACCAGCCTAGTACACTTGATGTCTGACTTTCTTATTAAAGGCCTTGATCATGCGATTCTGGTACATCTGACCATGACAAACAGCCGCGATCCTCTTTTCATCAATCAAATTTATCTGGTCAAGTCAAGTCTAAATCCATTCGTCTTCATCTAAACTTGGGTCTTTCATAATCCTCAGAGAAGGAATCTAGACTTCGACAGGTAAGACAGCCTTCATACTGTAGACGGGAGAGAATGGGGTTGCCCCAGTTTATGTACATACTGAAGTGCGATAACCATGAAGAGCAAACGATAACGTCTCATGCCAACCTTTGTATGTCACCGTCATCTTCTGTAAGATCTTCTTGATATTCTTGTTGGCGGCTTCCACTGTGCCATTCATCTTTGGTCGGTACGAAGAAGAATTATGATGCTTAATCTTGAACTGCATGCAGAGTTCCGTGATCATAGTATTTTTAAGATTGGTACCATTATCTATTATGATTCTTTCAGGGATGTTATATCGACAGATAAGTTTATGCTTGATGAGCCGAGCCATAACATTCTTGGTAACAGAAGCAAATGAGGCTGCCTCTACCCACTTCGTGAAGTAATCAATAGCGAAGAGGATAAAATGATTCCCATTGGAAGCGATAGGCTTAATCTCTCTAATCATATCGATTCCCCACATCGTAAACAGCCAAGGAGCAATCTAGACATCCAAGGGAACCAGAGGCACGTGTACTTTGCCAGCATAAGTCTGGCATTTATGACAAGTTCTGGAATGATGGTGGCAATCGGTTTCCATGGTCGACCAATAATAACCCGCTCTCCGAATTTTCTTATCCATCTTATGCCCACTGGAGTGAGTACCAAAGATTCCTCCGTGCATATCTTCCATAATCTTCTCAGTTTCCTTCTTGTCTACACAACGAAGCAAAGTAGAATCTTGATTGCGCTTGTACAAAATTATGTTACTTAGAAATAACTTGGTAGAGAACCTCCTTAGGAATTTCTTATCGTTAAGAGATGCCCCTTCATGATACTCTTGAGTCTCGAGGTATCTTTTTACTTTGTGGTACCAAGGCTTTTCCTCTACTCCATCAGTATCAACTTTGTGGAAAATTTGTCGGTTCATCTAATCTCTCAATAGTAATTTGAGGAGCTTCATTATCCCATTAGACTTTGAACATAGATGACATGGTAGCTAATGTGTTTGCCAATTGATTCTCTTCTCGTAGAATATGTCCAAAAGTAATTTCTTTGAAGTATGGGATCAACGTCAATGCATGCTCTCGGTAAGGGATGAGATTTGCATGCTTCGTATCCCATTCTCCCTTAATCTGACTGATTACTAGGGTTGAGTCCCCATATATACTTAAAAATTTAATTCTCGTATCGATGGCAGCTTTGATACTCATGATGCACGCTTCGTACTCTGCCATGTTATTAGTACAGTCAAAACATAATTTAGCGGTGAAGGGCGTATGGCAACCCTTGGGAGAGACAATCACGTCACCAATTCCATTACCAAGCACGTTGGAAGCTCCGTCAAAAACCATAGTCCACTGATATCCCGGTTCAGTTCCTTCATACGGTCCTGGTTCTTCATTATCAGTAACTAGCATAATATTCTCATTCGAGAACTCAAAATTCATAGACCGATAGTCATCTAAGCCTGATGAGCCAAATGATCTGCTGATACACTTCCTTTGATTGCCTTCTAAGTAGTGTACTGAATATTGTATTCTGTCAAGACCATTTGCCATCTTGCTATTCTTCCTGAGAGAGCGGGTTTCTCGAATATATATTTTATTGGATCCATCTTAGAGATCAACAAGGTAGTATGAGTCAACATATACTGTCTTAGTCCGCAAGCAGCCCATGCCAAAGCACGAAAAGTTTTCTCGAGCAGTGAGTATATTATTTCACAGTCGGTAAATTTTTTGCTAAGGTAGTATATTGCATGCTCTTTTCGAGCATACTCATCATGTTTCCCTAATACACACCCCCATTGAGTTCTCTAACACTATTAGGTACATGATCAAAGGTCTTCCTTCAACCGGTGGTATCAGAATTAGAGGTTCCTGAAGATATCCTTTGATTTTGTCGAAGGCTATCTGAAAATCGTCGTTCCACTTCACTACTTGATCTTTATTTATAACTTGAAGATCGGCTCACAAGTAGCGGTCAAATGGGAAATAAATCTGGCAATGTAGTCCAATCGTCCCAGGAAACCTATGACTTCCTTCTCATTATGGGGAGCTGGCATTTCTTGAATTGCTTTAACCTTGGCCGGATCAATTTCAATACCTTTACCACTGACGACGAAACCTAGGAGTTTACTGGATCTTACCCCAAAGGTGCACTTGTTTGGATTTAGCCTCAACTTGTACTTCTTCAACCTCTCAAATAGCTTGTGCAAGTGATCAAGGTGCTCTTCTTTAGTCTGAGACCTGGCTATCATGTCATCAACATAAACCTCTATATCATGATGGATCATATCATGGAACAAAGCTACCATAGCATGCCGATACGTTGCACTGGTGTTCTTCAAACCAAAAGGCATAATTTTGTAATAGAAAGTGCCCCACTGTGTGACAAAAGTGGTCTTCTACATGTCTTCAGGTGCCATCTTGATTTGATTATAACCAGAGAAACCATTCATGAAGGAAAATACTCTATGTTGAGCAGTGTTGTCAACCAAAACATCAATGTGTGGAAGCGGAAAGCCATATTTGGGGCTTTCCCTGTTCAGATCCCTGTAGTCTATACACATAAGCACCTTACCATATTTATTATGTACGTGCACCATATTTGCAACCCACTGAGGATAGAATGTAACAACTAAGAAACCTGCATTGAATTGTTTCATAACCTCATCCTTGATCTTTTTAGACGTTTCGGGACGCATACGAAGAACCTTTTGCTTTATAGGGGGCAAACGTGCTTCACCGGTAGACAATGAACCACAATATCAGTATCAGACCCTGGCATGTCTTCGTACGACCAAGCAAAGATCTCAACATAGTCACATAACATCTTAATTAACCTCTTTTTGACATTGTCTTCTAGGTTGGAACCTATCTTGATTTCTTTCTTGTCCTCTTCAGTACCCAAGTTCACAACCTCTATTGTTTCTTCATGCGACCGTATGTCTCTTTCTTCTTGCATTAACAGCCTAGCAAGCTCTCCAGGTATTTCACAATCTTTCTTACCTTCATCCTCGTCTTGGTAGATCATATTTTCGAAGTCATAATTGGCAATAGCAGAATTGTTATCAATGGGATCCAGAGTGGATATGGATCTGCAATTTGTTATGTGGGTGTGTATAAGAACACATAGCTATTTTGAAAATAATAAAGTAAAAGAAAGACAAAGAGTGCAAAATTTGAATGCAAACGTCCAATGATTTATTAAATGAAAATATGCGGATGAATAATGACAACCCTAACAAATGGACCGTTATGCCCCGGGTAAGGCACAAGGCTTAAAGTTTATTGTTTAAATTACATAGCCAAAAAAACTTGAAAGTAAGAAAACAGAAAATAGCATTTACTCCTGACTAAAGTAGATTGGTATAAAGTCTTCAGTCTTCCAATTATTGACTCCATTGTCGGTAGTAGGGAAGATCCAATTGTCTATGTCGCAGTCACTATTAGCGTCTTCCACGGCGGAAACATCATCAATAACATTAACGCCCTTATCGTGATTAGGCATAGGTGTAGTGATCATATTAGGAGTCTTAGGAGGGTCAAGTTCAATTTCCTTAGCGTCAATCATGTCTTGGATCTTATTCTTCAGAGCCCAAAAATGGCTAGTGTCATGCCCGGGGCTATCGAAATGATATGCACACCTTGCATTGGGATTATAGAGGGGAGAGGAAGTGTTGGGATTCTGAGGAGGTTCTCTCAATGTAATCAGCCCTGCATTCAACATGTGTTGCAATGCTTGAGCCAACAGCATGTTTAATTTTGTGATTTATCTCTTGGGTGCATCCTGCCTACGTTGATTATTTTTGTCGTTGTTGTTGCACTGGCGCAGGATTAGAGATTAGTAATTCTCCCACAGATTGGTTGCAGTCACTCTTATTACGACCCTTATGGCCGTACACATTATTGAATTCTTTCTTACCATTATAAGACTTCTTCACAGTGTGTGAAGATGTAGCCACCTGAATTTTACCTCTTTTGATTCCACCTTCAACATGTTCCCCTGTTAATATCAACTCGGTGAACCCGGATGAAGAGCTTCCAATCAGATGATTGAACAAAGGAGTTATCAAAGTTCCCATAAACATGTAAACTAATTCACTATAAGACAAGGGAGGCTGAACTCTTCCTGCTAGATCTCTCCATTTCTGGGCATACTCTTTAAAGCCTTCCTTATAGCCCATGGTCATACTTTGTAGTTGCATACGGGTTGGTGCAAGATCAGCATTATACTGGTATTGCTTATAGAAAGCAGCAGCCAAATCTTCCCAGGTATGGATATTGGTCCCTTCTAATTGATTGAACCATTCCAATTATGTTCCAAACAGGCTCTCTTGAAAGAAATACACCCATAACTTCCTGTCAGCAGTGTGTGGTTGAATCTTCCGGACATATAACCTCAAATGAAGCTTTGGGCAAGAAACACCGTCATACTTTGCAAAAGTGGGGACTTTGAACTTATGAGGAATGACAACTCCTGATACTAAACCCAAATCCTCAAAATCCAACCCATGAACTTTCTAGTTCTCCATAGCATTTAGACGATCTTCTAGCTGCTTGTATTTTTCATCAGCAGTGGATATTGTTTATTCAAATAATCTTTTTCCTCTTCATCAGAGTATTTAACAGGACCATGGTTTCTTTTTTCAGTTTCACCACTTTTATCGTCTTTATCATGTCCTTCGCCTTTGTCTAATGGAGTATCAGGATCCTGAACTCGCTTGACTGGACCCCTAAACCTTCTTCCCATGTTAAGGATGTCGACTGGTTTCTTTGTCTTTTTCTTCTTCTCTTTGGTGATGAGTGCCTTCATTTCTTCCTTTCCCTTGGCTAAGTTTAGGAACATTTGTTGGAACTAGGTATTCTAAGCCTGGAGATCTTTGACTGTCTGTTCGAGAGCCATTTTCCGCTGAAATAAACAGCAAGAAGATGAGAAACATGTCTTGAGAATACCTGTTATGCAATGATATGGTATGTAAATGTATATTCATATGAAATGTTTTCAAGGACCTCGTGGGATTTAAATTTGTTAATAAAAAAGGAAACAAAGAAACTTAGTAGTAAGTTCAAATTATAACTACCTTTTAGGCTTACAATAAAAACAAGATAGTTAAATTATGAAACTCCTAAGGCCTAAGGTAATAAGTCTCCCATGGACGCTTCCTCTTTGTGTTGACATGTGAATTAAGGCTCTACTCTTTGTGGAGCCATTTCGTCAGCTCCAATACTTTCTTTTCACTAGCATAGAATTGAGTCTCAAAGGTATCCCTTTCTTCCTTGGGTTAGATCCAGGACTTTTGTAGTTCTTCAAAGTTAGTAGGCATATCAAGATGAAGAATGGTATGAGAAACATCTCCTTCAACAATAGGCTCCACAATTATTGGTAGGATAGAAGAATATGGAATTATAAGATTTTGAGCACGAGACCGCACCATCTGAGGTAGAGCTCCAAAGGGATGGATTTCTTATGCCCCAAAGTCTTGATATCAATCTTATTGATCATGCCCCAAGCACAGATAAACCTTTGACGGTAACCTTAAAGATTGTCCTTGTAGTTGAATACAATACCCTGGATAAACATATCATGAGGATCATCTCTTCAAGTATAACCAGAGTAGAGCTTGAGAAGGGTTGTAAGTGATACCTCCCTTATGCCAAGGAGTGGCACATTAGGGAATTCCCCATAGCAGTCAATATTAGTGATGTCCTCTTGAGATCGGGAACACCAATAGATATATGAATGAGTGAGTGACGTCAACCTTTGAGACCACCTCAAACCTTGTTCATTCTTCATCACTAATCGGGGAAGGTGTGAAATAAACCACCTGAAAAGTAAAGGTATGCAACACATGAGATTCCCTTGTTTCCTCATAGTACAAGTGTGAAGAGAATGCATAATATCTCCAAGAAAAGTAGGCACAGTATTATGAGTAAGAAATATTTCGATGGTGTTCACATCTATGAGTTGGTCCAGATTAGGGAATAGTACCAAACCATAGATCAGCAAAGCCAAAATATCTTCAAAAATATGAAAACATATGGCATCTAGAAACAACTGAGCCTTCTCTATCATAAATTTAGCAAGAAGATCTTTAACTCCACTTCTTGTTTCCCAATTAGATACAATGTATGACTACTTCATATGTAAGGCTGCTGCAATATCTTCAGGTTTTCGGACTTTCTCGAGACCAGTGAAGGGTGTCTGATCAAGAATAGGCACTCCAAGTAGCTTAGAGAAGTCTTCCATTGTGGGCACCAACTGATAATCTGGGAAGGTAAAATAGTGATGCTTAGGATCAAAGAACTGGAATAGAACACTTATTATGTCTTCTTCAAAACCGAGGGGTAACCAAACTGAGTAGATAGCCATGCCTTTTGGTGAATTGAGAGTTTTCGGGAACCTTTAATACTAACTCCTTAAGCTTGGAAGGTACCCTTACAAAGTTGATTCGGATAGTACTTCTGCGAGCAGAAGCCATGACATGCAACAAGGGACAAAGATAAATCCATAGGTCCTTGAAACGGTTATTGAAAATGTTATGATGTCATGATGTTATGTTCATGTTTAAACAAGTAGCAAACACAAACAAATCACACAAGAGCCTTAGGTTTAAAGGCTTGCATGAGGTCCATAGGTAAGTACCCTTCTCTATTGAAGTTAAGTTGGATTAACATGTCCTAAAATATTAACCGGGTTCTAGGAATCTCATATCACAGATCTTTCTCGAAGGTTTTATTTCAGTACGGCAACTGATTTGCAACCAAAACATCCCGAGAGTCAAATCTCAATGAGTGTAGCTTCGAGTATCAACCAACTTTGGACTGCATCAAAGTCGGCTATCTCACTACCTTATAATAGCCAAGATGGGTCAATTAAGGTTCTAAAAGTAAGTTAGTGTTAATGACACCACGCGGAAGCCTAATGTTATTCTTGACTGACTCAAGGAACATTAGTACAAACCAAAGTGTCACATTTACGGTAGCCATCATATTAACCATATCGGTCTATATCGTACAGTCTTTATGATCTATTGCAACTTGCCTAAGAAATCCCTAGATCCGGGTGTAGAACCTTTCAAATAATAAACCCAAGTAAGCCCTTAAAGTTAAAGAAGACAAAGCACACAATTTAAGCAAGCAAATTGATCTAAACTCTTAAGGTAACCCCTCTTTTAATTATCTCCCCAACAGAGTCGCCAATTCTGTAATACGGTGGGAGAACTGACCTTTTGGTTTTATCCAAAATGTGAGGATAACTAGAGTCGCCACCGACTTTTCTTTTATCCAATATAAGGAAAGACTGAAAAGAACAGGAAAGACCTTGATGGATTTTGAGTTTGGGGGGTAAGTTATGAAAAGGGGAGATGTTAGCATCATTTCCATCCGTAGTTATCTACAGGCTCTTAATTGCTAGCTCACTTTAGAAAATTTGCTTTGCGTGTGTGATTTGAAAATATTTTTGAAAATCCAAAGTAAAACCAACTTTGTAATGATTTATGTATCGGTCCTCAAGAATGCGTACAAAGTGTTTGAAAATATTTTGTTTGAAAAGATGTTTATTTCAGAAAAGATTTATGAGCAAGGGATTAAGAGTTCCTTACCCACTAAAGTTCATTCTTATTCTTTTTCTTCTCCTTTAGAGATAGTGTTATCCATACCATTAGTTGTTAGGTAGATCTATCTATTAGATGTGAAGGGACAGGCGTAGAGTCATCGAGTGGTCATTGAAGGAAACACGTATAGATACTTTAAAAATTGTATCGGATGGACTAGATCATTTTTTGTAGCCAACATTGAAGAGTCATCGAGGGACTATGATCTTTATTTGAGGGTCTTTTGCTAAAGTATCTGACATGAATAATTATCTAAGGCAACAAGAGGAGGTGACCCTAGAGGTGTCTTTTGTTTAATTCAGTTATTTATCTAAGTATTTTAGGGTTTTCTAACGTTTGTTTTTGTCTTTCCATACAAACCCTATTAGCATACATCTAACAGTTATATATACAGGTATATAAAATATAAGTACGAAAAGTAAAGCCCTAGGACTATTACATGGCTTCGGGGCAGTTACAATATTTAATAAAACCTTCCGAGAAATTAAACACTAAGCTATTACAATTTTTATACAACCTATACACTTTTCTAAAAATAAATAGAAAATAAATAAAAATACATGTTAAAAATTATTTTTAATATCCTAAATGTCTAAAATGTCTTCTTTTTTTGTTTGTATTTTTGGTTAATTTCAAGAATTTAAAAAATAATTAATTATCTAATTCTAAATTAATTACAAAGGTTAATTAATTAAATAAAATAAGTCTAATAAAATTGAATTAAAAATATGTCCAAAATTAGATTAATCTATTAAAAACCTAAATCTGATTTAATTATATTTTTTGACTTTTTTAAATTAAAAATTAATTAAAAATTAATTTAAAAAGAATTAATGGAAAATTAAAAGAAAAATGATTAAAAAAATAGGAAAAGATTTGAAAATAGGGTTAAAAAAATGCCAGCGTTGGGGCTTGAACCCGCGCCCTTCCTTTCACCTGTCCTCCTCCTTGCCAACTGAGTTATGTTGTTTATCTGTTACTGGAACGCAAACATATCATTATATAATAAAATAATGCCTTTAATTTGAATTCAAAAGCAAGTCCGCGCCATTAAGACCCTGTTATTTGAATGGACGAATAGAGAGAAGCCATGCAAGCCCTTGGTTGCGTAGGCCACCACACAGGGAGGAGAAGCATCATCTTCTCCGATGATGTTTTTTTCGAAAACCTGCAAAATAGAAAAACTAGCTCGGATCCTTGCCCCCCCCCTGTAATACCTCAAATTTGTCCTACCCCTTTACTTTTATCTGGCTTATGCATTTTGAATTTTTCTCATGTACATAACTCCCATTAGGTAATCTAACACATCATTCATTCATTAATCAATAAAGCATGATGTATCAAAAAAAAGCAAATACCAATATCTCATTAAAATTCATCCATGTTCCAAATATTACAAAACCACATAAATACGAATCCGGTTACTATTACATCATTTGACATTATTGCATTACATCAACGGGAAGGATTACAAATTTCATAAAAAAGAAATAATATTATCCTAAACCTACGCGTTGATCATCTTCATCTTCATGACATGTTTTGGATGTTCACTCATTTACGACCATGTACAATTGCTTTGTACCCGTAGCAGTTCGCACAAAATCAGCCCTACAAAAACAGATCAATACAAAAAGACATTAAACCAATGCATACATATCCAACTGTTGTACCCCAATTTTTTCCCCTAAGATCCCTTCATCATACCATGTTGATTCAATCACAACAAGATCACATTAGGGCTTTTGGTTCTTCTCCCTATCTTTAGCCTTGCTCTTTTGAGGAGTTACCAAGCACCTTGACTTGTTTTCTTTTGTGATCATGAATATTTTGCTTTGATTTTCTTTCTAATTAATGAGATGCAATGTTGGTTTGCCTTACTTGTTAATAATGTAGGTAAAGACAATGAGGTTTAGCAGGTTGCTTCAAGGGTTCATGAGTTTATTTCCATGCCCTAGTCAATAGCTTGAGAAATTCAAACTTCACTATTGGAGTGATCTTGGAAGAAATGGCATGACAAGGCTTATTTTGGTTCAACATATCTCAAAGTTATCAAAATTGATTCAAAAATACAAAGGGTTAAGGGAAGAAGTTGTCGTGATTGGACAAGGTCTTATTCCTATTGGTCACAAGAGCATATTTCTCTCTAATTTCAAAATATGGAAGTGGTTTTGGTGGCTATGAGTCCTCATCATCATCCTCAATAACTTCTATTCACAAAGGAAGAATATTGGCACAAGAATTTTGTTCAAACTTGTCCAAGTTCCTCAAAGCATTCTCTTGATCTAGAGGCTAGAGTTTTGAACTTCAAAGGAGCATATCTTGCACATCTTTTGGTATTTTTGATTGATTCCAAAGACATATTTCTATTCAAAGAGTTACCAACAAATCACTTCAAAAGTTCCAAGGATTTTTCATGTGGAAGGAACTTGGTGAAGAAGAAAGATTACAAGTCATCCAGGTGAATCCCCAATTTTCCATATGTGACTTCAAATAGTCATCACTTGGTCAATTTTTAGCACCTTAAGTCCATTCTTTTTCCATGATGATCTTAAGGATGTGTACTTCATGCCTTCTTTCATGTGCAAAGTAAGAAAATGGATGGAAGTTGCCTTAAGAATGCAAAAGATTATAGGTCATTTCATGATTTTTGGCCAACTTCAACAAGTCATAACTTGCTCAATTTTTGGAGATTTTGAGTGGTTCAAATTGAAAAATGTCATTCAAGAGATCTACTTCATTCCATATTTTTTGTTCAAGAGCAAATTCTAAGTAGAAGGCCATGTTTGGATACAAAAGATTATAGGTCATTTTTAAAGAAGAATTTGAAATATTTCTTAGTATGGAAAGTCAACTCTTTTTCTTCAACTTTGACTCCATGTAACTTTCAGCTCAAGCATCCATTTGATTCCATTCTTTTTCCATTGCAAAGCTTGTAACCTCATCTTTCCAAAGCATCAAGAATTATGCCCTAAGACCCCTTGGGTTGGAAATGCCATGGATTTAAATTTGGTAACTTGAAATTGAATTTTTCACAAAGTCAGGATTTTGAAATCTTTGTTTTGGCTTCTAATCACAAGTTTTCCACGCGTTTTTGTTTCTAATCATGATTAGCGACTTGCCAGAAGTGATTAGCATCATGAAACGCCCGATTTGGTTGAGTTTTGATCAAGTTTGAGTCACACTTTATTCATGATGCAGACCCACACGAATTCCCTCCAAAATGCATCATTTGCTCTTTCTCTTGATCCCATTTGCTTCCCTATAAATAGAGGGTCATCCCCCATCCATTTTCCCAAGCTTAGATAGCCAGAATCACCCTGCCAAACTTGTTTCACAACCCAGAATTCAGCAACTTCGAAATCCATTCTCAAGCCTTTTTCAATCCATTTTTCCCTCAATTCACCTTCCTTGATCTTCCCTAAATCTAACCATATAATTACATTCAAGAATCGTGCCCTATACTGTTCCCTAGAAGTCCAGTTTCAGAGCTCTGCAACTCAACTTCAATAGGTAGATTCCTTCATCAAATGTTCAAAACTATGATATCATTGTGTTGCTCTCATTGCCCTGGTTCTAGTCGCAACACTTACATTTCACTGGAAATACGTTTTGACCATGAATTTTCAAATCCCTTTTCAAAACTTTCCTTCCAAATTGCTTGAGCTACAGTTTATATAAATTTGGCGCGAGGGCGTGTTTGTTTTCGTCTTGAAGATATGAAGCGATTGGCATAGGTCTAAGCTTCTGATTTTACAGTTTGAGAGACCTGCAAATCACGTTGGCTGGAGGTTGAAGATGACCTACGTGTCATCTTCCAACCAATGATGGCACGCCATTTGTTATTTTCAAAAATCTGATTTATATTTGATTCTGTACATTATTCACTAATAAACATGATATGCACAGCGCTCCCTTGGATTTGATTACTAACGCGTTTTGACTCTCATCCAATGGTCCACATATTTTACTTTTATTTTCTTTTTATGATTTTTATATTTTAATTGTTTTAAATTTCAAAAAAATCATAGAAAAATCATTTTTAGTCCAAAAAATCTGAAAAAATTATGAAAAATATTTTTGATTATTCTCTTTCTGATTTTTATTTTTTCACAATTTAATTTTATGTTTTGGTATTTTTTATAAATTTTACACTTATTTGATTTGTTTAAAATGTTTAAAAATACTTTTATACATTTTTAAATTCTGGAAAAATTATGGAATGATCCAATGATATTGTGACAAATATTGGTGACCTTATTTTATTTTTGTTTCTGACTTTACTATTTTTTACTATTTTTGTTTATTTCACCCATTTATTTTAATTTTAAAAATAGTTTGACTTTTAAAAAATTACCAAAATTTTTATAAAAATATTTGGATCCATTTCTGATTTTTCTATGGCCTTATTTTTCATTTCTTGATTAATTTGAACATAATTGATATTTTCCTCATTATTTTCCATTTTTTTAAACATTTTTAAACCTTTTAATGCATATATTAAATATGATATTATTTTGTGATTATTTTCTGGTTGTCTTGAGTTGATTTTTTGATCATGGCTTTATTAACATCATTGGATCTTAGGTGTTGAGTTCAACTCCACCAAAATGGATGAATGATTTTAATAATAGTTTGATTAAATTTTAATTCAAAAGTCGTTTATTCATCTTTTTGCCCTAATCCTCTTCATCTCATCCTCTTCTCATTGCACTAAATGTTATTGGAACATGATCTCTATATCATGTCTCAAAACAAATGGTGCATAGATTGCTATTGACCAGCCTCAAAATAGGTGCGACTTCTATATAAGTCCACTTACGATTGCTTAACATAGCGCTAAATTTTGTCCTGATTCGAATAAATGATCATTTGTGGCCCAAACTTATGATTGCAAGCCCAAGTATGTTAATTTGATCTCTTTGATCCAATAACCTTGAGATTCATTGTGTGAAGGCTTTGGTTCTACCAATCCTATAATAGATCTACAACACCTTTGATCAACGCAGATCACTTAAACATCGTTGATCATTAAATGGTACTTATGAGAATTCCAAATGGATGATATACTTGACAAAAAGCAAATGCAACTTATTGTGTGGAGGCTTTGGTTCTACCAATCCTCTAATGAGTTCCAAATGCAAGTTTCAAGATGGTCATCCAACTAACCACTAATCATTGACTTATTTATCTTATGATTTTATTCTTTTTTATGCTTTATGTACTATTTATTTTTTAGCATTTTCATTTCATGCCATTTTCATTTTTGCTCATTTGAGCTTTTATTTTCTTGTCATTTTTACTTTGCTCACTTGAGATTTTCTTTTCTTTTCTTAAGATACTTAATAATCAACATAAACCCTAAAAAAACTCTTAATGGTACTTGGACTATTTGGTTACTATCCTTGGCATTATGGAGCATGGGACTTTTTCTTGGACTTAGGATTAGAAACCTTGGCCTATCTTGGAGACCTTGTGATCTTATCTGATTATTTTGTCTGGAGTTCTTGAGGTTTACCTCAAGACATTGGGTTGCTTGTTTGTTTTTGTGTGCAAGTTTTTATGATTACATTCTCTGTTTGTAATCTGGAATTCACCCGTATACAACCGTTACTCTGCCCAATTTTTGTGAAGACTTAATACACTTGAAGAGGTCTAGTATTTTTGCTTGCTTGGTTTCAATCTAAAGAATGGGAATTCTATCTTAGCTCATAATGTCAAGCTTTGGCTTCTTGTTGGTTAGATGGATCTTATCCTTAGCTTTTACCTTATGCTTTAGGATTGTCTCTTCTTCTCCTCCCATCTTCTTTAATTTCAAAAATCTTCTCATTCCTTTTTAAACTCTTCTTGTTTTGAAACATAAACTACTTTCATAATAAACTTGGACTTAGGTCCATGCATTTTCAAAATATTTTCATAAATAAACCCCAATCAATTTAATAATACTTTGACATTTTTGTGAGAAGACTAAAAGTCAATCAATCTCATTTCAAACCATTTTGCCACTTTGGTTTTTATCTTTAAACTTTTCTCAAAAGGTTAGACTCTTGTCAATCATTGTAGTGATGCAAACAACTATACTTCTACAATATATAGTGAAGTGAGATATTTTCCACTTGGGTGTTAAGTGAGGCATTGTTGATTTTAAAATCCAAGCCATATCCTCCACTTTGAGATGATGCAAATTCTCATTTCTCATGATTGTGGGTAGTAAGTATGTTTTCCACACGGACAATGACGATGATGTATTATCTCATAAAATTAACCAACACACTTGTGTTTCAAATTTTTAAAAGAGGAACTACGTGTACCCTGATCCCCTATTGCACGAAAGGTGGTACGTAGGCACTAAAGGTTCGCAACCGCGGCGGGTGCAAAAATCATAAAAAATATATTTATCTTCTCACCTCCATCATCTATTTATACACAACACATTTTTTTAGCCAAAATATACAAATTTTACAAAGAGGTTCCTGCGGAGTACCATAGATGTTTAGGGTGCTAATACCTTCCCTTTGCATAACCAACCCCCCTTACCTTGAATCTTTCCCTCTTTTTTTGGGTTATTCGCTCTTTTCCCATTCCTTTGGAAACAATAAAGCGCGGTGGCGATTTTTATTTTTGATTTGTGTAAGTCTAGTCAATCCAATGGCTTTGTCTTGAACATTTCTACCGCTACACCAACCAATTCCAAACGGCCCTGCAAACAGTCAGCAGAACTCCCTAACTGTTTTCTCAAGACAGAATTCCAAATTTTACCAATTCCCACTTTCCTAACAGCTCATAACAGAAACTAACCTCTTTTTAATTTTCCAACCTTCAACCCTCTAGCTTGATAACAGGATTCAACAATTATTCTTAACAGATTTTCACAACCAAATTCCAAATCTAATTATCCTAACCATTTCCTAATTGAATTCCCCCAGCTACTGTAACTGATACATCAGGAAAGAGTGATAACAGAATTTTCGCTAATTCCCTGAATGCCAATTCAAAATCTTCTAAACCCCTAACTGTTTTTTAACAGTTTCCAACTTCTAACTAGCCTAACCATAATCTCCAACAACCCTTAACAGAAATTCCCCAGTTAATTTCCCAACCATAACTAACCTCCTAATTAATGTAACAAAAATTTTCTCATCCTAACAGTTTCTTAACTAACTGTAAACAATTTCTAACCTCCTAACGGCATCTAACAGAAACTTCCAGCGAAAAGCAGATAACAGAATCACAGACTTCTTCCTAACAGAACTACAAAAAAAGGGATATAACAGAATTCATAAACAGAAAAGAGAGAAATATGATTGACAACAGAAAGAGGACAGAACTAACAGAAAATGGAAAGAGGAGAAAGAAGATATCATTATTCAGATTCACGAGTCAACAAAAAAACTCAGATTCAGAAAGTGAAGAAACTCACCATTGAAACTCTCTAAATTTCCATCTTCTTCCGCTCCCAATCTTCAATTCTTCAACATCTATATATCTTCTTCGATCTACAACGAATGCAGGAAGTGCAACATCCAATAATTCTCCATCATTTTTCTCTCTGCTTCAGGCGCATATCAACACTGCTTCACTGATTCTTCATCGACATCAACAAATTGCAAGAACCTTCTTCAATATCAATATCGAATATGCGGTACTTTCGCTCTACATCCGCAACACAACAGAAATCAAATGAAGAAGTAGAAGATGAATGGACAAGAAACTGCCAGTGGTTACGTGTTTCTCATCATTGACAAATTAAAGGTTGAAGTTAAACTCAAAGCTGAGACCATGGCGGAACCGCAATTGAAGCAAGCTGACAAAGGGGAACTCTCCACTAAAGCGAACGGCGGCGATACTAGTTTCAAATGAAAAAGAACGTCGCTGAGATGAAGAAGATACTTTGTAATGTTGAAACGAAGGAGAGGAAGGATCACTCTAAATAGTGATTCAATCGATGATGAGTTGAAGCAATCAAGAATGTGCGAGAGTTGGATCGATGAAGTTGTTGTGTAACGAGACAAAAACGCCAAGAGGAGAATGCTTCGATCAGATGATGGACTAAGTAGATCGGAAAGGTCATCTTGGCGATGGTGCCATTTGAGAGATAAAGAAATCCTTGGTTCGTGTGAATTTAAACAACCACACTTCGTAACCCTATCTGCATTCTTTGCTTTATTATTTTTATTATCTGATTTTTTTAATAATAAAAGTAATATTGGTGAAAAATTATGATGGTGATTTTTGTTGGTAGGATGGGCTGACTCAATCACTCTCCTGGCCTGCTACAATTCCTTTTTTTAAACCAATTGCCTTGAACAAAAAAAAACACCATGGATCATCTTTGGGTTGGGTCTTAGTGCAATTTTTTAACATAACCCCTATATAGATTCCATACTCCATCTGCTTTTGATTTAAATTTTCTTTCCATATTTTTTGTTGATAAAATATTATACAAAAATAGTAGAATATTTTAGGAAATATTTTTAGATTCTCCTTAGAATTTTCTATTATTTTTATGCTCGGTAATCGTTTTTTTTTTTTGCCATTTTTAGCTAAGATTTTATGAAAGGATATTGATGTAACTTTCGTAATGGGGAATGCTTGGAGATTAATTCTATGATCACTCATGCGGAGCAACTTCTGTAGACTTTTCTTATCACTTACGTGGCTTTGAAGAGACAACGTACTTTCTCAGTTTGGTATCATCGTAACCCTATTTTACTCCTTATTTCGCATTTTATTTCTTTCTAGATACCATGAGAAGTAGGTAATAAAGATCGTGTGCTCGAAGTCGCTGTTTAAAGACCTGTAGAAGGCATTTCGCACTTCATTTGCTATATGTGTTATGCTTGTGTTTGTTCCTTGGTTGTTGATCGATGAGTCACTCAATTTAGAAATTGAGATCACGACTTCGCTCTCAGTGCATGCTCCCTATAGGGTTTCATTGCTTTCCTTTATTTCTCGTTGATCGATGAGTCACTCAATTTAGAAATTGAGATCACGACTTCGCTCTCATTGCATGTTCCCTATAAGATAGTTTTGTTAGACTTTCTTTGGCATGCTAACTTAGATAAGATCTCTCTAGGTGTGCTCTCTTGAGCTTATTAGCTTGTTTTCTTTATCCTTGTACATACCATGTTCCCTTAGGATGTGCTTGTTCCTTTCGGATTCAAGTTATACTTTAGGTTGCAAACCATGCATGCTAACATTAGGTAGACGTTTCCCTTTTGTTAATCCAAAACTTAAGACTACCATTGTATGATAACATTAGGTTAGAAATAGGCTAGTCTCCCTTAGACTCTTTTCTTCCCTTTTTGCATCCTTGCATCTAAAACAAAAACCTCTTTTCTTTAGCAAATCAAAAACATGCTAATCATACCTAACCCATTTTTCAAGGTAATAAGAATACAAACCAATTCAAACTATTTTGTGCGCTCGAGCACCTTTTCTCAGAAAACCCTTTTCAGGTAAGGACATGATTAATTTACTTCTGTGCCGATGCATAAGTCTCCAAAGGTCGAGCTGCGGCAGAAGGCGGAGTTAACATTGTCCATAAAAAACACAAACAAACAAAAACATGTGAGCCGAACTACGGTAGCTCTGATTCCTCAAAAAGGATACGTAGGCATTGGGGTAGGGCCCAAGCGAGTACAATTTTATTTTCCCTACATTCTTTTCTCCTTTATTTTGCATGCATTCTCCCCTCAGTAGTATAGTAAACAGTAAGCATAGATTAAACACACCCATAAGATAGACAACAAGAGTTGATACCGTAGAGTACTACGGGAGTGTGGGGTGCTAATACCTTCCCCTCGCATAATAGACTCCCTTACCCAATCTATCAGTCGCAAGACCGTGACTTCTCCCTTCTCAGGTTTTCTTGATGTTTACCTTTCCCTACATGTGGGATAAAAGACATTTGATGGAGACTTTATTGTTTGATTATTTTCAGTCGGTTGTTTCAGCTGGTAACTTCACTGGGGAGAGGTCGACGAAATGCTGGTCCATCCCAGAGTCGCTCCTAGCTCTTGCTTTCTTTTCTTTGGGTGTTTATTTTATGCTTTCAGTTTGTTCATTCATTTTGTATATACATGAGCATATGTATTCATTGCATTTTACTGTCTTCCATATACTACTGTTGTACTGGATCTGCTTCTTATTGGGTGGATGTTACTATGAGGTAAAAGGCCCAATACCCAGGTCAGAGTTGTGTACCATAGGAACCCTAGGAATAGAGTGGAACATGAAAGGCTATTTGACTTAGGTCGCACTATCGCCGCCATGTCGTCCATGCTCAGATGAGGTACAAATGAGGGGCTATCGTTTTCACGTAGGTGATACGGCGATAGTTTTCTCAGGAGTACCCTCGATTCTGAGTTACCACGACCTTACCTTGACCTAGTTTTCACTCGTGAGTGGGGAGGGAATTATTATCACAGGTATATATGGTGATTATGCTCAGATGGTGACTAT
This sequence comes from Vicia faba, assembly GCA_948472305.1. NCBI lineage: Eukaryota > Viridiplantae > Streptophyta > Magnoliopsida > Fabales > Fabaceae > Vicia > Vicia faba. The sequence goes on along the minus strand of CATIWC010000799.1, from coordinate 102,950 downwards.
GTTCAGATTGTTACTATGTTCATATGGTGACTATACTCAGACAGTGACTATCGGTTCTATTGGTTATATTCTGGATTTTTGTCAGTGACTTATGCATATGGTGTTCTGTTGGTGACCATACGGCTCTCAGATTTATTTTCTGAGTTCCTAACTTGTTTACTTGGAGGTTCATTCGGGCCTTCAATATTGGTATTCCCTGTATGTTCAGAAAAGGCTCAATAGTATTCGTTGTTCCAAAAGCCTTGATCCCGTACAATGGGAGATCTACATGGTACTTGGTTCTTGTATGTGCGGAAGCTATGTCAGACCTTTGACTTGATGATACTCATATGGTTCAGAAACAGTGCAGCAATCATATTCAGAAATGATGGAACCTTGATCCCATTTGATCTCATGCCTTTACATACATAACATGGTTAACCACATGCTTAACATACATGTTATATTATTTCCAAGGAATCATATTTGCAAGCCTTGTGTTAAACTCTTCCATCTTTTACTTGCGTAAAATCAAAATCAAAGCATGCAAATTCCTTGGAAATTGCGGAACATGACATGACATTCATTCATGCACCCCATGCACGCATTCATAGCAGGTACTCGAAGATTGGGGATTCTTATCCAGGCCTGGTATTCTCTTCAAAGGTTCAACTTGATTTCTCACGGCACATGTTCAAGGGTCAGTTATGGAATAGCTCTGAGTGATATACATTCAAGCTTTGGCCCGTGATCAGAAATTCTTTGAGAAGCAGTATAATTGATTGAAGACTCAAATAAGTCAGGTCATGAAAGCTCTGGTGATGGTGTCAACAATCTTGCACCTACTGTCGCAGTAAAGGTTCTCTCTTCTCCTCATCTTTTAGGGAACACTTTCAATCAGGGAGCGCTACACAATCTTGAGTTCTTGGAACATCTCATCAGCACATGGTTCCCATTTACTATGAGATCTTATATCAGTGCTCCATTCTTGTTGACCAATGTCAGTTATGGTCGCTACACTGGGCATCCGACTATTCAATCGGGGGCACTCTCCACAGCTTTGTGTTCCTTGATCTGTTCAACAGCAGTCAGTCTTTATTCCCCTAGTGAATTCATGGGAAAAAGCTTTTAAGCAAATACAGAAGAAGCCTGATGAGCATGGTGATGTGATCCCAGTGCATTACATCCAGTTATTTCCTCTCATGGTGGAAGTTTAATTGGTAATGCTCTGATCTTTGGGGTCCTCCTTCCACAAACATCTCTTCTGATTGTGATACACAGGCTAGATGTATCCCCTATTCTGGGTCACCCGGTTTCGATATAAAAAAGTAAAGGGGTTGAAGTATAAAGCCCAATACTTGTCTGGCGTCTCTTCCAAAAGTCCAATTCCTATTTGGCTAATTGCCAGGATTTTTCTCATGAGTTGGATGTCTCTGTTGTTCTGAGAGAAGACGAATTGTATTATTTCTTTGAGACATGAGATGCTTGGTGATGCAATTTATACCAATTCTCTTGATGAAGCATTCATTCGTTCTCCTGAAAGAACCTTCTATGCATATTATACTGGGGCACCTGGCCATTCGATTGAAGGTATGTCATCCAGAGACCAGGTCCAAGACTAGATCAATTCAAAGACTGATATGTTCGTATCAGATCAGAAAGGGAATTCTCTCACCCATTCAGGCATCAAGACTGTAGAAAGTCATCAGAATCAAGAAATCCATATGGAGTCAAGTCTCCTCAACGATGGCAACCATTGGTTCTCTTTTAGTGCTTTTTCATTTGCATTCTTGCTTGTTTGTTTAAACATTGCTTGTATATAGAAACTTATCTATTTTTGAATGAAAATCTTAATGCAATAAGTATGCTTGTCTTGAAGTGTTCTTTTGTTTTTATTCATTCATTCGTTATCACTTTTTAAATGTTTTACTTGCATATTGATGTCGAGTTTCCAAGTCTTATGCTTAGGTAAAGAATCGAAAGAGGGATGACGACAATATAAAAACGCAAAATCTCTGGTTGGTATGCTTTTGAGTAAGACCCTACTGACGATGTACAGGCCTTATTTCAATCCCTAAACACTGGAGATATAAGGGAGATAGACCCTCGTTAACCCCTCTAAGCCTTCGAAGTAGGAGTTTCTTTTCTGTTCAGAAAAAACCCTCATTTTAACCCTGGGGCGGGTAGTGTTCAGCTAATCTAATCAAACATTCAAGACTCGTCAAGAGTGTACATCCAAGGATACAACAATGGTTATCCATCAAAAGGTTAAGGAAAGTCAAAACCACAATGGTTAACCCTCCTCTGTCAGCAACGTGCGTCTATTAACAATATCCCAATGGGTATCTCTTGCACATCAAGAAGCCGGGATTGGATGACGATACAACAATGGCTATCCCTCATCTACTAAAGACTCAGACAGTCACGATCACTTCCAACAAATCAAAGACAACGCAAAGATCAATGACTTGTTCAAAATGGAAATACGAATAAGAAAGAAACAAAAATCCCTGCTAAGTCAAAACTTGAAAATAAGTCGCTTAGGCAAAAGTTAGGGTATCTCGCTGGACTTCCAAATCAAAATTCAAAAGAATTTGTCCAGACAAAAATTAGGGAAAGCAAGAAGGGAATTGAAAAAGCCTAAAATGGCGAGAAAAGGATTACCAATGGAAATCCTCATCAAAGAACAAAGTCGTCTGATCAGACACCAAAATCAGAAGTTAGTGATTGTTGTGTCCAAGAGGCCTCAGTGGTTCCTCAACCATCACAAACTCTTCTAGAGAGATGAATCCTTGTATCGGGTCAACTTAATGTAGGAATGGAGAACATCATGAAGAATGGGTGGGCACCAAATAATTTTGAGCCTTAAATCCTTTTTTCTAAAACTATGAACCAGGCCACATTACAACCCATAAAAGTCCTAATTGAAGCATGGGTCAATTCAAAAGTGTGTTACAACGAGATAGCGTTTAGCTGACTCCTAAGAGGTATGTTTGAATATCTGTGTTGGCATCATATGCTTGCATTATCTTTCATAAAAAAAATAATTTGCAAATGTTTCTCTCTAGCTAGTGACTCGTTCACAATATAGTTGTGACGTCATTTCATTCAAAGTTTTTTCAAACTTCAAGACTTACATATGTGTTGCATTAGAATTATCATTCTCATAATAAACATCCTTCTGCATACAAAACAACTGATCGACATCAAGTAAGTTTACATAATGAACAATCGGTAAAGAGCTCAATCTTGTCAGAGAAGAGAGGCTTGAATACCCTGTTGAAGCAAGAGTTAGCTGCCACAAGAGAAATGACTTATCCAGCGACATGTTAACCAGATATTCTGTCAAGAGAAATCATCTTAGTACTTTATAATTTGAGTACCCTTCAAGGATAAAGTTAGCCAAATCCGCCAATCTAGGGCAATCAAGTTGAGAGTCGATCTCTCTGAGGCCAGCCAAATCTTGGGCATTCCCTCAAAGCTATCAACCAGAGGCTATCACGTCGATAAATCTCTTCAAGCTATCAATCAGAGGCTATCACATCGAGAAATCTATTCAGAATCCATTCAACATGGGGAAGTTACGTCGAGATTCGACAAATCTCTCTAAGAAAGTTGTAATTAAGAGCAGTTTATTTCATGGTTCAAGAGATTAGGGCAGGCCATCTCATATCATATTGTGCCATGGATATTCTGGTCATCTATCCAGCACAAAGTCTTTCAGAAATCCTACAGACAGGGGCATCCTTCATTCGTACTTACAAAGTTGCTCAAGCCAATTATAATGCACGAGACCACTACAATCAGCTAAAAGCGTCATAACGGTCACCCTGACCTAGCCAGCGCACGAAGCTTCCTTCATATTCTGTAGACAATTTCAAACCTGATTCCCCAAGTGAATTTGGAAATTCAGAATCGTCATTTGACTCGGCACGCGCAAGTGCATCCCCAGTGGAGTTAATCAAGAACATCCCCAGTGGAGCTAAACTAGGGTATTCGCAGAGCTAAATCGGGGCATTCGCAGAGCTAAACTGGGGCACTCACGGGTGTATATGCCCATCTGTGATATGGTGGGAGAACTGACTTGAAGGTTTTGCGTTTGATCGTAAATGTTGCGGTTAGCAAGAGTCGTCACCGACTTTTCTTTTATCCAAAAGGAAAGGTAAAAAAGCATAAGAAAGACCTTTGAGATTCTTTCTTGAGTTCGGGGGGTAGATTATGAAAAAGGAAGGTATTAGCACCCTTTTCATCCATGGTTTTCCATGGGCTCTTAGTTACTTGTTAGATCACTTGCTTTTGTTTGAAATTGTGCTTTGTGTGGTTTTTGAAAGTATTTTTGTAAAGAGGCCATTGTTTAGGCAATCTTTGTAATGATTCTCGTTTGTAAGAATGTATACAAAGATGTTGATCTTTTGAAAATGTTTTCAATTTTGTAAGATGTTTTGAAATGTGTAGGTGTTTGTTTTGAAATGGAGCAAGTAATTAGGAGCAATCTACCTACTCAAATGTCTTTCTTGTTCATTTTCTTTTCCTTTGATATTGTGGTCTTACTATTGATTTGGTAAGCAACCCTATCTTTGCATGTAAACGGGATGAGCGTGGGTCATCATATAACCATGATTAGCAATGTTGCAAGGTATCTTAGTATTTTTTGAGGGACTAAGATCATTTTGAAAAGGCAACATAGATAGCGTCATCGAGGCTCTATGATCTTGTATTTGTTTGCTTTTGCTAAGACACCTTACATGCGTAATATTGCCATTTTATATAAGGCAACCAAGTGGGATAACCCAAGGGGTGCTTCTGTGCAAGTGTGTTATTTTCATGCTTGATTTTGTCTTGGATTAGGGTTTTTCTATTTGATTGGTTTTATCTTTCCATACAAACCCTAATTACTAGCATGTTATGTAAAAGCGATAAATTGCGAAATTTAAAAATACTACGCTATTACAATATGGGAGGGGGTATACAATTTATGAATGGGGATTGCAATAATATAAACCTAATTAATCTATTACAACCAAATTGAATATTGTACAAATAATTGAAGAAATATATAAAGTACAAATGCAAATTGAAAGAAATGATTTTTTTGTGTTTGGATTTTTGTATGAAAAAGTTTTAACCTAAACCTAATTAGATAAAAAATAAATAAATTAAAATTAAATTAACTTAAATCAATTAAGAAAATAAATAAATTAAGAAAAGATTTTTGAATAAAACCCTAATTCTATTTGATTAAAAGAAAATAAGTTTTAAAGAAAAAGTATTTTAATATTTTTTTTGTCTTGAAAATAATATATGGCATTATGAAAATATTTTTGGTCTTTTTTATATTAAAATAAATATATTAAAATAAATAATAATCTAGTTTTAAATCAATTTACAAGGAAATTTATAAAAGTAAATAAAGTATAATGAACAAAATAATTTTTTATGTGAAAAATATTTAAATTAGGTCAAAATATAAATTTATTATTTTTATACATTTTATGATTTTTTGGCATTTTAGAAAATATATTTAAAAGAAAAAAAGAGATAAATAAATAAATAAAAATGAAATGGGCCAGGGAGGTATCATAAGCAGACAGGGGAGTAAATGTTAGAAAAAAATCAATAGGCCCGTGAAGTAGAAGCCCAGCGCTGCAAGAGACAAAAAAAGTGAAAAAAATGTGAGAGAATGCAAAAGGCAACGCGCTGAGGCTCGAACCCATGACCTCTAGCAATAACGTGCGTTGCCTTACCACTGGGGTGGCTGTACATCCGTTTATATAAACAAAACCATAAATATATATTAGAAATTTCTTTCTGAAGGCAACTTCATCTTCAACTTTGAGCCATGGCCGGACCACCTGTATCTTCCTCATTTCTCCACAAAAATGGAAAGTTCAAACTTGAAAATTGTGGTGTTTCTTCCCACGAATTCAACCATATAACTTATGTAAACTAAAAGTTAAAGATAAAATCTAATTTTACTGGCTCTAAATTGAAACCTAATTTTCTCATAAATTTCAAATCCAAAATTCTCTATACATAGTTAATATAAATGGAAACTATGAACATGGTTAGCTTTAGAGTAAGGATATCTACATTTTGTTTTCACAAATCAGGATCAAATGATGCTTGTATGAAGAGATAGAAGTTTGAGTTTTTACCTCTTGCAACTGGAATCGTGAATGGAGTTTGAGCAACTTTTGAGATGGTCTGAGGATCTGTTTAGCTTGCCTGGACCTCCTTGAGTGTATTCCAACTCATACTTTGCCTTGAATGTCCCTGAATCTCTCTACTCAAGTCAACCTGCAAGCTTGGTTTTTGAAAATGGTGGATAGTGATGGAGGAGCTACAATCTTGAAACAGGGGCCTGGATTGCTTTGGTATGATGTATAGAAGGTGTTTGAGTGATTAATTTTCAAAACGTACGAGTGGAAATGAAGATCATGAGTTTTGGTTCAAAACTGTATGTTAATGGTATTCTTGAACAGGTTTTTGGTTTTGGAATGTTTGAGGCAGTTTTAGGGCAATAACCTTCGTGTCTCCTCTTGCAAATAGTGTGTCTACTTATAAGCAAGAGATTTTAAGACTTGTAACAACTCAGATTTCAAAAACTCACATGTTTTGCTTGGTTACTTGTTTTTGAAGCAAAGCTAGCAAGCATGGTTTCAAGGTGAAGTACAAAGCTTGTAGGGGGCTGAGACCTTTAAACATACTTGTTCTGATTGTGTGGAGTGTGTTTATGAAGAAAGAACAAATGCAAGGCTCAATGCAAGCTGACTTTGCTTAAAGCTTGCTTTTCTAAAATGGCAATGTTGCCTTTCTTCCCAAAATGGAATTATTCTTGTATAATGCATTGAATGTTTGGCTTAAAGCTTCCAACAGCTGTGAAAACATTTAATTATGGAGTGAAAGTCAAGTTAGATGCCTGAAAAGTTAGATTTGTACAACATGCTTGGAGATTGGATCCAATGTTCTTCTCAAAATGGCTTGAAATCTAAGTGACAAAACACCAACTTCATCTCTTCGATTCTCTCTACTCAAGAATGATCTCAAGGAGTTATTGGACATGTTGAAAAGCTTGCAATTATCTCTACAACTCATCTTTGAATTTATTTAGAAGATTCCATTTGGAACCATGTGAAAAATTTCCATGAAGTTAGGTCAAAAATTTGCCTAACTAGGGCAAAATTTCACTAAGTTATTTTTAGTTCATGAGCATGTATTCACAAAATTATATCTTGATATCCAAGAATTTTTAGGAGAAATTGTGTGAAGAAAAGTTGTAGATTTCATGGAGATCTACAACTTTCATGTTGGAAGTTTCTCTTGAATTATCTTGCATCATGGTGAAAATTTAACTCAAAGTTGTGAAAAAATAAGAAATTTGTTACTTAGAAAAATTTCTAAGTTAAGAAATTTCATCTTTTCAAAACAAAATCTTAAATCCTTAATTTCTTGATGAACAAGTTTCATATTTAGACATTTTTTGATGAATTATGATCTTTGGCACTTGAATTTACCAAAAAGTCAAAGTTTAACTTTTCAGTATACAATTGACTTTTGATCAGTTGATTGCAAAATTCATCTGTCAATTCAATGGACTTGCAATGTTTTGAATCATGTCATTAGGTAAAAATTATGTAATTGGACTCTTGAGATCATGCCTTAAACCAATTGATCATTTGCAAGGTCAAAAATCAGAAATTGCCCCTTCCTAGTCAAAACCCTAATTTTGACCATTTTGCCCTTTTGGAGATTTGATCAAATTTCTTGAGGAGTTATGGTCCAAACTTGATAAAATGATACATATGAGTCTAAAATGTTGATGTGGATCAAAAATTATGAAGTTTGACTGTAAATTGGCCATGGTTGACTTTTACCCCAATACAGTTGGTTTTTAGGTCAACTGTTCAATTGATTGATCAAAAGTGTGATCCAAGGCTTGGAACTTGACATGAGTAATATTGGGGGTTCATAATGATCCATGAAAGTCATATGGGGCATTTAAAGTTCAAAAATCCTTGTGCAATCTCAAAACCTAATTTTAAATCATCAGTGCTTGAGGAGATGCCTTGAGCTGATCAAACCAAATGCAGTCTTGATCTAAAGGAGATCTTGTGAGAAAATTATTGATAAGTAGGAGGGAAAATTTTGGAGTACAACAGCTTCCCCTGTTCAATCTTCTTAAGCCTGGAGAGTTAGACTGGCGAGTTTTGCCATTCGTGACTCGAAGGTGGAAGATGATTGGACACTATAGTGCCCAGAAATTTTCACTCGGAGATGCGATGATAGAAGAAATGGGCTTAAATATGCCATTTGGAGAGGTGATAGAAAGTTATGGGAGATGGGATTAAAGATGCCATCCAAAAGTGATTGTTGAATTGTAATTTGTAAGCTGGAAGAATGAGTATCAGAATGACGTCCGTGTCTTGAGCGTATCTGAATTGTATATGAAAACCTCGTTTGAATGAATATCAGAATGACATATGTATCTGGAGCGTATCTGAACGGTGTTGGAAAGTTGAATCCGAATGAGTATCAGAATGGCGTCCGTGTCTGGAACGTATATGTATTGTATCTGAAAGTTGAATCTGAATGAGTATCAGAATGGCACCCGTATCTGGAACGTATCTGAATTGTATCAAAAGGTTGAATTTGAGTGAGTTTCAGGATGGCATCCGTATCTGGAGCGTATCTGAATTGTATCAAAAGGTTGAATCTGAATGAGTATTAGAATGGCGTCCGTGTCTGGAGCGTATTTGAACTGTATCAAAAGGTTGAATCTAATTGAGTATCAGAATGGCGTATGTGTCTGGAGCGTATCTGAACTGTATCTGAAAGCTTTGAACATTGTTAATGGTAGCTGTTAATCTTATCCTGAAAAGGGTAAAATGTTAGCTAAAATGCAAAGTCATGTTGTATGGGATGTATGATGTAATGCATTTGCTTTATCAATGTTTATGATATATGGATGCAATGTATGTGTATGTGAGCTAATTTGTTGCGCTGCAGTTGGATTGGGGAAAATAAATCCCTAAATGTTGTTGAGGATATTTAAGTCTTCTGTCTTGAAGTCTAAGTATTGATGAATTTTTGCTGAGAGAAATAAACTGTTGTTGTAAGGAAATGCCATGTATTGCTTAAAAATGTTTGGATAAGTTTAGATGATTTCTACCGGGGGTTGATAAATGAGAGCTTTGTTCTGCTGGGGATTAAACGACCTACTGCAGGGAATTACTTATGAAGTAGCCTAGAGGTATTTCCCTATCCCTTCCACCTATCAGTAATTGCCTTTCTCATTTTTTTTATTCGTAAATAGTAATTATGTTCAAATGCATACGTTCAACAATGAATCATTGGACGTTTTTGTAAACAAAACACAAGCGTAAAGAAAAGACAAATAGTTTTTGCACTTTCAAAGAGATATTTTTGTATTGACTTTGAGTAAGTATTTTTGTACAAGGAGACAAACATTCTAGTAAGAGAATGTTGTCGTAAAAAAGAAAAATTTGATACAAAGAAAAGATAGCTATGTGTAAAAATCCCATGGGGTTCCCATTCTGATATAGCCTTCGTATCTCTGAGCATCTTGTCTATTTGTTGCCTCGTCTGAAGATGATTGAATTGATCTGAACCTCTGAATTTGTCAGTGGAAGCCAAAGGTTGTTTGTAAAGTGATCCAACGGGACATAGTCATACGCTTTAATTCCCTAACTTTTGCCTAGACCACCCTTTCGGGTTCTCAGTCCATCGAGAAACCCTTTTTTGCCCAAGTCGCCCTTTCGAGTTTTCAACTTGCCCGGTGTACAAATTTTTTTGTTTTATCCCTAATTTTGCCCGAACCTTTTTGGTTCATCGGGATGCTCTTGTTTTGCCTAGGTATGTCAACCTAGCGGGTCTCTTATGCGTAGTATCTTTTAACTCTGTCCGTGTTTGCAGGATGTGGCAGGTCGTCACCATCCATGGTGGTCAAGATCATTGCCCCACCAGAGAATATATTTTTTATTACAAATGGTCCTTCATAGGTAGGAGTCCATTTTCCCCTGGGATCACCTTGTGGCAATATGATGCGTTTGATTACTAGATCCCCAACATGATACGCTTGGCGCTTGACTTTCTTGTTGAAAGCCTTGATCATCCATTTTTAATACATTTGATCATGGCAAACGGCAGTAAGTCTCTTTTCATCAATCAAATTCAGTTGATCAAGTCGAGTCTGGATCCAATTGTCTTCGTTCAATCCTGCATCTTTCATAATCCTCAGAGAGGGGATCTGAACCTCAATAGGCAAGACGGCTTCCATGCCGTATACCAAAGAATAGGGTGTTACCCCAATTGACGTGCAAGTTGTGGTACAATACCCGTGGAGAGAGAATGGTAGCATCTCATGCCAGTCTTTGTATGTTACTGTCATTTTATATATGATCTTTTTAATGTTTTTATTTGCAGCTTCAATAGCACCATTTATCTTTGGCCGATAGGGATAAGAATTGTGATGCAAAATATTGAATTGCTCGCACAATGTGGTGATCATGGTGTTGTTGAGATTTGTACCATTGTCATTGATGATCCTTTCCGGGATACCGTACCGGCAAATGAGATTTTTCTTGATGAAATGGGCAACAACATTCTTGGTAATGGAGGCGAAGGAGGTTGCTTCAACCCACATTGTAAAATAGTTAATGGCCACTAGGATGAAGCGGTGTCCATTGGAGGTTGTTGGCTTGATTTCCCCAATCATATCAATCCCCCACATAGCAAAGGGCCAAGGAGCCGTCAAGACATTCATAGGAACCGGAGGTACGTGCACCTTGTCAGCATAAATCTGACACTTATGGCAGGTTCGAGAGTGTTGATAACAATCTGTTTCCATGGTAGACCAGTAATAGCCTGCCCGTAGAATTTTCTTTGCCATCGTATGCCCCCTGGAATGGGTGCCAAAAGTTCCTTCATGCAATTCATCCATAATCCTTTCAGCTTCAACCTTATTAACGCACCGAAGTAACACAGAGTCATGATTGCATTTGTACAGGATGTCGTTACTAAGGAAGAATTTAGCAGAGAATCTCCTTAAGAACTTCTTATCATTGACTGAAGCTCCTTCTGGATATTCTTGAGCCTCGAGATACCTCTTGACTTCCTGAAACCAAGGCTGGTCTACTACCTCTTCAGTATTAATCTCGTGATAGTGTGTCGGTTCATCCATTCATTCAATGGTGATCTGGGGGCCCTCGTTATCCCAATTAAGTTTAAACATAGATGACATTGTGGCTAGAGCGTCTGCTAGCTGATTTTTTTCTCGCGGGAAATGCTCGAAGGTAATCTTCTCAAAATGTGGTAGCAATGTCAAAACCTGTTCTTTATAAGGGATAAGGTTAGGGTGTTTGGTGTCCAATTCCCCTTTGATCTGACTGGTGACCAAGGTTAAATCTCCGAACACATCCAATTATTTGATCCCCAAGTATATGGCAGCTCTAAGACCAAAGATGCACGCTTCGTATTCTACCATGTTGTTTGTACAATTGAAGCAAAGTCTTGCGGTAAAGGGAGTATGTCACCCTTCAAGAGATATGAGTACAGCACCGATACCATTGCCAAGTGCGTTGGATGCCCTATCAAAGAACAGGGTCCATCGGGATCCTTGTTCAGGTCCGTCATATGGCCTACATTCTTCACAGTTGTCTAATGTCAAGATGTCTGTTATACCCCAAAATTTGCCCTCTCATTTATCAAGATTTTTCTCACAAGACTTCTTGAACTCAAGGCAAGATTAGGGTTTGGTCAGCTCAAGACACCTCATCTTGCACTGATAACCCAAAATTAGGATTTGAGTTTGCACAAGTATTTTTGGATCATCATTTCTTCATGTTACTTTCACACACCATCTTGGACTCCTAAGATTGCTCATGTTAAGTTTCAAACCTTGAATCACATTTTTGCTCAGTCAATTGGACAATTGACCTAAAAACTAGCTGTATTGGGGGAAAAAATAAACCATGGCCAATTTACAGTCAAACTTCATAATGTTTGATCCATAACAACATTTTAGACTCATATGTACCATTTGATCAAGTTTGGATCACAACTCCTCAAGAAAATTGATCAAATCATCAAAAGGGCAAAATGGTCAATATTAGGGTTTTGACTGAGAAAGGGAAATTTCTGATTTTTAACCTAGACAATGACCAATTGGATTCAAACATGATTTCAAGGACTCAATGGCATCATCTTGACCTAATTACATAGTTCAAAAGATCTCAAGTTCATTGGATTGACAGATGAATTTTCCAATCAACTGATCAAAAGTCAACTGTGCACTGAAAAGTCAAACTTTGACTTTTTGGTCAAAATCAAGTTCCAAGGGTCATAATTCATCAAGATATGTCAAAATGTGAAACTTGTTCACCAAGAAAACCAATTTTGAAAATTAGGTTTTGAATTTGAAAATTTTCATAACTTAGAATTTTTCTAAGTATGGAAATTTCCTTATTTTTTCCCAACTTTTCACAACTTTTTCATCATGATGAAATTTGATTCAAAGAAAACTTCAAACATTAAAGTTGTAGTCCTCCATGAAATCTACAACTTTTATTCACAAAGTTTTCCCAAAAGATGCTTGGATCTCAAGTTATGAATTTGTGAATAGAGGTCCGTGAACTAAATGACTTAGTGAAATTTTGCCCTAATTTAGGCAGGTTTTTGACCCAACTTCATGGAAACTTTTCACCTAGTTACAAGAGGTATCTCAAAATTCATTTCAAAGATGGATAATAGAGTACATTTCAAGCTTTATAAAATTTCCAAGAACTCTCCAAGATCATTTGTGGCTAGGGGGAATCGAAGAAGAGAATTGGCATTTTATCACTTTTGTTCATGCCATTTTTACAAAGTGTCAAGTTGCAAATCTGATCTTGGATGCTTGTACCTTGCATTACAGGTCCTAAACTCATTCTACACTCCATAATTAAATTCTAACTCAGAAGATAAAGGCTTTATTTTGGCTTTTGGAACATTGTACAAGAGATAATTCCATTAATGGCATAAAGGACACATTGCCATTTTCATAAAGGCAAGCTTTTGCAACTTTACAAATCTTGAGCCTTGGAGCTGTCCCTTTGGTGCAGGCAATTTCCACAGATATCAAGCATTGTTTACCAACTCTCTGCAGCCCACAAGCAAGCAAGGACAGGCCTGTTGCACAAGTCTTTCCTTTCTCTGAGGCAGAGGCTTTTCTCTTGGGAGCCATGGATCTTGTTAGGGTTTTGGAAAGAGAGATATAGAGTTCTTTGTGTTGTTATGTGAGAGAGTGTGTTGGTGTTATGAGATAGTTTTGGTGAGTTTAAATAATATAGAGAGTAAGTGAGGTCTTTATGAGGTTTTAATTTGGTGATTTGGTCAAGGTTTCATTGATTGGGCAATAGGAGAATGGGAGGTTGAGAGACAATGAATGTTTGACCAATATATTAAAAGCTCATACAAGTATCACATGTTAAAAAAAATAAATTGCATAGAGAAAATATACAGAAAATGCTTCAGATTCTGTGGTAAATCGATTTGCCCCTTGGTTAAATCGATTTACACAGAACATTTTTATAAAAAATAATTTTCGTTCAGTGGTAAATCGATTTACATATTGTGTAAATCGATTTACACAAAAGATTTTATTAAAAAAATGATTTGCTTCAGTAGTAAATCGATTGACATATGGTGTAAATCGATTTACTTAAAGAAAAAATTTAAAACATCATTATTTTTAACATTTGAAACAATGTCTAACCACATATATATGTACATTAAGGTATAGTTAAGGATTGAGTGCACCTTAAATATCTTGTTCATCGAGGATTCCAAGTTCACGACGAATTTTGAAAAATGCATCCTTTGCAAGAGGTTTTGTGAAGATGTCCACGAGTTGATTTTGAGTGTCCACGAATGTGATCTCGACATCTCCTTTGAGTACATGGTCTCGGATGAAATGATGTCTGATGTCAATGTGTTTCATCCGGGAATGCATAACTGGATTTTTCGTAATATTGATCGCGCTTGTGTTATCACATCGAAGAGGAATGCGTCCAAGGTTTACTCCATAGTCAAGTAATTGTTGTTTTAGCCAAAGAATTTGAGCGCATCCACTTCCAGCCGCAATGTATTCTGCTTCGGCAGTGCTGAGAGCTACGCTTGCTTGCTTTTTGCATGACCATGAAACCAAGGCATTTCCAAGAATGTGACATGTTCCACTTGTACTTTTGCGATCAGTTTTGCAACCTGCATAGTCAGCATCAGAATAACCAACTAGATTGCACATACTACCTTTTGGATACCATAATCCGACGTTGGTTGTTCCTTTGAGATATTTTATTATGCGCTTGACTGCTGCAAGGTGAGACTCTTTAGGATTGGCTTGATATCTTGCACATAGGCAAACGCTGAACATAATGTCAGGTCTACTTGCTGTTAAATAGAGGAGTGAGCCAATCATTCCATGATACTTAGTTATGTCAATAGAATTCCCTGATTCATCTGGATCAAGATAGGTTCCGGATCCCATAGGAATTGCACTTTCTTTGCTACTTTCCATCTCAAACTTCTTTATAAGGTCTTTGCAATATTTTGATTGGTTTACGAAAATACCATGTTTGAGTTGCTTAATTTGAAGACCAAGAAAGAAATTCAATCTTCCCATCATAGACATCTCAAACTCTCCTTGCATCATAGACGAAAATTCCTTGCACATATTTTGGTTAGTTGAACCGAAAACAATATCATCTACATAGATTTGTACAAGTAAGGTATGATGATTAACATTTTTTATGAAGAGAGTGGTATCAACTTTACCCTTTACAAACCCTTTTTCACATAGGAATGCGCTTAGTCTATCATACCAAGCCCTCGGTGCTTGCTTCAGCCCATAGAGAGCTTTCTTCAGTTTAAAGACATGATTAGGATGTTTGAAGTCTTCAAATCCGGAAGGTTACTTTACATAGACTTCTTCATTTATGAATCCGTTGAGAAATGCGCTTTTTACATCCATTTGAAAAAGTTCAAAGTCCAATGAGCATGCATATGCAAGTAATAGTCTTATTGCTTCCAAACGTGCTACCGGAGCAAAAGTTTCTTCAAAATCAATTCCTTCCTCTTGGTTGTATCCTTGAGCAACTAGTCTTGCCTTGTTTCGAGTGATTATTCCATTTTCATCCATCTTGTTTTTGAAAACCCATTTGGTTCCAATGATACGTTTATTTCCTGGATTAGGAACAAGTTCCCAAACTTCGTTCCGCTCGAATTGGTTTAACTCCTCTTGCATGGCAAGGATCCATTGATCATCTTCTAGTGCTTGAGCCACTTTAGTAGGTTCAACTTGAGATACAAACGCCATATTTAAGCATGCATCCTTAAGATTTAGCCGAGTAGATACTCCTTTGCTAATATCTCCAATTATATTGTCAATGGGATGATCACGATGAGTTCTCCATTCTTGAGGAAGATCATCATCATTTTCATTTTGATGTGAAAGTTCATGTGTTTGTTCCGGATTGACAATTTTGCCATCTCCGCAGGAAATCTCATGAGATAGATCTATAGAATCATCATCATCATAAATAATAACTTCCTCCTTGGAGGTGTTAGATTCATCAAAAGAAACATGCATTGATTCTTCTATAGTTAAAGTTCTTTTATTGTAAATTCTAAAAGCTTTGCTAGAAAGGGAGTAACCAAGAAAGATACCTTCATCCGATTTTTCATCGAACTTACCGAGATTGTCTTTGTCGTTGTTAAGGACAAAACATTTGCACCCGAAAATATGAAAGTGAGAGATATTTGGTTTTCTTCCTTTGTAAATCTCATATGGAGTTTTCTTTAGTATAGGTCTTATGATCACGCGATTGCTTACATAACATGCCGTGCTTACCGCATCTGCCCAAAAATATTTAGGCAAACTTGAGTCACTTAGCATGGTTCTAGCAAGTTCCACCAAAGACCTATTTTTCCTTTCAACTACTCCATTTTGTTGTGGAGTTCTTGGTGCTGAAAAATTGTGGAAGATCCCATTTTCTTCACAAAATTCTTCAAATAGACTGTTTTGGAACTCTCCACCGTGATCACTTCGGATTGATGTTATCTTTGATGACTTCTCATTTTGAACTTGTTTTGCATATCTCTTGAATGCCTTGAATGCTTCATTCTTGTGCACTTTGAGTTTTACCTCATTGGTTGCCTCATCCATAATAAGGCATTCTTCTTTGTTGAATTTGATCTTGAACCCTCTATCGCAAAGTTGACTTATGCTAAGAAGGTTGTGCTTTAATCCTTAAACATAGAGAACATCCTCAATTTGAATGGATGGAGGTGTGCCAACTATTCCAACGCCAAGAATCTTTCCTTTGGTGTTGTCTCCATAGGTGACATACCCTTTGGCTTTATGTACTAGATATGAAAATTGGTGTACATCTCCTGTCATATGCTTTGAACATCCACTGTCAAGATACCAAACATTTGAAGTGGATTTCAAGCATACCTACAAAACCAAATTATTTCTTGTTAGGTACCCAAGTTGCCTTGGGTCCTTCATAGTTAGTTCCCTTTTTCACCCATGCATAATGTCCACTAGCCATACTGAAATTTCTAATATAGCATGCATTTGGTGTGTGTCCAATAATACCACAGTAAAAACAGTTTGGAACAAATTTGCTCTTGTATCTAGGAATTTGTTTTCTTTTAGATACATTAGCCTTTTTCTTTTGATGATTATGAACAACTTGCTTCTTTTCTACTTTCTTGGGATTGGAACTATTACTAGCCTTTACAAAAACAGTGGGATTGTTACTTGGTTTCTTAGTATTCACATAACCAAGACCTCTTTTATCATTTGGATAACGTTGTTAGCTTAGTAATCCTTCCAATCCTATTTGTCCTTTTTCATATCGTTCAATGACTCTTTTCAATTGAACAATTTGAAAGACATTTGATTCACACTTGGAGCATGCAAAGGTTTCCTTTTCTTTAATAAAATTCTGTTTTTGAAGATCAAAATCTTTAGTCATGGTGTCAATTTTTTCTAGACAAATTAGAAGTTCTTTTTCTTGTTTTGACACCTTTTTGTATAAACTTTTTCATTCTTTCAAGAGTTCATCAATTGCACCTTGAACATCATCATCAAAAAGATTAAATTCATTACTAACCTCTTCTTCATTGTCGGAGTGATGCGATGCCATTAAGGCTAAGTTTGCACATTCGTCGCTTTCCGATTCCGATGAACTGCTCATATCATTATCTTCCCATGCTATGTAGGCTTTCTTTTGTTTTGAGTCCTTTCCTTTGAATCCATTTTTCTTTGGGAGATTTGGACAGTTTGGCTTGATGTGTCCTTGCTTTCCACATTCATAACATGAGACATCTTGTGTTGATGTGGAGGCTTCTCTTTTCTTGAAGTGCTTTCTCTTATGTGCATGAGATCCGCCTTTGTCATTTCTGCCAAAAAACTTCCCAAGTCTTTTCACTAGAAGCATGAAATTTTCATCTTCTTCCGGATTGTCTTCTTTTACCGCTTCTTTTGAATCAATTTTTAAAGCAATGTTTTTGGACTTCTTTTCTAGATTCTCATGTTTTTCAAGTCTACCGAGTTCCGTTTCGTATTCTTGAAGTTTGCCAAATAATGTAGCGGAAGTCATTGCAGAGAGACTCTTCTTTTCCGAGATTGCCGTTACCTTTGGTTGCCATTCCCTAGTCAATGATCTAAGGATTTTCAAGTTGAGTTCATCATTTGACAGGGTTTTACCAAGAGCAATTAAGTGATTTGTCAAATGCACAAATCTCTTTTGTAAGTCAAGGATGGATTCTCCGGGCTGCATTCGAAATAGTTCATATTCTTGACTCAAGGTATTTAGCCTTGATCTTTTTACTTCAGCCATTCCTTCATGAGTTTGAACCAAGGTATCCCAAATTTCCTTTGCTGTTTTGCAGTTTGAGACACGGAAAAATTCGTCCATACTGAGTGCACCTTGAAGAAGGTTTATTGCCTTTTTGTCATAGAGAACTTTCTTTTTATCATCGTCGTCCCATGCAGTTTTGGGCTTTGCAGACCCAACGCCATTGATTACCGTTATCGGGATAAATGGACCATTTTCAACAGCATCCCATACTTCCTCTCCTTGTGCTTCTAAATGCGCCTTCATGCGTATTTTCCAAAAGTCAAAATATTCACCACAAAATAGAGGAGGCTTGTTGTTACTACCACCATCTCTGAAAACTGGTTGATGATTTGCGGAAGCCATTCTGGATCTCTAGGAGCAGGTTACCTATAACCCACTCTGATACCAATTGTAAGATTAAGATTGCGCCTAAGAGGGGGGGTGAATTAGGTGGTGGTCGATTTTTTTACTTATTTTATACTTTCTGGTTTTGATTTAGTGCTTTGAAAACTGTAAAGTGCAGAAAGTAAAGAGACACGGAGAATTATCCTGGTTCCTTCCACACCCCGGAAGTACGTCCAGTCCCCTTGCAAACACGCAAGAGATTTTACTATATTGTTAGAACTTTTACAAGACTCTTCCTAGTCTTATCCACTAAAGAACCTAACAAATAACCAAGAACACCCTCTTGGATTTCCAATAAGTCTAATGAGAACAATCCTCTCAAAAGATACCTCTTGTTTCCAATAATGGACAACAAGGAACAAAAGTAATCTAATACTTACTTCCAACAATCCTGGAAATAAGTTACACTTTGTATGTTTTTATGAAGTATGATTTCTTGAAAGATGTTGATCACATAGAGTGACTTCTTTGAAGTTTCTTCTTTCTTCTCTTGTAAGCAATTCAAACTGTAACACAATGGTTAGATAATGCTCAAAGATTTCTGTTCTTTATATGTGTGAAAGTGCAGAAAATCTTTGTTCTTAAAAGTTAAGAAATATGAAGTTTGAATATTTTACAAAGTTCAGATTTTATTGCAAGAGAAGTGTTGTTTATGATTTGAAATATTTTGTAATATATAGTAATCAAGATACCTTTCCAAAAGGACACTTTTCTGTTTGAAAAACTTGACAAGATGCAATGTTTGATCATGCAACTATTGGAGAAAAAGGTGTGAAGGATATCTTGAAACCAGTTCAGATTTTTCAAAATTTTCAATGTGCAAATCGATTAACATAAGATGCAAATCGATTGCACGTGTTTGTAACGTTCAGAATTTCAAAAAATTTGAAGTGTAAATCGATTAGCATGTTGTGTAAATCGATTTACAAGAGTTAAAAAATCAGTTTGTTCTGTGATCAATCAATTTACACAACCTGTAAATCGATTGCTGGCAGGAGCAAACAGTTTTTTGAAAAAGCATGTGTAAATCGATTTACACAAGATGTTAATCGATTTACAGCAGAGAAAAACTTAAAAAATGTTTTGAAATATAATTGAAGTGATGTGGCAAGTGTGTATATCATTTTTGAGCATTTCTAATCAATGTAGTTTAATTGAGAATTGATATACTTGATTGCTTGCCAAGTTCCTTGAAGCTTTGAGTGAATGATGCTTTAAGTTGATTTCCACTTCTTTTCCTTCTTTCCATAATGCTTGTTTGTCTTTCATCAAACTAGCTTGTTTGTCTTTCATCAAAACAAAAGTTGAGTTGAGGCTTGAGATTACATTTTTCAAATCTCTATCTCTCTATTTAGGCATCCTCAAGCCACGATTTGTGAAGCAAAAATGTAGTCCTTAACATGGTGAAGCTGTAGATATGCATATTTGTCATTTATATTAATTGTGCCATGAGAATTTGAAGCTTGAAGTTCATGAAATAATTAGGTCACGAATTAGGGCTTAAAAAATTCTCCCTGATCTTTGAGAGTTAGGTTACAAATTTTATATCATTGGAATCGTGAGATAAGTGCTACATGTTTTGTGTTATAAGTTTTTGTTTTTATGCAAGCAATAGCAAGTTACAGGTTTGAACCATAAGCGCGCGAAGGAGAAGGAACCAAGGACAGGGACGAAGCTGATGTCTGGGCCTTGGCGCATTGGGCCTGTTTGCTTTTGTTATTCACACCCCCCCCCCCTGACCACTATTTGCACCCCCTGACTCTTGTTTTATATTTTTTGCATTTTTCTTTACATTTTTATGTTTATTGCTTTTAATCATTTTTTTCTGAACATTAAAAATCCTAAAAAATAATTAAATAATTTTGTGCAATTTTTTTTTTACATAGAAAATAGCTTATTAGAATAAATAGAATTTTATTTTCTTATATAATTTGTAAATACATTTAAATAATACTTAATATTTTTATTTTATTATTTTACACATTAAATATTTATTTTCATACATATTTTAATTTTTAATATTTGTACATAATATTACTTATTATTTTCTAGCACAAAAAATGGATAAAATAATAATATAGAACATATATTTCTTTTAATCAAAAATTAGGGTTTCCCCCTTTCAAAAATAATAATATTATTTTTCCTTATTTTCTAGGGTTATTTAATTTTATTTTTCTCATACCTTAAACAAATACAAAACTTATTTTTACATAAAATACATTTGCATTGCATTTTAATACTTGCATATTTATTTAATGCACAATATTCAATTGGGTTGTAATAGTATTTTTAGGGTTTATTTTGTGCAATATCCCCATTCAAAAACTTGTATCCCCCCTCCCATAATAATTGTTGTAATAGCTTAGTTTACATTTACGCAATTTATCGCATTTATACTATGTTTAGTAAACTAGGGTTTGCATGACAAGACCAAAAACAAACAAATAGAAAAGACCTAATCCAAGACAAATCAAAAGCATGTAAAATGACACACATTGCACACAAGCACCCTTAGGGTTTCACCCACTTGGTTGCCTTACAAAATGGCCATGGTATGCATGCAAAGTATCTTGGCAAAACAAAACCAAAGATCATAGTCCATCGATGACGCTACAAAGGTTGCATAAAACAAAATGATCTTGGTCCCTCAAAAATGCTAAGATACTTGGCAACATTGCTATCATGGTCATACAATGACCCACGCCCATCCCGTTTAACATCCAAAGATAGGTTTGTTTACCAAATCAATGGTAAATCAACAATGTCAAAGGAATAAAAATGCATAGGAAAGACAGTTGAGTAGGTAGATAGCTTCTAAGTTACTTTCTCCATTTCAAAACAATCCTTGCTATTTTCAAAAAAACAAACACACACACTTCAAAACATTTCCAAACAACTTTCAAAACATTGAAACATTTTTCAAAAGACAAACATCTTTGTATACATTCTTACGAACGAGAATCATTACAAATATTGCCTAAACGAATGGCCTCTTTTCAAAATACTTTCAAAACCACACCAAAACACAAAGAACCATTTCAAACAATTTCAAAAGCAAAGCAAGTGATCTAAGCAAGTAACTAAGAGCCCATGGAAAACCATGGATGAAAAGGGTGCTAGCACCTTCCCTTTTCATAATCTACCCCCCGAACTCACGAAAACATCTCAAAGGTCTTTCCTGTGCTTTTTTACCTTTCCTTTTGGATAAAATAAAAGTCGGTGGTGACTCTTGCTAAACCGCGACATTTCCGATGAAACGCAAAACCTCAAGTCAGTTCTCTCACCGTATCACAGAACTGGCGACTCTGCTGGGGAAAATAATAAAAGTGGGGTTACCTTAGGGTTTAGATCACCTTTATTTGCTTAATTTGTTTGACTTGTTTTCTTTACATTTGGTTCTATTGTTTGGGTTTGAATCCTCTACCCGGATTTGGGAAACATTATAGGTAAATAGCAATACGTTGTGGAAACTGTGTGGGGTATACCGACACGGTCTAAGCAATAGCTATGTTAGTGTGACATATTTGTGGGTACCGGTAGCCTTTGAGTCAATCAAAGAGAATACGGGGCCGCTGAGTGATGTCATGAAGCACTAACGAACTTCTAGAACCTTTACTTGACCAACTTGGCCTTTTAGGATGTAGTGAGATGACCGGCTTTGGTGCAGTCCGAAGTTGGTAGATACTCGATACTACACTCATTGAGGGTTAGTTCCTTGGAATATTTCGGTAGCCAGTAAAGAGGCTGAATTGAAACAATGAACAAGGAAACAATCCAGTGATATTAAGCTCCTTAGAACCCGGTTACTATTTACTAGGACAGGTTGAGCCAACTAAACTTCAAGAGGGTACTTACCTATGAAACCCCATGCAAGCCTAAACTAGGAACATGTGTGATTTGCTTGTACATATATACTTGTGCATAGCATCATGAACATCATGAAGCATCATATGCATCCACTAACCATTTCAAAGATTTTGGAATTTCATCTTTGTTCTTGTTTTATAGGAAATGGATTCACTTCGCAGGAAAACTATCCAAATCAACCTTGTAAGAATTCCTCCACAACTCAAGGAGCTAGCTTCAAGGATTCCTGAGAATTTTCCATTCACCGAGATGCATGGTCGTCTACTCAACTTAGTCACTTCCAACACAGAGGAAGACATGATGAAAGTCTTTTTCCAGTTCTTTGACCCTTTGCATCACTGCTTCACATTTCCTGACTACTAGCTTGTGCCTACTTTGGAAGAATTCTCTCAACTCTTGAGGATTCCTACTCTCAATCAACTACCCTTCAACGGTACGGAAAGAGATCCAAAGCCAGAAGAGATTGCTCAAGCCCTGCACTTGCACTCATCTGATGTCACAACCCATTGGGAAACTAGAAGTGGTGTCAAAGGCTTCTTGGCAAGGTTCTTGTTTGAGAAGGCCCAAAGCGGCTAGAACTCCTTGGACTTGCAAGCTTTTGAGGAGATTATAGCTCTTCTCATCTATGGGATGGTCTTGTTCCCTAATCTTGACCAACTTATAGATGTAAGTGCTGTCAAAATCTTCATGTCTCGCAAACCGGTGCCTACTTTGCTTGGGGATATCTTACACTCTTTTCACACTCGTACAATGAGGAAAAGAGGTGTTCTCATGTGTTGCACTCCTCTCCTGGAAAGATGGTTTATTTCTCATCTTCCCCAATCAGTCTTGAAGAATGAGAAAGGGTTGAGGTGGTCACAAAGGTCGATGACTCTTACACATTCAGATATTCATTGGTGTTCTCGATCTAAAGAGAATGTTATCATCATCGACCGTTGTGGGGAATTCCCTAATGTCCCTCTACTTGGCATTAGGGGAGGCATCACCTACAACCCCTTCTTGACCCTAAGACAGTTTGGTTATGCCCTAAGGGATGGCCCACATGATATGCTTATTCAAGGCTTGGTTTTCGACTTCGACAACGACAATCAAGGACTTCGACAAAGGTTCATCCGAGCTTGGAGGATGCCAAACAAGGTAGACAGTAAGACTCTGGGACACAAGAATTACATCCCTCTTGATCCTTACCTCAAGTGGGTACGAACCCACGCCCAAAGTCTTATGATGCCTTACCCCTCCATTCTCCCAGTGATTATAGAGCCTGTTAAGGAAGGAGAGGTTCCATACACCATCCTACATCCTGACATGCCGACATCACTCGAAGACCTGCAAAGGAGTTGGATACAGCTCAAGGGAGAACGCGATACTTTTGAAGCCCAATTCTACGCAACCGAGAAGAAGGTTTTGAAACTCACTCGGTTACTTCACGAAGAGCAAACTCTTAACACCTACATTTCACCAAAGAGGATGCGCAACGTCTTTTTATCTTAGAATTTTGTATTATTTTGCCCTAGGGGCATTGATGTACTCAAGTTTTATTTTATTAATATAACGTGTGTTCCTTTTTATTTGAAACAAATTTGATTTTCAAATCCTTGAAAACATTGCATGAATACATATCATTCATCATAAGCATAAACAGGTCTTTGCAACAAGTTTCCTCATCCTTCTACTGTTTATTTCAGCAAGATGGATCTTGAACAAACGGTGAAAGACTTACAAGCTCATAATTCACAATTTCAACAGCTACTCTTGACCTTGGCCAAGGGGCAGGAGGAGCTCAAGACTCTGCTAGAGAAAGACAAAGAGAAAAAGAAGAAGAAGCTAGCCGGTGTGGTTATCATGGGCATAAGTTTTCAGGGACAAGCCAGAAGGACCTTAGAATTTCCAACAACCTCTGACGAAGGGGAAAGGAAAGGAAAATAGACGGCGGTACCATCAGATTTTGAAGCAGAAGAAGAGGAAGAAGAGGATTACTCTGAACAACAATCCCCTTTGGCCGGTGACAAATACAAACACTTGGAAGAGCGTCTAGCTGCTATGGAAGTACAGAGAGTACCGGGTCTGGACTTTGAGGAGTTAGGGTTGGTGTCTGGAATAGTAATCCCTCCGAAGTTTAAAGTGCCTCTATTTTCCAAGTATGATGGGGTGTCTTGTCCCAAAATTCACCTACGATCTTATGTCAGGAAAATCCAGCCGCATTCTGCTGACAATGACTTGTGGGTCCACTTTTTCTAGGACAGTTTATAAGGAACGCAGCTTGATTGGTTCTACCAGTTAGAGAGGGCAGATGTCCATAATTGGGAAGACTTGGAAGCAGCCTTCTATAAACAGTATCAATACAACACCGACTTGGCACCAACCCGTACTCAACTCCAGAGTATGGCCATGGTATCCAATGAGGGCTTCAAAGACTACGCCCAAAAGTGGAGGGATTTAGCCGGAAGGGTGAAACCACCTTTATCTGAAAGGGGGCTAGTGGACATGTTCCTGGGAACTCTATCAGGTCCTTTCTTTAATCATCTGATTGGAAGTTCCTCGGCAGGGTTCACTGAATTGGTTTTAACTGGCGAGAGGATAGAAGCCGGTATAAGAAGTGGGAAAATTCAGAAAGACGCGTCTACCTCTGCAGCTGTAAAAAAACCCTTCATTGGAAAGAAGGGAGTGTCTGCTGTCTATGCACAGAGGAATCAAGGAAGAACCGAGCACCGACCAATGGTGGGGGCCGTTATGATTCAAAAGCCTGCATCAGACCAGCCAAGAAATAACCAGCCGAGAAATAATCAGCAAAGGGTGGAAAGACCAATACAGTAATTCACCAAGATTAACATGACTCCAGCTCAAGTCCTACCACATCTCTTGAAGTTGAATCTTGCCATATTGAAAGAGGCCCCTAAAAATCCCAATACTACATCTCCACACTACCATTCGAATGCCAGGTGCGCTTACCATTCTGAAAGTCCAGGGCACGACACCAATAACTGTTGGGCTCTGAAGAACAAGATTCAAGACCTGGTAGACGCAAAGGAAGTTGAATTTGAAGCGCCGGAGAAACTGAATGTTATTTTTGCTCCAATGCCTAGGCATGGACACAATGCCAATGCTGTCGAGGAAGACTTATTTGTTGACACCGTGGATGAATTGTTGACTCTGCTCTCGACCATCAAGTTGAATTTGTTAAAGGTTGGGGTGTTCCCAGGTTGTGACAAAGATTGCCGTATTTACCTATCCTCATCATTTGACTGTCCTTTATTGAAGAAAGGTATCCAACAACTGATTGATAATCAAGAAATTTTGTTTGAGAAAGCTCATGTTTCACCCATTCCAGTTCCAGAAGTTTCAATAATAACCATATACGCCAATCCTTCCAGGGTCCCTAAAAGACCCGTTAGGATTACATCTGCTCCAGTGACTACTCCGCTTAAGATAACAATGCCCGGGCCAACCCCATACAAATCAGATAAAACAGTACCATGGAATTATGGTGGAGAAATCTACTACCATGGTGTCAAATAGATTGAACAGACTGCCGAAGAAGAGAGCTCCGAGGAGGACAATTCCAATATCAGTAACATTGCTGGAACAAGCAAAATTACCCGTAGTGGAAGAATTTTCTCTCCAGAGATTGCTCCTCCAAAAGCAAGCTTTGGACCCGTGGCCATTCCGAAGATTACATTTGTACCAGTGATTACACCTGCAAGTGTATCTACCAACAATGACAATACAATTTTTATCCCTACTTTCGCTGCTGAGAATAAAGGAAAGAATGTTCAAGGGGATCCTGTCTTAACAAAGGCCCAATCACTAGTTATTCCAGAAACATCCAAGAAGCACTACGCCAAAAACTGCTTTTTGCAGCGCCTCTACTAAAGCGCTTATTGAAAAAGCGCTGCCATAGCCTTCACAAAAAACAAAATTAAAAAAAAGGGAAACCTACGAAGGCGCTTTTTTAAAAGCGCTGGCATAGGTGGGGGATACGAAAGCGCTTTTTACATTAAAAGCGCTGTGGTAGGTCAAATAAAAATATTAATAAAAACGAAATAATAGGGTTATGAAGGCGCTTTTTAAAAAGCGCTGTGGAAGATTGGCCTTTGAAAGCGCTTTCAAAAGCGCTGGCATAGGGACAGCTGTAAAACTATTTTATTCATAGTTGATGAGGTATTTTGGTTATCAGTGCTAACACAAACCCTTCGCAACCTTTCCTCCGAATCGAAACCCATTTCAGGTAAGAAGAATCCTTTCATTCCTCATCGTATCTCATTGCAATCCTAATTTCTTCAACAAATTGTATAATTTCCAGTAAATCGAAGAGTTCAAAGGAGAAAATCGCTTCAAGGTTTGATTGTCATACTCATACTGTTTCTTTTCCATGTTTGCTTGACAATAAAATCATTACTTGACATACTTATGCTATTTCATTTCTTCGACTGATAGAGTTGCACATTGACACCGCAATTTATAAAATTGGTATGAATTTATCTGTGTTAGTTGAAAAGTTTTCACAGTTCTTATTCGATCGATTCTCCATGCTTCAATGATGTTCTTTTCTCCAAGTTTTGACTTTTTTAGTTTGATTTTCTGATGGGTTTATGTGACTGAGATGAAATTTGAGGTTTCCTTCCCCAAGTTTTCATAGTTACTATTAGAGATTGAAGTTATTGATATGAAAGAATGTATTATGTAGAACAAAGAAACTACTACGTGCATTTATCATTGACAACATATAGAAATTGGGTTAAATTATCATCCTAGACTAATTTTAAGCAAAGTCTAATCATTAGTCTTCAAAAAATAACCGAGCTCATTGATGAGTTTTAATTATGAGTTTTGGATTATAAGTTAAAGTTCCAGAAAGACAAATGGTATATGAGGTAATAGTTGCTGGCATCGACTACTGATAAGTATGTATTTTAGTTGTTTGTTTCTACAAAATTAGGTTTTATGGTCTTATCATTAAATCTTTGAGATCTAAGAATGAGGCAAAGTTTACTTGGAAATTGTTGTACATGTTTATGAGTATAATCCTCATTTTGAGTTGAGGTTAGGGACTACATCTATTCATATTTTATGTTGTGTGTGCTTAAATTTGATTGTAATTTTAATTGTTTTGAATATCTTCTCTGTGAGTTTCTATGGCTAACTGATGTACACGTGTAGCACAAGTGAAATGTGTAGCATTAATGAAATGTTTGTTGTTTCCAATTTTAAATTCGTCTGCACAGTCCTACCAAATTGATTAGATTGTTATTAATTGGTGGAAGTAGATGTTGGATACTTGATTTTACTATTATCAACTAATAGTATTAAGTAAGTTTAGTTCATTATATCTTCACTATTAGCCGAAGTACGTGGAAGTGTATATCTAGTTCTTCTATTTTTACTCACTATGTTTTCATTTTGTGTGTCTCAGCTGGAAGTACGTGGAAGTGTATATCGCTTCTTTAAACCTTCAGGTAAGCCAGTCACAAAACCTTTCTATGAATATAAACTCTTGATAAGTTAGTATTTCTATTTGAGATATGTTATATTATGAATTAATGATTTCGTTTAATTGTTTGTTTCCAACCTTCGATTCTGCGATTCTTTGATGAAAGGGAAACGGTTGGCAGAAGATCTGAAACGAACATGGTTTAAATTTACCAGTGTTTTTGATGCATGACAAGTTAGTGTAGGTACTACGAACCTTAAACCAAATTTCTTAAATCCTAATTCAAAGATTTGGTGCATGACAAGTTAGTGTAGGTAATAGGAACCTTAAACAAAATTTCTTAAATCCTAGTTTAAAGATTTGTCATCACTTCTCCTCTTTTGTACCCTCTCATTCCATTGCCTTGCCACACTAGATAACCAAAAACTGTTCTAGTCTTCAACTGGAGTATTCACTCAGTTTGAAAGCATAGGAGGTGCCTCTGTTCTTATTTAGATAATTTCATGATTCATTTGTGTAACAAAAGTGCACGCATTTAGCTGTTTTCTATGCTTGATGTTTAATATCTATGTTTTCCTTTCCTTTGCACTCCACTTTTGTATCTTTTCTGTTGTTCTGGTGTATATGTTGAAATATAATTTTTGTATTACTAATAGAAATATCAAGTAAAATATATGTGTAGTTCTGAAGTTTTAATTTTTACATAAGTGAAATTAAAAAGACCCGGGAATTTATTATGTATATAAAAATTGAAAGCTCCATTGTCACTCTCATTTATCCTGCATTTATGATTTGTTTTTCTTCTCTCTCTGAACCTTAGTATGAATTTTGATTGAATCACAGGGAGAAAGAATTAGCTGTTGTTAAGATAAATGCAGCAGATGTTGATATAATTGCAAACGAACTAGAGGTAACTTCTTCAACATGTACAGAAATCTATCTAGTAAGCTTACATTCCAATTAATTAACATACTTTTCTTATACAACAGTTGGACAAAAAGGTGGCTGAAAGAACCTTGCGTGAGCATAAAGGTGATGCTGTTGCTGCCATTCGTCATTTGCTTCACTAGTATGGTGGAAACAAATAAGGGAATGTGATCTATATTGGCTTATAATTAGAAATGTTCCTTAATTTTCTCCATAAAATCTTGTGTATTGATAGTATGTGAAGTGCATATTGTGTGTCCCTAACACCTAGTAAATATTGGTAGGTTTTACTAGTCTAAGTTCATGGTATTATTTCTTTTGTGATTGTGATGACTAATAATATGATTTGAAGAAATATCAGTTGATTATCTTAAACTATGTAAAGGGGTAATTTAAATTCATTGTGATGTTTAACAACAACAAATTTGTGGTTTACAAAGAATTTGTTGACATACGGTAACTCAAAAAAGGATACACACTATACTAAGCTGAGAACAGTAATTGTAGCTTTATTGTTGAACTCCCATGGAGATGTTGTCCATGATATCTGATTAAACAGCATAATACAGTCTAGGAACACTACTCATGTAATGTGACATACAATTGTTCAATGTATACCAAGCAAAGTAAATTGAATGCAATTTCTTACTCATGTAGGAGTTTGATTTGTCAATGAAAATGTTTTGTTTTTAGTTACTCCTAAGTTTAACATGTTGTTTACATTCAAATCATGCAGCGGATAGTTCAACGATTTAATATCGATTGTGGTAGGAAAAAGCTGTGAAACTTTCTCCGATTGAAGAAATTCGAACTGTCCTTGATCGTAGTGTACGCGGGACGCTCTCAACATTTTCAAAGGTTTCTATCCTATTCTTGAACTGACTTGAATAACTGATTGTTTTTACTTTTATTTTCCGGCTCAGTGTGAATTTCTAATGATTATAGTTGAGTGGAATTCATGAGCTGCGGTTGTGTTTTTGTTTATATTTAGACTGTTATGGCAGTATAGGGCTGTATATGGCAGTATGGCAGTATTGATAGCATTGAAACGAGCACGTTTCAGGGATTCATCAAACATCAATGAAAATCTTAAACACAATGAACCATGCAACACATTAGTTAGCGTGTAGATGTTAGAATTTAGGACTATAGGACTATACCAAAAATATCTGACGGGATTTTTCCGTTGCTAAATCTTCCGGTTGCTTCTCCTCCGATGAAATCTTTACCGTAAGGTTTGAAATCCGACTTCACTATTGTTTGAATATAATTGTTATTACCTGTATCCAAGACTAAATCACTAGTATCCGACTTCACTAGTTAGTAATTAGTTATGAGTTGTTTAGCACATGCTTAAGGTGATGCAAGAATAACTATGAATTTGATTACCTGATATGTTGAATTTCTTTACAGGTAATTAATTATTATTTTGCTATAGTTGCGTGACTAATTAGTTGCTATAGTCAAACCATGGATAAAAAATGGATGACTGCCAATCGATTGTCGAAAGAGTATGAGGATGGGGTATCAGAATTCGTTAAGTTTGCCGTTGCGCACGCCAGAGAACCCAATGGAATGATATGTCCTTGCTTGAGATGCTGTTATGGGAGACGGGTTGACGCGGTTCAGTTGGAATCGCATTTACTGATGCATGGAATTGATAGAAGTTATGCATGTTGGAATTTGCATGGTGAGAAAAGTAGCGAGAATGTTGAATCGAGTTATAATACGACGTATGCTTCAAATGAGGATTTCGCAGACGCATACGATTATGATCGAGTCGAAGAGATTGCAGAAGCGCTTGAAGAAGATCTTGAGGATTGTCCCAAAATGTTCGAGAGGTTGGTAAGCGATGCAGAGAAACCGTTGTATGATGGTTGTACAAAATTCACAAGATTGTCTGCGGTGTTAAAGTTGTACAACTTAAAGGCGGACAACGGATGGTCGGATAAAAGTTTCACACAGTTATTAGCCCTCGTGAAAGAAATGCTACCAGAGGATAATGTTCTTCCCAATCGAACGTATGAGGCCAAAAAGATGTTGTCCTCTATTGGCATGAGCTATGAAAAGATACATGCATGTCCAAAAGATTGCGTTTTATTTCGAAACGAGTACGCAGTGTTAAATGAGTGTCCTAAATGCGGTGCCCCTCGATATAAGGAAAAGTTGTCTCCGGAAAAGGTGTTATGGTATTTTCCTATAATTCCGAGATTTAGGCGCATGTATCGTAGTGAGACTGATTCAAGACACTTGACTTGGCATGCAGATGAAATAATTATTGATGGGAAGTTGCGACATCTGGAAGACTCACCACAGTGGACGAAAGTTGATATTGATTATCCTGAATTTGGAAAAGAAGCAAGAAATCTTCGCTTGTCGTTGTCTACTGATGGAATGAACCCGCATGGTATTCAAAGTATCTCGCATAGCACCTGGCCTGTGATTCTTATGATATATAACCTACCTCCGTGGCTATGTATGAAGCGTAAGTACATGATGCTATCTATGTTAATTTCTGGGGCCAAACAACCAGGGAATGACATAGACGTGTACTTGGCACCCTTAGTCGAAGATTTGAAGTTTTTGTGGGAGACCGGTGTGGAGGTTTACGATGGGTATAGGAAAGAAAGTTTCAACTTGAGGGCGATGTTGTTTGGAACAATTAATGATTTTCCGGCGTACGGAAATCTATCAGGGTACATCATTAAGGGTCAAAAAGCGTGTCCTGTTTGTGAAGATGAAACCGATACGATGCGATTGAACTTTTGTCAGAAGAATGTTTTTCTCGGTCATCGTAGATTCTTAAATTCTAATCATCACTATCGTGGGTGGAGAAAGGCATTCAATGGAGAGGCAGAACACGGTAGAGCTCCACATATGTTGACAGGTGATCAGATTTTTGAAAAGGTGAAAGATGTGAGTACTGAGTTTGGAAAGCCTTTTGCACATAGACTTGTCACGAGTGGGTGGAAGAAGAGGTCGATTTTTTTTGAACTTCCATATTGGAAGTCGTTGTACGTAAGACATTTCCTCGATGTTATGCATATTGAAAAAAATGTATTTGATAGTGTTATTGGTACGTTACTCAATATACAAGGAAAGTCTAAGGATGGCATTAACATAAGGAAGGACATGTTAAACATGGGAATTAGAACTGAATTGGCACCCGTGACGAAAGGAAGACGCACATATCTACCACCTGCTGTTTACACTCTATCTAGAAAGGAGAAGAAAATATTGTGTAAGTTCCTCAGTGAAGTTAAAGTTCCAGAAGGCTACTCATCAGATATTAGAAGACTTGTGTCAATGAAAGACCTAAAGTTAAAGAGTTTAAAGACTCATGATTGCCATGTTATAATGGAACATTTTCTACCAATAGGTATACGTTCTATTCTGCCAGAAAAAGTAAGGAGCGCAATAACTAAGTTGTGTTTTTTCTTCAAGTCAATTTGCAGCAAGGTGATCGATCCTGCGATCTTACCAACATTGCAAAAAGAGGTGGTTGTTACTTTATGTGAGCTTGAAATGTATTTTCCTCCCTCGTTTTTTGACATAATGGTTCATCTAGTCGTTCATCTTGTCAAAGAGACACAGTTGTGCGGACCAGCTTATATGAGATGGATGTACCCTGCTGAACGTTATATGAAAATTTTAAAAGGGTACGTGAAAAACCGAAGTCGACCGGAGGGTTGTATTGCGGAACGATACATTGTTGAAGAAGCGGTTGAGTTTTGCACTGAATATCTGTCAAATGTTCAATCAATTGGACTCCCCAAATCTCATATTGTCGAGAAAAAAGAAGGAAAAAGACTAATTGGAAATAAAGTTGTGACAGTGTCAATGGTCGAACAGGATCAGGTGCATTTGTATGTTCTGCACAATGAGATTGAGGTTGAGCCGTATGCTGAAATGCACAAGGGTGTTCTTCGAGGTTTAAATCTGAATAGAAATGAGAATTGGATAGTACGAGAGCACAATCAAAGTTTCATACCGTGGTTTAAGGAACAAATTTATTCAAAGTATCGTTCAGATCCTGCTTCAGTAACAGAAAGGTTGAGATGTTTAGCATATGGTCCAAGTATGATTGTGTTTTCTTATAGCGCATACGCAATTAATGGATACACATTTTATACCAAAGAACAGGATGATAAAAGTACTATGCAGAATAGTGGTGTTACCTTGGTAGCTGAAGCGATGCACATATCAAGTGCGAATGACTTAAACCCGAAATTTGCAAATCTGTCATATTTTGGGGTTATCGAGCGCATTTTGTTGTTTGATTACGGGAAGTTTCAAATTCCTGTATTTGATTGCAAGTGGGTTGAAAATAATAATGGCGTACGAATGGATAAGTCAGGATTTTTGCAAGTGGATCTCAATAGGGTGGGGTACAAAGATGAACCTTTTATTCTAGCCTCTCAGGCTAAACAAGTGTTCTATGTCAATGATCCGACAAATACGAAATGGTGTATAGTGCTTTTGTCTAACAAAGTAATTGATGAAAACATTGGAGATCAAGGTGATATTGGCGTTGGCATTGAATCTTGTACAAGAAACGATCAAAATGAGAATGAACCTTGTACTAGAGATGATCATAATGAGGGTATTTGGATCAATCCAACCATCCGAGTTGTTAACAGAAGCGTAAAATATATTGCTACCAAGAAAAGAAAGAGACGTTAGTGAAAAAGGTATTATTATAATTATAGCCTAATATTGTAAGTAATATGTGAATAATGTTTTGAATTTTTGGCATATCTTTTGAACCGTTTTGAATTTTTGCGAATGTGACTAGTGTTTATTTAGTAGAACAATGTTTCCGGAGCTGATGGTGAGGTTTATTTCTTGCAAGTTTGGTTTTTTAGCATTTTATTCAATTTTGAGTTCCTTTAGTGCTATTCATATCTTTTTCGACTATCCATTTTCATGTAGTGTACTAATGTGCTTGTTTGACTTTTGTTACAGGTCTAATGGCTAGCAATGAAGAAAACCCGCAAGGAAACCAACAAGAAAACCCACCAGGAAACCAACAAGATCATGAAAACTCACAAGAATCAAATCATGCAGCGGATGATAATTCAGCAAATGATGTTGCACGAGGCATCACCATAATGCGCGAAATCATTCGTGCTAGAGATAAGGGAGTGATATATAATGTAGATTGGAATCATTCAAATCAAGTAGTTGGGGTTAATGCTTCAAAATTCACAAGCTACGTTGGTACACTTGTTCGTATGCATGTACCAATCTCCATATCTAGATGGAATGAGAAACAATGTGAAGCATTGAAGCAAGGAAAAGAAATGTTTTGGGAAGATGTTAAGGTATGTATGTTATATGGTTTATATGGTTATATGTTTATAAGTTTATAAGTTTATATGGTGTATATCGTTTTTAAACTACTTATATGTTTATATGGTTTATATGGTTTTTAAATTACTTATATGTTTATATGGTTTATACGCAGCGGTCTTTTAACGTTCCAGATGAGCGTAAAGGCTTCGTACTTGGGTTGGCCGGGAAAAGATTTAGAGGGTGGAAAAATCTGTTGACGAACACCTATCTTAAGGATGACAAAGGAAAGTGGCTGGAAGAGTTCCCGGCCGGAAGGCCAGAAAAGTATAATCTTTTCATTAAACAAGAAGATTGGACTGAGTTTATTAGACAAAGAGATGACGAATTCCGGCAAAAGAGTGCCAAAAATAGTGAGAGAGCATCAAAGCCCGCGTATCCATACAAAAAAGGGCGTTTGGGATATGCACGCTTAGAGGAAAAAATTGTAAGTAATAAATAGAAATGATATGTTCTTATTAATTGTCTAAATGTGTTGTATTTGACGATCTAACTGTTTGTTTCTATGCATAGTTAGAGGAGACGAAAAGTGATGAAACCTCACTTCCAGCACATTTGCTGTAGAAGGAAGCTCGTGTGGGCAAGAATCAAGTTGTTGATCCAAGTGTTCTAAGAATTTATGATGAATTCGTAAGTATAACATTGTGTCTTTAATTAAATCAAATTTTTATGACTATTTAATTGATTTTTTTATCTCCATTATTTTCAGGAGACATTGTCACAAACGGAGTCCATCGGTGACGACCAGGATACGAGGAGCGTACTTAGTAAAGCACTGAATGTTCCTGAGTATTCCGGTCGGGTGAGGGGTAAAGGTCATGGTGTGACTCCAACCTCTTTCTACCAGCATTCTCGGAAAAGAAATCCTACCAATGCAGAAGTGATGAATGTACTTATGGAATTACAAGCAAAAGTCAATGCATTGGAAAGAGATAAAGAGGTATTAATGAGGGAAAAGGGCAATGCGGCAATGGCGAAAGAAACTAGTGACAACGCTAGTATCAACCGTCAGAATAAATTTCCTGAGGTAATTATAAATATATTGATAAATCTC
This sequence comes from Vicia faba, assembly GCA_948472305.1. Taxonomy (NCBI): domain Eukaryota; kingdom Viridiplantae; phylum Streptophyta; class Magnoliopsida; order Fabales; family Fabaceae; genus Vicia; species Vicia faba. Next base: position 68,032 of record CATIWC010000799.1, on the reverse strand, counting down.
TATTGTTCAAGTTTCTCATTTTTATTCCACCTCTTTCTATTATTGAATTAAAAGTAATATGTATGCATATTGGTTTAGGGCATTTCATCTTGCCAACTATACGTAATGGCATCAGATTATCACCTTGTTGGCAAGGGAAAAGTGTACAACACTTTGGGAGATTTAATTCATAATACACCGATCCCGGCTGGACACCTGAGAGTATCAGTAGATTATCCTATTGATCCCGATGCGTTGGTACCGGTACCTGACGTGGCCTTGGATATAAGATCGGTGCGAGACGCAGTAGGGTCGTTTGTTGCATGGCCCTTGGACCTCATTTTCATTGATGATGAGGTATGTTTAAAACCGTTAATATGAATCATTTAGATTTCAAATGTCAATTCTGAACCGTTAAGTTAATTATTTTTTAATATTAGCCTCCTACAAAACCCGCTAATAAGGGTAAGGAGATTTTGCAGCAAGGCGGCGAGTCTATGGCATCAATTCCAGAGGTACACTTAAATTATTTATTATATGATATGAATTTAAAACTGAACGATTTTATAATTTACCTAAGTTATATGATTGTTAGGTATCTACGAAAGTGTCACAACAAGTGACCCAGCCTGTTCGTAGCAGACCACCCCCGAAAAAGTCAATGCATAAGGGGGAAGAGGCGGGGGAAGAGGCGTTTTTGTACCTCGATATCGGAATACACTTGGAGTACTTTTGGAAACCTCAGATTTGAAGTCAGGTGGTATTCGTCGAATCCTTATGGATGCAGATATCTTTGGTCTTGACTGCGAAGAAACGATAGGAATGGACGAAATGACTGAGATTATGACGCATGGTGAATTAGGCATTGGCAATGTTCACGCATACATCCGGTATTCCGATAAATATATCATTTAATTAGTTGAACAATTTATTTACACATTTCAATGAAAATAGTCTAATGTTTATATGTTTTTATTTAAGGTTGTTGTACGATAAAAAAATGCGCGAGACTGTATTGGCAAGACGCTTCCATTTCTTGTCTGCCCATATTGTCAGCGGAGCGACAATTGTCAGGGAACCGGGTTCAGTTAGGGAGTACTTAGTGAATCAATACACGGCCTACGTCGGCAACCCAGATAGCTTGTTTATTTTGCCGTATAACATTGTTCCAGTGGGGTGAGTTTTTCATTTATTCTAATATATCTTTGTTTATTTTGCGTAGAAACTTTTCTTCTAAACTGTTGCTTAAATTTTTAGAAAACACTGGTTGTTGTTGGCTATCGATCCGATTAAAGAAGTTGTGTACTTTCTGAATTCGGTAGACGGGGAATGGACTAACTATCCCGCTATGAAGGAAACTGTTGATCAGTAAGTGAGATCGTTCTAACTATTCGTGTATATTTATATATTTAATTATTTCTGTGAGATTGATCTAAATATATGTTTTTATTTTCTTAGATCAATACAAATATTTCGTAGTCAAAGGGACGCACAGGTACCCCGGAGTAAATCATCAAATATTACTTGGATCAAAGTGCAGGTACAAAATTAGTTGCTTATAATAATAGTTATGTTACTTGATAAAATTACACGACAACTATAAAATATATTTTGTTTTTCTATGCAGTGTCCGTTACAGAATAACGATGTAGATTGCGGATACTTTTGCTTGAGGTTTATGAAAGAAATCCTTCATAAAAATCAAGTAGAGATTCCAAGCACGGTATGGATTTATAACTTAAAATAATTTTGTATGATTTCTACATTTAATAACATCATGCATATACTGAAGTAATAATTTCTTATGTAGTACTTTGATGACCTCTATACTATGTCGTACACGAAAGTTCAAGTGGAAGAAGTCAAAGAGGAAATATGTCAATTTTATGTTGAAAACAGATTATTCTGATGGGTATGAATAAAATATTATTGTACGTGTTAGTTTGATTGTGTTGGAGCCTTTAATATTGTTTGTTTAATTTACCGTGTTGTTCATATTCATACTTTGCAGGATGACGACCGTGTCGGTGGAGCATTATTTTCGATGTAATTATATATGATTTAGTTACATATGTATATATATATGGTTACAAATTAACACGATACTTTGTATGTGATTTAGTTATGGTTACAAATGTATATATGGTTACAAATTTAGTTATATATGATTTAGTTACATATATATAGATAAGGATTGAATATTATATGGTATACCGGTTTCTGTTAATATAATACCGATTTCTTAAAATATATGTATAGATAAGGATTGAATTACAGGTTAAATTATTGGACCAAAAAAAAATTACAGGCCGCACAGGGAACCTCAAATTATAGGTTTCACTTTAAAAAATTTGTATGAGCTACGAAAGCGCTTTTGGCTAAAAAGCGCTTTCGTAGGCAGGATAAATAAAAAAAAATTAAATAGAAACCCCCTATCAAAGCGCTTTTTATGGAAAAAGCGCTGTGAAAGACCCCCCTATCAAAGCGCTTTTTCCATAAAAAGCGCTGTGAAAGCCATGATAAATAAAAAAACAAAAATTAAATAGAACCCCTATCAAAGCGCTTTTTATGGAAAAAGCGCTGGGAAAGACCCCCCTATCAAAGCGCTTTTTCCATAAAAAGCGCTGTAAAAGGCCTGATAAATAAAAAAAAATTTAAATAGCACACCTATCAAAGCGCTTTTCAAAAAGCGCTGGGAAAGACCCCCCTATCAAAGCGCTTTTTAAGGAAAAAGCGTTGGGATAGGTCCACCTACGACAGCGCTTTTGGCCAGAAAAAAGCGCTTTCGTAGCCTACGCCAGCGCTGGCTACGGCAGCGCTTTTAAGCGCTTTTAAAGGGCAAAAAAAAGCGCTGTGAAAGCCCATTTTCGTAGTAGTGAAGGAGATGGAAGAAATCCTGAGGATCATTAAGAAAAGTGATTATGATGTGGTTGAACAACTGGGGCAGACCCCCTCCAAAATTTCTATGTTAGAATTGCTGATGTTCTCTGAGGCACATGCTAAAGCTTTGGTCAAGTTTCTGAAGACAGCGCACGTGCCGCAAGAGACGTCCGTGGATCAATTCCAAGAGTGTGTGGCCAGTTTAACAGCTGATAATGGCCTAGGTTTCTCCGATGCTGACTTGACCCCCAAAGGGAGAAAACACAACGACACACTACATGTCTCAGTGAGTGTATGGGGACGACCTTAGCCCATGTCTTGGTTGATACTGGATCGTCTCCGAACGTCTTACCAAAGAAAGCCTTGGATAGGTTGGATTGTGAGGGGCTGACCCTAAAACCCAGTAACATCATTGTGTGAGCATTTGACGGCTCTAAAAGGATGGTCCATCGAGAGGTGGACATCTCGATCAAGGTGGGAACCCAGACGTTCAATTTAACTTTCTACGTGATGGACATTCGTCCTTCTTACTCTTGCCTGTTGGGACGCCTCTGGATTCACAATGTCAGTGTTGTCACTTCCACTTTGCATCAGATGCTGAAGTACCCCGTCCAAGGGAAGATCATAATTGTCCATGGGGAAGAGGAATACATGATTAGTCATCTGAATTCTTTCCGATATGTAGAATTAGATGGCGATTTCATCGAAACCCCTTTCCAACATTTTGAAGAAGTCTCTCAGGAAATAGCATCGACCAAGGCGGTATCCTCAAATCCTGTGATCACAAGACCTCCACCTCGGATGTCTTCTCTAAAGGATGCAAAGGCAGTAGTGGAAGAAGGGGGAAGCACCATCTGGGGTCAGCTTCTAGACATCCCCCACAAATCAGACAAGTTTGGCTTGGGATTTACCTCAACTGCTCAGAAGGTTGTGCGCCACGCCTGTGCCGGAGGGCCACCTGTGGAGATCATCCACCAACGGATTAATGCACTAGAGGACAGTAAAGAAGATGACAGCCTGGAAGATTGGATATTTCCTATTGTCGGTGGAGGACTGTGCAACTGGGAAGCCAAAGAATTCATTCCGATTACTTTCATACCGCAGTAATTTATCTTTTATATTTCGGTTGGACTTGTAATAATTCACAAACAATTCGTACTTTTTCAACCTTGTGTCTTACCCGAGACATAATAGTCCATTTGTAAGGGTTCTTATTTAATTTTCATATGTCATTTAAATGAATCATGGACGCTTTTTCATATATAAACCTTTTGTGCTCATTGTCTTTCTTTTACATTTTGTTGTTTTAAGATGGCTATACCCTTACACACACCCACACTCACAAATGCAGGTACCCTTCCATTCCGGATCCCATGGGTAACGATACTGCTATAGCCTTCAGTGACTATGAAGATCTGATCTATCAGGCCGAATACAAAGGTGAGGAAGATAGTGAGGTGCCAGGGGAATTGGCCAGATTACTACAACAAGAGGAAAGAGTTATTCTGCCTCATGAGGAGATGTTGGATACAATAAACTTGGGCACTGAGGAAGATAGAAAGGAAATCAGAGTGGGCGCCAATCTAGAGCCGAGTGTCAAGGAGCGCCTAATTCAGCTGTTACATGATTACGTTGAGATCTTTGCCTGGTCATACGAAGACATGTCGGGACTCGATACAGACATTGTGGTACACCGTCTACCCACAAGACAAGACTGTCCACCAATGAAACAAAAAGTCCGTCGCATGAGACCTGGCATGTTAGAGAAGATCAAAGCAGAAGTTATGAAGCAGTTCAATGCTGGATTTCTGGATGTTACTTCCTATCCACAATGGGTTACTAACATTGTTCCCGTGCCTAAAAAGGAAGGCAAAGTCAGAATGTGCGTGGATTATAGAGATTTAAACAGGGCCAGCCCTAAAGATGATTTTCCACTTCCGCACATCGACATCCTGGTTGACAATACAGCTCAGCACAAAGTATTTTCTTTCATGGACGGATTCTCATGCTATAACCAGATCAAAATGGCACCTGAGGACATGGAGAAAACTACATTTGCTACACAGTGGGGTATGTTCTGCTACAAAGTGATGTCATTCAGACTGAAGAATGCCGGGGAAACCTATCAACGCGCCATGGTAGCTTTGTTTCATGATATGATACATCATGAGATAGAGGTCTACGTAGATGACATGATAGCCCGATCACAAACTGAAGAGGAACACCTTGATCACTTGCAAAAGTTGTTTGTCAGGTTGAAGGAGTACAAACTAAGATTGAACCCAAATAAGTGCACATTCGGAGTCCGGTACGGTAAGCTCTTAGGTTTCATTGTCAGCAACAAAGGTATCGAGGTTGATCCTGCCAAAGTCAAAGCTATACAAGAAATGCTTGCTCCTCGCACTGAGAAGGAGGTCAGAGGTTTTTTGGGACGCCTAAACTACATTGCCAGGTTCATTTCTCACCTAACATCTACCTGTGAACCAATCTTCAAATTATTGAAGAAAGATCAGGTAGTTAAATGGAATGATGACTGTTAAGTTGCTTTCAATAAAATCAAGGAGTATTTACAAGAGCCTCCTGTCTTGATGTCGCCTGTCAAAGGAAGACCGATAATCATGTATCTGGCCGTCTTAGAAAACTCAATGGGGGTGCGTATTGGGGCAGCATGATGAGTCTGGCCGAAAAGAGCATGCCATTTATTACCTTAGCAAAAAGTTTACCGACTGTGAAACCAGATATTCACTGCTCGAGAAAACTTGTTGCGCTTTGGTATGGGCTGCTCGCCGGCTGAGACAGTATATGTTGACTCATACCACTCTGCTGATATCTAATATGGATCCAATAAAATACATCTTTGAGAAGCCTGCTTTGTCTGGAAGGATAGCTAGATGGCAGATGATCCTAACAGAATATGACATACAGTACACGACCCAAAAAGCTATAAAGGGCAGTGTGCTAGCTGATCGTCTTGCTCACCAAGCTGTAGAAGATTATCAATCCATGAAGTTCGACTTCCCTGATAAAGACATCATGACATTGGACAATATTGAAGATTTCAGACCATATGACGGACCTGAACAAGGATCCCGATGGACCCTGTACTTTTATGGGGCATCTAATTCACTTGGTAACAGTATCGGCGTTATGCTCATATCCCCAGAAGGATGTCATACTCCTTTTACATCCAGACTTTGCTTCAACTATACGAACAATATGGCAGAATATGAAGCATGCATCTTTGGACTCAAGGCTGCCATAGACTTGGGAATCAAATCTTTAGTTGTGTTTGGGGATTCAGCTTTGGTCATCAGTCAGATCAAAGGAGAGTGGGACACTAAGCATCCAAACCTCATCCCTTACAAAGAACATGTCTTGACATTGCTACCACATTTCGAGCAGATTACCTTCGAGCACTTCCCGCGAGAAGAAAATCAGCTAGCAGATGCTCTAGCTACAATGTCATCCATGTTTAAACTTAATTGGGATAATGAGGCTCCCCAAATCACCATTGAGCGGATGGACGAACCCGCACACTGTCACGAGATTAATACCGAAGAAGTAGTGGACCAGCCTTGGTTTCATGAAGTCAAAAGGTATCTCGAGGCTCAAGAATACCCTGAAGGAGCTTCAGTCAATGACAAAAAGTTCTTAAGGAGATTCTCAGCTAAGTTCTTCCTAAGTAATGGCATCCTGTACAAACGCAATCATGATTCTATTCTGCTCCGTTGTGTCGACAAGATTGAAGCTGAAAGGATTATGGCTGAATTGCATGAGGGTACCTTCGGCACTCACTCTAGCGGGCATACGATGGCTAAGAAGATTCTACGGGCAGGCTATTACTGGTCTTCCATGGAAGCCGACTGCTATCAACACTCTCGGACTTGTCATAAGTGTCAAATCTATGCAGACAAGGTGCACGTGCCCCCGGTTCCTCTAAATGTCTTAACAGCTCCTTGACCCTTCGCTATGTGGGGAATCGACATGATTGGGGAGATCAAGCCTACAGCCTCCAATGGACACCGTTTCATTCTAGTGGCCATTGATTATTTCACAAAATGGGTCGAAGCAGCTTCCTTCGCATCCGTTACTAAGAATGTTGTTGCCTGCTTCATCAAATAGAATCTCATTTTCCGGTACAGTATCCCAGAAAGGATCATCACTGACAACGGTACGAACCTTAACAATACTATGATCACCGCTCTGTGTGATCAGTTCAAGATTCAACATCACAATTCATCCCCCTATCGGCCAAAGATGAATGGTGTTGTCGAAGCTGCGAACAAAAACATTAAAAAGATCATACAGAAAATGACAGTCACCTACAAGGACTGACATGAGATGCTACCGTTTGCTCTCCACGGGTACCATACCACGGCTCGCACGTCAACTGGGGTAACACCCTATTCTTTGGTGTATGGCATGGAGGATGTTTTACCTATTGAGGTACAGATTCCCTATTTAAGAATCATGAAGGATGCAGGTTTGAGTGAAGACGATTGGATCCAGACTCGACTTGATCAGTTGAACATAATTGACGAAAAGAGACTTACTGCTGTTTGCCATGGTCAAACGTATCAAAAACGGATGATCAAGGCTTTCAACAAGAAAGTCAGACGCCAAGTGTATCAAGTTGGAGATCTAGTGATCAAGCGCATCATCTTGCCACAAAGTGATCCCAGGGGCAAATGGACTCCTACCTATGAAGGACCATTTGTGATCAAGAACATCTTTTCTGGTGGGGCAATGATCTTAACAACCATGGACGGTGACAACCTGCCACACCCTGCGAACGTAGACATAGTCAAAAGATACTACGTGTTGTACCCCAAAATTTGCCCTCCCATATTTCTCAAAACATTTCAAGAAAATTCACAAGTCCAACCCGGCGCGTTATATTCAGGTATTCTTTCGCCAAGATATCTCTGATAACGTATTCTCAAATTCAGGTTCGGCTCAAGAGTCAATTCTTTAAAGAAGGTATCCGAATGTGTGAGTTTTCTCGAAGAAATATGGTGAAAAAGTGTGCTGAAAGTGCAGTTTTTACGCGCTAAAAAATTCATAACTTGAAGATCGTGGCTTGTTTTGAACCCGTTCCGGTGGTCAAAATTCCGTCTTGACATTATCTACGTTTTCATCTCTCACGGCTGGAAGCCAATTTCGATCATAAGGTCTTCAAAAATGTGGATTTAGCAAGTATTTTCATACAGAAAATTTGTGACAGAAGTTTATTTGCGTCATGTTCAGAAAATCATAACTTGGTCGATTTTCATCGTATCGAGCTGGTTCCGGTGCCAAAATTTCACAAATTGAGTTGGCTACATTTTCACAGAAGGTATTGAGTTCAAACGGTATTCAAAAGGCCTTCGTTTTTGCTCAGAGTACGTGACACGCTGAAAATCCTGAATGCTGAATATTATTTCATCTGGGCCTAAACTTTGAAAATTCATAACTCGGTCAATTTTTATCGGATTGGACTCATATTTTTACACAAGGTCCCTGACTCATAGATCTACAACTTTACTTCATAAGTCGAGACCAAATTATACACCGATCAGTACCAGTTTTTTATTGAAGAACGTGTCAGAGTCGACACTGGAGCCCAAAATAAGTTTGTCTGAGCTGAAACTTCAAAAATTCATAACTAATTCACCATTTATCCGATTGAGTCGATTTTCGGACAGGAGTTAGTTCTCGATGTCGGCTACATTTTGTTTTCACATTTCAACTTCAAAAAATGCACTTAAGTCCCTGCGATTTAGCCTGGAAAGTGACGAATTCAAGTGAATATTGGAGGCCCAATTGCACATTCAAAGCCCATTTGCTTTACCCTAATTTCCATTATATAATCACCTTATTTTCACACAAACCAAGGAGGGGAAAAAGAGAAAAAAAACCTTGCTACAACACTGTCAGAATATCAAACTCTTTCAAGAACCCTAAAACCTTGAAATCCTTATTACAAATCCCTCTCTCACTATAAACAAGCCATCTCAGTTACAAACCAACATCTTATTACTTCTTCAGTAAGGGTAAGGCTGGCTTGATCTCCATGATCCAAAGGGCATAAAAGCATTCATGTCACTACTTTTCCAGTAAGGGTAAGGTTGATTTGATCTCCATGATCAAAAGAGTATAATCATTCATACATGCCATATTGTGCCTAAACATTAAATTTCTTCATATGTTGGTTTTATTTGAATTTTTATGATTTTATTTAATGTGTTCATGAGGTTGCAGATTTAGACAGGATCCCATGCAGGTTCATTAAGGAACGTTGAGGCCAAAAGCCAAATGGCCAAAAGCCAAAAGCCAAATGGCCAAAACAGAACATTTTACACATGACACCAATACGTGGCGAGACAGACATCCGGAGAAGATTAAGAAACGTTGAGGCCAAAACACAAATGGCCAAAAGCCAAATGGCCAAAGTAGAACAACTTATGCATGAAACTCAATCCAATGGCCAAAGAATGCAGACCACGGTACTCAGGAGTCAATACTTCAAAAAACCTCCCCTTGGGCCAGACACCCCCTATGGTTTGCTCAATTTTTAATTTTTATTTGTTTTTCCTTTTTATTCTTTTAATTGTTTTTTAATTGTTTTCTTTTAATTCCATAAAATAATTTTCATAATAAATATAAAATACAGAAAAAATCAAAAAAATGTTTATTTTATTAATATTAATTTTACTATTAATATTTTTGTAAATAAACTTTAAACAATTAATTAGATTAATTTAGGTTTCAAAACTTTAATATTTTTCTTAATAAATTAAATATGTAGAAATTAGGGTTTTTAACGTTTTCATCATTTTTTTTAATAAATAATTTTCTCATCATTATTATTATTATTAACTACTAATTTATTTTGTAAATAAACATGTACATAAATTCTTTAGTAAATTAAGTTAAACTTTAACATTTTTCTCAAATTATTAAAAATAACTTAGAATTAGGGTTTCTTTTAATTTTAATTTTAATTTTCTTATTTCATAAATACAAAAAAAACCTAAAAAACACTTCTTTTATTTCAATAAATAATTAATTAATTTTTAATTTCAATTTAACTTCAAAAGGGTCCAACGCCCTCGTTTTTAATTTTAATTCAATTCGCACATTTTATTTATTCCTTCTTTTAAATATTGATGTAATTCTCCCAAAGCCGTGTAAATATTTATCTTTCGCACTTTACTTTATTTCTTTATTTTATGTCAAATCGGGTCCTGGATATAATTTGGCGATGTGGACCCGCGTCTTTGTAATAGCTTAGGAACTTTACATTTCCCGCACTTTTTTTAACTGTTAATAAATGCATGCAAGAATGAATGAATAAAAATAAAAACAAACGCATAGATCACTTTGACATGAACAAGATAAAATATCTGAATCTGACACACAAATCACACACCACCCCTAGGGTACGCCTCACTGTTGCCTTGCCTCGAAAGGTGATCGTCGAGTAGAGGATGTCTCAGTAAGTCCTCATGATCCGGGAACCTGGCATGAGGGTAGCTTCTAAGGTGTCTTCCTATTGCTCTGGTGATCACCATGTCCCGAACCTCGAATTGACCCGAACACCTCCAACGGTGGTGCTACCTACCTCTCAATGGTGGGATGGCACTACTTTAAAGGACATTTACCCAGACGAATTCCTTAGGGTAGGTAGACGACTCTAGATATTTGCTCTAATTTCAAAACAAATCAAAAATACTTTTCACACCGACACCTTTTCAAAAAGCTTTCGAAAGCAATTTTTCAAACACTCTTGAGGACCGATACAAGAGTCAAACTGGAATTTTCAAAGAAACTTTTTAAAACCCGCAGTTGAAAAGCAAACAAACCTTTTGAAAACACAAATGAGCAAGTATCTAAGAGCCCATGGATAACCATGGATAGAAAGGGTGCTAACACCTTCCCTTTCTATAACCTACCTCCCGAACCGAGAGCAATCTCTATAAGGAATTTTTCTGTGCTTTTGTCCTTTCCATTTGGAGAAAATAAAAGACGGTGGCGACTCTTGCTTCCGCGACATTTCGCGAACCAGCGTTAAACAGTCAGTTCCAGATCCACCGATCACAGAACTGGCGACTCTGCTGGGGAGTATCTTTATAAAGTGAGGTGTACCTTAGGGCTAAGATCACTGTGTTTTCAATTGCTTTCTTTGCTTGCTTTAAATTGTGGGACTGTCTTGGGAGTTCTATAGATCCTAACCCGGATCTGGGGATACCTTCTTAAAAAGTAGCAACAAGGCTGTGAGGGAACTGTGCGGGGTATACCGACATGGTTGAAACAGTCTGCTACGTTGATGTGGCACTTTGGTGTGTACCGGTAACCCTTGAGTTCAGTCAAGGAGAGTACGGGGCCTCCGCGTAGTGTCGTGAAGCATCAACTGACCTTAGGAACCTTAATTGAACTATCTTGGCCTCTTTAGGGTAGTGAGATAACTGACTTTGGTGCAGTCCGAGGTTGGTTGATACTCGATACTACACCTAATTGAGGGTTGCTTTCCTGGAATATTTCGGTCGCCAGTTCAGTGGCTAAATCGAAACGATGAACAATGAAAGCAATCCCGTGATGTTGGGACCCTTAGAACCCGGTTACTTCTAATAGGACAGGTTGAACCCACCAACTTCAAGAGGGTAATACCCAGACCCCATGCTGGCCTAAACTCTAAGGGCTTCTCTTGTGTGACTTGTGTGCCTTCGTACTTGACTACTTGCATGCTTGTTACCTGACACATGAACTACTTGCAGGTTTTGTTTATAGTCCTTAATCGGGACTCATAACAGGGTATACTAAGTTTCTTACAGGTTTTGGTTTGCAGTCCTTAATTAGGACTCATAACAGGGTTTACCGAGTTTTTTGCAGGTTTTGTTTTTTAGTCCTTAACTGGGACTCATGACAGGTTTTACTTGAGTTTCTTGCAGGTTTCTGTTTATAGTCCTTAATAAGGGCTCATAACAGGGTTTATTCATATTACCCCATGCATCATGACATCATACCATTGCATACATCCTAACCCATTTCAAGGATCTCAAGGGCTTGTGATGCAGGTCATGATGAATCAAACATCTAGCAAGGGGCAAAGAGGATTTATTTTCCTCTAGCCAAAGTTGTCAGAGGCTATGACCCACTGGATATGGTGAGCCTTTAACCCTTGAAAAAGGACTCTCAACAAATATGAAGTTCCTTCAATCAAGCTACCGGATCCCAGCTCTAACAAATTTCTTGTTTACCCCGCGAGATCCTTGAAAACATTGCATGCATATCATACATATCATTGCATAACAGGTACCCTTGTTGCAGGTCACTTACCCTCCCTGCTGTTTATTTCAGCCATGGCTTCCCAACAAGATAACCAGGACCTTCACACTCAAGAGACTCAGTTCAAAGAGATCTTCCTAAGCCTATCCAAGGGGCAGGAAGAGTTGAGGATACTCCTCATGGGGAATCTGATCAGAAAGAGTCCTGAAGATGACAAGGACGAACAACTGAAACGTCTACAAGCTGAGGTAGACACACTGAAAACCCAGATGCTGGGGCAAAGGGCACTCATTCAAGGTTTGGCTCAGGAGCAAGGAGAGCTGAGGGCCATGATCAGTCAGCTTCATCAAGACATGAAGCAACCAGCCCGAGTCAGGGACCCAGTCATTAATCAACTTCCAAGAAGTCAAAGGTTTGGGCCTCTCCAAGCTGCTATTACTTCACAGGTCCAACAACGACCTCGCCCAGAACAACGGGCTGATCAGAGCAAACCAGACAAGCCTAAAAGGCAGTTCACCAAGATCAATATGTCGCTGGATCAAGCACTACAATAAATGTTGGAGGCGGGGCTGATCACCTTAAGGGCTCCTCTCCAGAATCCAAACACTTATGCTCCTAACTATCATCCCAACGATAGGTGCGTGTGATCGGTGGATCTGGAACTGACTGTTTAACGCTGGTTCGCGAAATGTCGCGGAAGCAAGAGTCGCCACCGTCTTTTATTTTCTCCAATTTGGAAGGACAAAAGCACAGAAAAATTCCTTTAAAGAGATTGCTCTCGGTTCGGGAGGTAGGTTATAGAAAGGGAAGGTATTAGCACCCTTTCTATCCATGGTTATCCATGGGCTCTTAGATACTTGCTCAATGTGTTTTCAAATTGTTTGTTTTTCAATGTGGGTTTTAAAAAGTTTCTTTGAAAAATTTCAGTTCGACTCGTACGTCAGAGTGTTTGAAAAAATTTGCTTTGAAAGCTTTTGAAAAGTGTCGGTGTGAAAAGATTTTTGTTTGTTTTTGAAATTGGAGCAAGTATCCTCGAGTCGTCTACCTACCCTAAGGAATTCGTCTGTGTAAATGTCCTTTAAAGTAGTGCCATCCCACCATTGAGAGGTAGGTAGCACCACCGTTGGAGGTGTTCGGGTCAATTCGAGGTTCGGGACATGGTGATCACCAGAGCAATGGGAAGACACCTTAGAAGCTACCCTCATGCCAGGTTCCCGGATCATGAGGACTTACTAAAACATCCTCTACTCGACGATCACCTTTTGAGGCAAGGCAACAGTGAGGCGTACCCTAGGGGTGGTGTGTGATTTGTGTGTCAGATTCGCTTATTTTTGTCTTGTTCATGTCAAAGTGATCTATGCGTTTGATTTTAATTAGACATTCATTCTTTCATGCTCAATTAACAGTTAGGAGTGCGGAAAAGATAAATCTACGACTATTACAAAGGCGCGGGCCCACATCGCCAAAATTTCCAGGACCCGATTTAGCGGAAAAATAAATAATGCGAAGAAATAAAGTGCGAAAAGTAAATTACATGGCTTTGGGATATTTACAAAATTATAATAAGCGATAATAAAATAAATGCGCAATTAACTGATTAATGACGGGCGTTGGACCCTTTTTGCAAATAATTAAAATTAATAAGGATTTAAAAATTAAAATTAAATGAGAATGATATTTTTTGTGTTTTTAGATTTAATGAAAAAGGGAATTAATTGAAATTAAATTAAACGGCACACCCTAAATTCTAATATTTTTTATTTATTAAGAAAGAATTAAAATATGACCTAAATTAACCTAAAATTTATTATATACAATTTTTAATTATAAAAATAAAAATAATAGATAAATAGTATTGTGAGAAATAAAAATTAAAAAGACATTAAAACTATTAATTAACCTAATTCTACATGATTTGGATTTTTATTAAAAAAAAGAATTGGAATTAAACCCTAATTACACTAGTTTATTTACATGCTAGTTTATTTATGAAAATAATTGTAATAAAATAAATATTATATTTTTCTTGTGTTTTCTGCATTTTTTAATGTTTTTATATTTTATAGAAAAAAAATAAGTTAATTAAAGCAATTAAATAAATCATACAATAATTAAAATAGAAAAAATAAAATAAAGAAAGCAAACCAGAGTGGGGGTGCTGCCCCAAATTTTGGAGGTATAAGCCTGAAAAGCCTGGCCCAATAAGGGTTGATTCATTGACTTTCTGGGATTAGGTATGATGCGTTGACTGGTGCTTAGGGTACTCCTTTGATCATGGCCCTTGATTTGCTTTCCAGGACACATGGCTGGTGGATTCTTGAGGATGCATAGCATGGACCTTAACTAGCGCTGCATAGAATTTCAGTTTGCAAAATAATATGGCAAATATGTAGGACCTGGGACTTGAACCAAGGTCCTTGGGGTTACAAACATAGCGTGTCACCACTGAGCCATCACGTTCATCTTTAATATATAATATAACACAATTAATATAAAAAGAAAGTGGATTCACGCTTGGAACGCGCGCCAAAATTTGAAACGGCCACTCAATGGTTGCCACGAAGCCTTTCTTCTTCGTTGTTCTGCTTCCCTGAAAAACAACAAATATTTAACGGGGGTTTTAAACCCCCTCAATATGCGCGTGTTTCAAAAATAGCGATTAGATTCTGAATACATATAAATTGAGCGCGAGCATCTTGTCTTCTTCGTCTCAACCTGCAGATTTCAATCATAGCATTGGTGTGTCCTAATTTTACACGAACTGATAACGCCTAATTTGGAGGTTTCGGAACCCTAAGCCTCTCTAATGGTGAATTGGCATATAGGGCAAAATAACATAATTAAACATAGTGGTTAGTTCAGAAATATCAACATAAACATGAATCCATGAAAAAAAATGCATAAAGATGATGGAATCGTGCTGTATGATTTCAAAATTTCCAAGGTACGGTTGGACTTTGAGATACCGTTTCAGGGTGCTTTTCTTGTTGTTAATGATTGAGAAAGGTTCTGAATGGTCCAAGGAAGCTAATGAAACAAAAATCACAGCTTGAATCCACCTAAAACCTAGATTTCAGTATTGAGTTTTTAGGAGAATTTTTCAAGAATGGCAAAGCTTGTGTATGCGCAGCTTTTCTGTCCTCCCATCATTAGGGTTATGTTCTGATCATATATGGAGCATGTTAGGTCAAGAAAATTGAAGAAAATCCATTGCTTTAATGATTTTTGAAGATTTGATTTCACAAGATCTTTTCCAATCTTTTTCTCATAGTTTTTGTATCAATCATGCTCAATTCTTATCACAACTTGCCCTAATCAGTTAAGCACGAAATATTGAGGTTATAATGTGCATAAAAAGATTTTTTAGGTTAAGGTTTATATTTTCCATGAATTAAAATCATTTAAATGAATATAAATTAATATTAATTCAAATAAATAATTAAAAAATATGAGAATACTTCCCTTTGGGCCTAGTGGTCGTGCATAGGCTTGGCATGAAGAAATTTGGAAGAAAAATGGGCCCATTTGCATTTTTAGGCCTTTTGCATCAATGTTGACTTTCAAAAATTTCCAAAAATTTCCCAACTTCCACAAGGCATAACTTGGTCAATTTTTAAGCTTTTCACATGTTCTTGGACATTTTGGAAAGGTCTTTGAGTCCTTTAACCAATGCCTTTGGTCCCATGTCATTTTGATTTACCAATCTCAAGTTATGGTCTTTGACTTGAAGTCACTTTTTGTTGACTTTTGAAAATGACCTATAATGTTGAAATTGATAACTTTTTGTGAGAGCATTTCTTGGACTTGGAACATGAAGATGAATTGTAGGAAATGTCTTTCTCTTCAAAATGAGCTTTGGATGGAATTTTTCTGATAATCCATGTGAAAGTTATGCCCTGGTCAATTTCAGTTGACTTTTTCAGTTGTCCAAATATAGCAACTTTTGCATCTTTGATGATTTCTGAGCCAAATTTTGAGAATCATGATCAAGCATTGATCAAATGATGTTTGTGGCTTCAAAATGACATATTGACCAAAAATTTGAACTTTTGACTGCCAAATTACCATTTTGCCCCTACAGTTGACTGTAGTGCAATTTAGGGTTTTGACTGTGCAATTTTGAGCTGAATGCCTTGAAACTTGACATGAAGACACTTGACCATCTTTGTGAGCATATGAGACTTGATTGGGCCTTTGAAAAGTTCATTTGCTTGACCAGAACTCAAACCCTAGTTTTGACTGTCTAGGAGACAGTTGAGCTGCACAACCCTTGGGGCATCTTGTGACTTTGCCTTGACAAATCTTGATGAATATGGGAGGGCAAATTTTGGGGTACAACAGTTGCCCCTGTTCAATCTTCTTGGACCTGAGGATGCAGATTGGCTGACGCGCCTTTCGTAATCCGAGGGTAAAAGATGATTGAACACTAAAGTGCCCAGAAATTTGCGCTCACATAGTAGTAGTGATGATGGGGAATGGGCTTATAGATGCCATCTGGACGTTGATTGCGTAAGAGATTCCTTAGCGAGAACCTGCATACCTGCAAAACAGAAAAATGAGTACCTGACACGTCGCAGGAGCTGATTTTAGATGCTTGATATAGATCTGTCCTGATTGGTTACAGGAGCTGAGTCTGGAGCTTCAAACGTTGATGAATGAACCGGGGATGGTTACTGCCTTAGCGTGAATGGTAAAAGAATCCTGAATGATTTCAACTTCAACAACGCTCGTTGAGAAAAATCTTGGTGAGAATTACCATCTTTGTAGTGTCAGGAAGAGAACCAAAGGACATTATAATCTCAAAGGGAGTCACCTCACTCACCGTTGGAGAAGGAACTATAGGAAATTATAATCTGAAAGGAGATATCACCTCACGCTCATGCCGGAGAGGGAAACATCTGAAGAAGGAATTACCACCTCACACGCCGTCGGAGAGGGGACCACAAAAGACTATCACCTCACGCTCACCGTCGGAGAGGAAAACATCTTGAAAAAGGAATTACCACCTCACGCTCACCGTCGGAGAGGGGACCACAAAAGACTATCACCTCACGCTCACCGTCGGAGAGGAAAACATCTCGAAAAAGGAATTACCACCTCACGCTCACCGTCGGAGAGGGGACCACAAAAGACTATCACCTCACGCTCACCGTCGGAGAGGAAAACATCTCGAAAAAGGAATTACCACCTCACGCTCACCGTCGGAGAGGGGACCACAAAAGACTATCACCTCACGCTCACCGTCGGAGAGGAAAACATCTCGAAAAAGGAATTACCACCTCACGCTCACCGTCGGAGAGGGGACCACAAAAGACTATCACCTCACGCTCACCGTCGGAGAGGAAAACATCTCGAAAAAGGAATTACCACCTCACGCTCACCGTCGGAGAGGGGACCACAAAAGACTATCACCTCACGCTCACCGTCGGAGAGGAAAACATCTCGAAAAAGGAATTACCACCTCACGCTCACCGTCGGAGAGGGGACCATAAGAGAATATCACCTCACGCTCACCGTCGGAGAGGAAATATCTCGAAAAAGACTTCTGGAAGCAGTATCAGGACGTTACCATATCTGAAACTATATCTGGAAGGGAATCTGGAAGCAGTATCAGAACGTCACCATCGCTGGGTTTACATCTGAAACTATATCTGGAAGGAATTCTGGAAGCAGTGTCAGAACGTCACCATCGCTGGGTTTACATCTGAAACTATACCGAGAAGGAATTCTGGAAGCAGTATCAGAACGTCACCATCGCTGGGCTTACATCTGAAACTATATCGAGAAGGAATTCTGGAAGCAGTATCAGAACGTCACCATCGCTGGGCTTACATCTGAAACTATATCGAGAAGGAATTCTGGAAGCAGCATCAGAACGTCACCATCGCTGGGCTTACATCTGAAACTATATCGAGAAGGAATTCTGGAAGCAGCATCAGAACGTCACCATCGCTGGGCTTACATCCGAAACTATATCGAGAAGGAATTCTGGAAGCAGCATCAGAACGTCACCATCGCTGGGCTTACATCCGAAACTATATCGAGAAGGATTGCGTTAGTTGATAGTAGTCATTTTTGCATTGATCTTTTTCCTGGAAAGGTAGAACATAATTGTATGCAAAATCATAATGCATGAACCGTATGTCTTCAAAATCAATGAGATTCGTGTAGTATGATGCATATGCATGCTATAATGATGTATGTGACGTTTTATGAATGTATGTTTGTCTAAGAAAATAAATCCTTGACGGGTGCCGGGAAGTCATATCCTGGGCTGATGTTTGAGGAAGAGATTTTGCTTCCGCTGTGGATAATTGTTGCAAGAATACCGGCAGGAGAAGATGGCTCCGTTGAGGAATAAACTTGGCGAATGAATGATTCTGCGGGGAGAAAAAGATATTCTAGCGACCATGTTGGGAAGAAATACTCTGTGGGGAGATGCTTTTGCTGATTTGTTGAGGATGACTCACTGAGGATACCTTGCTGTATTGGAAGTATGAATGGACTTCGCTGGGGATAAGAAGATTCCGTCGACGACGCTCTTTCCTTGGCTTTTGGCTGAGGATAACCCAGTTATATCCTGTTAAGGAAATAACTCTTTAAATCAAGCCGGATGACGCGTTCGCGCCCTGAGAGGGGTGAGTTTCCGTAACTTACTGGGGGTACGCTTATTGCTTGGGGATATGAATTCCAACTTTCCTGGGGAACTTGGGTTGGACTCTCCTGGGGAAGCTTTGATATGTTGGGATGTTCTTCAACGGAACCTACCCTGATGCTTTGGAGGATAGAACAGTTAGACTGCTCAGACCAACCTTTATTGCCCCTGTTTCTTGTGGGGTGCTGATAGTTGTTGATGGACAAACCTTCTTCTGGAAGACAGATGACAAGAAGGCGGGACATAGTCGTACGCTTTAATCCCTAACTTTTGCCTGGACCGCCCTTTCGGGTTTTCAGTCCACCGGGATACCCATTTTTGCCCAAGCCGCCTTTTCAGGTTTTCGACTTGCCGGGTGTACAGATTTTTTTCATTTCACCCCTTCATTTTGCTCGAACCCTTTTGGTTCGCCGGGAAGCCCTTATTTTTGCCTAGGTATGTCAACCTAGCGGGTCTTTGATTATGCGTAGTATTTTTCGACTATGTCCATGTTCTCAGAATGTAGGGAGTTTCCCCTGTCAGAAGTGTTTTGTCATGTTACCAGAAGGTGTCTGATCAGGCCAGATTCGTTGTTGAAATGCCCCAAGTGACTCAAGCGGAGATTTGCCCCAGGCTATTTGGCCTTTTGAGAGATGCTCCGAATCTTGACTTAACTGCCCCAGATGATGGGCAATAGTCATGCCATGCCCCTTGATTGGAAGTACTTTTGTTCATTAGGTATTTCTCGTGCGAATTTCCCTGCTGTTCAAACAAAAAGTCATATGCAAACAAAATTATGTTAAAAATGCAAAGCTCATGTCTGTCTTGAAGATTTTGAAAATGCATCTTTTCATAAAACAAGTGAATGTTTGTAAAACGTGATGTCAACTCCGTATTTACCGTAGGCCTTCAGGAGTCAGGATACCTTTCGTAACAGTATACTTTTGGACTAACCCATGCTTCAGCTAGGACTTTTTAGGGTTATAACGTGGCCTGGTTCACGGTTTAAGAAACAAAGGATAAAGGCTCAAATTTTATTTGTACCCACCCGCTCTTCGTGATGTTCTTCAAACCTAAACTCAGTTGATCATACGTTAGACCTCGTTCGAGTCTTTGCTTTGATTTTCCGGTGATGGTTCAAACATTGATGATTTATTCTGACTAGGCAGTCATTTTTTTGTTGAGGGTTTGTGAGACCTCTTTCTTGATTTTGTTATCCCTTTCTTTTTTTGCCTGAACTGTTTCCTTTTTGGAATTACAGTCAGCGGGATGCCCCAGTTTCATAAGTCCCTTTTATAGGTTTTGACTTTTTGGGCTTTTTGTTTATGATTTTTTTTTTTGATAACAACTGTCTGTCTTTATGATTGTTCTGAGCCATCACCGTCTTTCTTCGTTTTGTAAAGACTTTTTGGTGCCATTCGTCATGCACTTGGATCAACTGAGAGACTACCCTGCCCCAGGTTATGATTAAGGGTTTTGATTTTCGAAAATAAAACTCCTACTTCTTTGGCTCGAAGGGGTTGACGAGGGTTTATCATCCTTATAACTCCAGTGTTTAGGGATTGAAACAATGCCTGTACCTCATCAGCGGGGTCTGTTCAAAAACATACTGTAATGATTGTGGTATCGTTTTCGTCATCCTCCCTCAAGAGGCTCAGAATTATTAACCGAGAGTTGACATCAGAAAAAATATGAAAAGATATTTGAACATAATGAAAGTAATTGTATTAATTTCCCAAAACAGACGTATGCGATGCATTGATAACATAAAAGAGTTTGCTATGACATTAATTGTTTGTATAAGCAAAGGAAAGTACAACTCAAAACATTCAAATAAACAAAAGGTTTCAATGATTGGGCAACGGAGCAGTGACTATGTTTGGAGTCTCTGGCACTTCAAACTGAATCTCTCCAGCGTCGATCATATCTTGAATCTTATTCTTGAGAGGCCAGCAGTTGTCTGTAGTATGCCCCGGGCTATCTGAATGATATGCACACCTATCGTTGGGATGATAGTTGGGAGCAGAAGTGTTCGGATTCCGAAGAGGAGCCCTTAAGGTGATCAGCCCTGTCTTCAACAGTTGTTGCAGTGCTTGATCCAACGACATGTTGAGTTTGGTATACTGCCGTTTCTCTTTGCGCTGTTGCCCCTGTCCTTGTTGAGCAGGTCCGGGATTGGAAATTTGGATTGCCCCTGCCTCATGACGGCTCTTTTTACCGTGCACAGCATTGGATTCTTTCTTTCCATGATGAGGCTTCTTATCAGAAGGTGCAGCCTCTTGAATTTTCCCAGACCGGATGCCAGCTTCTATTCGCTCTCCAGTCAAGATAAGATCTGTGAATCCAGCAGACGAATTCCCAATCAGGTGGTTATAAAATGGACCAGACAAGGTCCCCAAGAACATGTCCACAAGTTCCCGATCAGTCAGAGGTGGTTGTACCCTTCCAGCAAGATCCCTCCATTTCTGCGCATATTCTTTAAAACCTTCACTTGATCCTAACGACATACCCTGGAGTTGGGTACGCGTAGGGGCAAGGTCGGCATTGTACTGGTACTGCTTATAGAAAGCAGTTGCCAACTCCTCCCAGTTACGAACTTTGGTCCCATCCAGCTGATAGAACCATTCGAGGTGAGTCCCTGAAAGACTTTCCTGGAAGAAGTGGATCCACAAGTTTTTGTCCACCGTGTATGGTTGGATCTTCCGAACATAGGACCTTAGATGCAGCTTGGGACAAGACGCCCCGTCATACTTAGAGAAGGATGGTGCTTTGAACTTATGGGGGATAACCACACCAGTTGACAAACCCAGATCTCCGAGATCCAGCCCAGGTACCTGTTGAACCTCCATAGCTCTCATTCTGTCCTCCAATTGTTTATATCTGTTATCAGCAGGAGGGTACTGCTCCTCATCAAAATCTGTCTCGTTGTCGGAGACCACTGGACTGGGAACCTCTCTCTCATGATGACTGCTTTTTCCCACAGATGGGGTTGTCCTCTCAGTTTCAACTTGCGGTGTATTCCCAGATCTGCGTCTAGGGCTGAATAGAACAGTCCTCTTCTTTTTCTTGTCCTTCTTCAAAAGGAGAGCCTTCAGGTCTTGTTGCCCCTGGGTCAGATTCATAATCAGCTCTTGGAACTGGGCGTTCTGAGCCTGGAGGTCCTTGATAGTCTGCTCGGCTGATGGTTCAGGATTCATGACGAGCGGCTGAAATAAACAGCGGAGAAGGGTAAGCAACCTGTCAAGGGATACCTGCAATGCAATGAGATGTATGATATGCATGTAATGTTTTCAAGGACCTCGCGGGGTAAACAGAGAAACTTTGTTAGCATTTGGAACCGGAAGCTTGACTGAAGGCACTGCATATTGTTGAGAGTCCTTCATCAAGGGTTAAAGGCTCACCATATCCAGTGGGTCATAGCCCCTGACAACCTTGGCTAGAGGAAAATAAATCCTCTTTGCCCCTTGCTGGGATAGTTGTTCATCATGACCTGCATCACAAGCCCTTGAGACCCTTGAAATGGGTTAGGATGTATGCAGGGTGCATGCAATGGTATGATGTTATGCTATGCATGGGGTAATGTGAGTAACTCTGTTATGAGTCCCGATTAAGGACTATAAACAGACCCTGCAAGGAATTCAGTATCCTGTTATGAGTCCTAATTAAGGACTATAAACAACACCTGCAAGAAATTTGGTCAACCCCGTCATGAGTCCTAGTTACGGACTATAAACAAGACCTGCAAGAAACTTAGTAAACCTGTCATGAGTCCCAATTAAGGACTATAAACAGAACCTGCAAGTGGTTAGTACACCCTATTATAAGTCCTAATTAAGGACTATGAACAAAACCTGCAAGAAATTTAGTGCACCCTGTCATGAGTCCTAGTTAAGGACTATAAACAGGACCTGCAAGAACAAGTGTCAGGTAACAAGTACGCAAGTAGGCAAGTACGAAGGCACACAAGTCACACAAAAGAGCCCTTAGAGTTTAGGCCAGCATGAGGTCTGGGTAGTACCCTCTTTCAGTTTGTTGGTTAAGACCTGTCCTATCAAAGTAACCGGGTTCTTAGAGGATCCCAATATCATTGACTACCCTCAATCGGTCATAACTCCAGCATCGCAATCTTTTCTTGCGGCCAGAACCATCACGAGAGTTTAGCCTCAATGGGCGTAGCATACTGCTACAATTCTAAAGGCCAAGTTGGGTCATTTAAGGTTCTAAGGTCTGTTGGTGCTTAATGACTCCTTGGAAGACCCATATTCTCCCCGTTTCAACACGAGGGATATCGGTACAGACCAAGGCGCCACACCAACGTAGCCACTGCTTCACCCATGTCGGTATACGCCGGACAGGTCCCTCACAGCTTATGCTACCTAAATAGGGTATCCCCAGATCCGGGCTAGGATCTATGTAACTCCGATACAACCCACAATAGTAAAGCAAGCAAAGAAGACAATTGAAAACACAGTGATCTTAATCCTAAGGTACACCTCACTTTAAAGTGTCCCCAGCAGAGTCGCCAGTTCTGTGATCGGTGGATCTGGAACTGACTGTTTAACGCTGGTTCGCGAAATGTCGCGGAAGCAAGAGTCGCCACCGTCTTTTATTTTCTCCAATTTGGAAGGACAAAAGCACAGAAAAATTCCTTTAAAGAGATTGCTCTCGGTTCGGGAGGTAGGTTATAGAAAGGGAAGGTATTAGCACCCTTTCTATCCATGGTTATCCATGGGCTCTTAGATACTTGCTCAATGTGTTTTCAAATTGTTTGTTTTTCAATGTGGGTTTTAAAAAGTTTCTTTGAAAAATTTCAGTTCGACTCGTACGTCAGAGTGTTTGAAAAAATTTGCTTTGAAAGCTTTTGAAAAGTGTCGGTGTGAAAAGATTTTTGTTTGTTTTTGAAATTGGAGCAAGTATCCTCGAGTCGTCTACCTACCCTAAGGAATTCGTCTGTGTAAATGTCCTTTAAAGTAGTGCCATCCCACCATTGAGAGGTAGGTAGCACCACCGTTGGAGGTGTTCGGGTCAATTCGAGGTTCGGGACATGGTGATCACCAGAGCAATGGGAAGACACCTTAGAAGCTACCCTCATGCCAGGTTCCCGGATCATGAGGACTTACTAAAACATCCTCTACTCGACGATCACCTTTTGAGGCAAGGCAACAGTGAGGCGTACCCTAGGGGTGGTGTGTGATTTGTGTGTCAGATTCGCTTATTTTTGTCTTGTTCATGTCAAAGTGATCTATGCGTTTGATTTTAATTAGACATTCATTCTTTCATGCTCAATTAACAGTTAGGAGTGCGGAAAAGATAAATCTACGACTATTACAAAGGCGCGGGCCCACATCGCCAAAATTTCCAGGACCCGATTTAGCGGAAAAATAAATAATGCGAAGAAATAAAGTGCGAAAAGTAAATTACATGGCTTTGGGATATTTACAAAATTATAATAAGCGATAATAAAATAAATGCGCAATTAACTGATTAATGACGGGCGTTGGACCCTTTTTGCAAATAATTAAAATTAATAAGGATTTAAAAATTAAAATTAAATGAGAATGATATTTTTTGTGTTTTTAGATTTAATGAAAAAGGGAATTAATTGAAATTAAATTAAACGGCACACCCTAAATTCTAATATTTTTTATTTATTAAGAAAGAATTAAAATATGACCTAAATTAACCTAAAATTTATTATATACAATTTTTAATTATAAAAATAAAAATAATAGATAAATAGTATTGTGAGAAATAAAAATTAAAAAGACATTAAAACTATTAATTAACCTAATTCTACATGATTTGGATTTTTATTAAAAAAAAGAATTGGAATTAAACCCTAATTACACTAGTTTATTTACATGCTAGTTTATTTATGAAAATAATTGTAATAAAATAAATATTATATTTTTCTTGTGTTTTCTGCATTTTTTAATGTTTTTATATTTTATAGAAAAAAAAATAAGTTAATTAAAGCAATTAAATAAATCATACAATAATTAAAATAGAAAAAATAAAATAAAGAAAGCAAACCAGAGTGGGGGTGCTGCCCCAAATTTTGGAGGTATAAGCCTGAAAAGCCTGGCCCAATAAGGGTTGATTCATTGACTTTCTGGGATTAGGTATGATGCGTTGACTGGTGCTTAGGGTACTCCTTTGATCATGGCCCTTGATTTGCTTTCCAGGACACATGGCTGGTGGATTCTTGAGGATGCATAGCATGGACCTTAACTAGCGCTGCATAGAATTTCAGTTTGCAAAATAATATGGCAAATATGTAGGACCTGGGACTTGAACCCAGGTCCTTGGGGTTACAAACATAGCGTGTCACCACTGAGCCATCACGTTCATCTTTAATATATAATATAACACAATTAATATAAAAAGAAAGTGGATTCACGCTTGGAACGCGCGCCAAAATTTGAAACGGCCACTCAATGGTTGCCACGAAGCCTTTCTTCTTCGTTGTTCTGCTTCCCTGAAAAACAACAAATATTTAACGGGGGTTTTAAACCCCCTCAATATGCGCGTGTTTCAAAAATAGCGATTAGATTCTGAATACATATAAATTGAGCGCGAGCATCTTGTCTTCTTCGTCTCAACCTGCAGATTTCAATCATAGCATTGGTGTGTCCTAATTTTACACGAACTGATAACGCCTAATTTGGAGGTTTCGGAACCCTAAGCCTCTCTAATGGTGAATTGGCATATAGGGCAAAATAACATAATTAAACATAGTGGTTAGTTCAGAAATATCAACATAAACATGAATCCATGAAAAAAAATGCATAAAGATGATGGAATCGTGCTGTATGATTTCAAAATTTCCAAGGTACGGTTGGACTTTGAGATACCGTTTCAGGGTGCTTTTCTTGTTGTTAATGATTGAGAAAGGTTCTGAATGGTCCAAGGAAGCTAATGAAACAAAAATCACAGCTTGAATCCACCTAAAACCTAGATTTCAGTATTGAGTTTTTAGGAGAATTTTTCAAGAATGGCAAAGCTTGTGTATGCGCAGCTTTTCTGTCCTCCCATCATTAGGGTTATGTTCTGATCATATATGGAGCATGTTAGGTCAAGAAAATTGAAGAAAATCCATTGCTTTAATGATTTTTGAAGATTTGATTTCACAAGATCTTTTCCAATCTTTTTCTCATAGTTTTTGTATCAATCATGCTCAATTCTTATCACAACTTGCCCTAATCAGTTAAGCACGAAATATTGAGGTTATAATGTGCATAAAAAGATTTTTTAGGTTAAGGTTTATATTTTCCATGAATTAAAATCATTTAAATGAATATAAATTAATATTAATTCAAATAAATAATTAAAAAATATGAGAATACTTCCCTTTGGGCCTAGTGGTCGTGCATAGGCTTGGCATGAAGAAATTTGGAAGAAAAATGGGCCCATTTGCATTTTTAGGCCTTTTGCATCAATGTTGACTTTCAAAAATTTCCAAAAATTTCCCAACTTCCACAAGGCATAACTTGCTCCATTTTTAAGCTTTTCACATGTTCTTGGACATTTTGGAAAGGTCTTTGAGTCCTTTAACCAATGCCTTTGGTCCCATGTCATTTTGATTTACCAATCTCAAGTTATGGTCTTTGACTTGAAGTCACTTTTTGTTGACTTTTGAAAATGACCTATAATGTTGAAATTGATAACTTTTTGTGAGAGCATTTCTTGGACTTGGAACATGAAGATGAATTGTAGGAAATGTCTTTCTCTTCAAAATGAGCTTTGGATGGAATTTTTCTGATAATCCATGTGAAAGTTATGCCCTGGTCAATTTCAGTTGACTTTTTCAGCTGTCCAAATATAGCAACTTTTGCATCTTTGATGATTTCTGAGCCAAATTTTGAGAATCATGATCAAGCATTGATCAAATGATGTTTGTGGCTTCAAAATGACATATTGACCAAAAATTTGAACTTTTGACTGCCAAATGACCATTTTGCCCCTACAGTTGACTGTAGTGCAATTTAGGGTTTTGACTGTGCAATTTTGAGCTGAATGCCTTGAAACTTGACATGAAGACACTTGACCATCTTTGTGAGCATATGAGACTTGATTGGGCCTTTGAAAAGTTCATTTGCTTGACCAGAACTCAAACCCTAGTTTTGACTGTCTAGGAGACAGTTGAGCTGCACAACCCTTGGGGCATCTTGTGACTTTGCCTTGACAAATCTTGATGAATATGGGAGGGCAAATTTTGGGGTACAACAGTGCGCATACCATTCTGATAGCCCGGGGCATACTACGGACAACTGCTGGCCTCTCAAAAACAAGATTCAAGACATGATCGACGCTGGAGAGATTCAGTTTGAAGTACCTGAGACTCCGAACATAATCACTGCTCCCTTGCCAAATCATGGCTAGGATTGAGAAATTTTTGTTCATTCGAATGTTCAAGTTGCAATTTTCTTTTGTTCAAACATTTACTCATGTTAAACATTGTTATTTCATTAATGCGTCGCATATGTCTGTTCTGAAACAATATATTCGTATTCACTATATGCAAATTATCTTCATATTTTTTCTGATGTCAACTCTCAATTAATAATTCTAAGCCTCTTGAGGGAGGATGACAAAAACGATACCATAATCTACAGTATGCTTTTGAACAGACCCCGCTGATGAGGTACAGGCATTGTTTCAATCCCTAAACACTGGAGTTATAAGGATGATAATCCCTCGTAAACCCCTTTGAGCCAAAGAAGTAGGAGTTTTTCTTTTCGAAATTCAAAACCCTTCATCATAACCTGGGGCAGGGTAGTTCTCTCAGTTGATCCAAGTGCATAACGAATGGCACCAAACGATCCTTACAAAACAAAGAAAGACAGTGATGGTTCCGAATGATCAATAAAGAAAGGCAGTCATTATCTTTCAAAAAAAAAACCCATTAAGTCAAAACCCATGAAGGAGACTTACAAAACTGGGGCATCTCGCTGACTGTAATTCCAAAAAAAGAAACAGTTCAGGCAAAAAAAGAAAGGGATAACAAAAAAAAAATGAAATCAAAAAAGAAAGAGGTCATACAAACCCTCAACAAAAAGAAATGACTGCCTATCCAAAATAAATCATCAATATCCGGACCATCACTGGCATATCAGAGCAAAGACTCAAACAAGGTCTAACGCACGATCAACTGAGCTTAGGTTTGAAGAACATCACGAAGAACGGGCGGGTACAAATAATTTGAGCCTTCATCCTTTGTTTCTTAAACCGTGAACCAAGCCACGTTATAACCCTCAAAAGTCCTAGCTGAAGCATGGGTTAGTTCGAAAGCATACTGTTACGAAAGGTATCCTGACTCCTTAAGGCTCGCAATAAAATAACGAGTTGACATCACGTTTTACAAACATTAACTTGTTTTATGAAAAAGAATGCATTTTCAAAATCTTCAAGACAGACATAAGCTTTGCATTTTTAACATAACTTTGTTTGCATATGACTTTTTGAACAGCAGGGAAATTCGCACAAAGAATATCTGATGAACAAAAGCACTACCAATCAAGGGGCATGGCGTGATTATTGTCCATCATCTGGGGCAATTAAGTCAAGATTCAGAGAATCTCTCAAATGCCAAATAGCCTGAGGCAAATCTCCGTCTAAGTCACTTGGGGCATTGGACGATCAAATGAAGATCTTCTGGTGGCATGGCAACACAAGCAGCCAGGGGCACCTCCCTGCATTCTAAGAGCGTGGACATAGTCGAAAAAATACTACGCAAAATCAAAGACCCGCTAGGTTGACACACCTAGGCAAAAATAAGGGCTTCCCGGCGAACCAAAAGGGTTCGGGCAAAAATAAGGGATGAAATGAAAAAAACTGTACACCCGGCAAGTCGAAAACCTGAAAAGGCAGCTTGGGCAAAAATGGGTATCCCGATGGACTGAAAACCCGAAAGGGCGGTCCAGGCAAAAGTTAGGGATCAAAAGTGTACGACTATGTCCCGTCATCTTGTCACCTGCCTACCAGAAGAAGGTTGGTCCATCAACAATTATCAGCACCTCACAGGTCTTCCTCTTCCACCTCAGAAACAGGGGCAAAAATGGGTATCCCGGTGGACTGAAAACCCGAAAGGGCGGTCCAGGCAAAAGTTAGGTATCAAAGCGTACGACTATGTCCTGTCATCTTGTCATCTGCCTACCTGAAGAAAGTTTGACCCTCAACAATTATCAGTATCCCACAGGTGCCTTCTCCCACTGAAACAGGGGCAATGATGAGGTGCCCAAACGATCTAATGGCTCTGTCCACCAAGATACCAAGGTAGGTTCAGCGGAAGAACATAACCAGATCTCTTAACTCCCCAGAGAGTGAGCCAGCAAGTCAGTACACTCTCCTCAAGCAAAGCTACTATCAAGCCTTAAGGGAGTTGGGTATCCTCCCGCAGATCTCAACATTCCCTAGCAATGTACGGATATTCTTAACAAGCATCCCCGACAGTCTTGACCTAAAGATTGTTCCCCGGCGGTATATCAAACATTCATTGGAGTCACTTCCCCAGTACAGTTCAATACTTCCCCAAGAGAGTCCAATCCAGCTCCCCCAGGAAAGTTGGAATCCATCTCCCTAAGCAGTAAGCTTATCCCCAGTAGATTCTGGAAGCTTATCCTCGCAGAGCACGAACGCGTCGCCCGGCTTTATTCAAAGAGTTATTTCCTTACCAGGATATAACTGGGTTATCCTCAGCCAAAAGCCACGGAAAGGTCGTCGTCAACACATTCTTTCTTATCCCCAGCGAAGTCTATTAACACTTCTAACACAACAATGGTATCCCCAGCAAGTTATTATCAACAACTCAGCAAAGTATCTCTCTCCCCACAGAGTATTACTTCCCAGCAAGATCGTTAGAGTACTTTTCTCCCCGCAGAGTTATCCATTCGCCAAGTTTATTCCTCAACGGAGTTATCTTCTCCTACCGGTATTCTTGCAACTATCATCCAGCGGAAGCAAAGATCTACTTGCCAACATCAGCCCAGGAGTGACTTCCCGGCACCCGTCAAGGATTTACTTTCCTAGACGAAAACATACATTCCTAAACATCACATACATCATTGTAGCATGCATATACGCATCATATCTTACAAATCTCATTTATGTTGAGAACATCATTGCTTGATCCATATCACGCATTGCATATGACTGACCTTTACCTTTCAGGAAATATTCAGTTAAGTTCTCAATCATATTTCAAGACCTAGACCGGTTCAGTTAAATCGACCCCAAACAGATTTTTCTGATAAAGACCCAGTTGAAGACATTCCAAGACCTAGACCGGTTCAAGTAATCAACTCCAAAGATTTCTTATCCAGTCCAAGGCCTTCTCTAGTCCAGCTAAATCGACCCCAAACAGATTTTCCTGATAAAGACTCAGTAGAAGTTATCCAAGGTTTTCTCAATGTTTGCTATTGAGTTGTAATCGCCTATGGTTCTCTCCCCAATGCTGCGGAGATGATAATTTCATCCCAGGTTTTCTCAAGGATTGCTTTTGAGTTGTAATCGCCTATGGTTCTCTCCCCAATGCTGTAGAGATGATAATTCCATCCCAGGTTTTCTCAATGATTGCTATTGAGATTGTAATCGCCTATGGTTCTC
Source organism: Vicia faba (assembly GCA_948472305.1). Classification (NCBI taxonomy): domain Eukaryota; kingdom Viridiplantae; phylum Streptophyta; class Magnoliopsida; order Fabales; family Fabaceae; genus Vicia; species Vicia faba. Next base: position 37,668 of record CATIWC010000799.1, on the reverse strand, counting down.
TCCCCAATGCTGCGGAGATGATAATTCCATCCCAAGTTTTCTCAATGATTGCTATTGAGATTGTAATCGCCTATGGTTCTCTCCCCAATGCTGCGGAGATGATAATTCCATCCAAGGTTTTCTCAATGATTGCTATTGAGTTGTAATCGCCTATGGTTCTCTCCCCGATCCTGCGGAGACGATAATTCCATCCAAGGTTTTCTCAATGATTGCTATTGAGTTGTAATCGCCTATGGTTCTCTCCCCGATCCTGCGGAGACGATAATTCCATCCAAGGTTTTCTCGATGATTGCTATTGAGTTGTAATCGCCTATGGTTCTCTCCCCAATCCTGCGGAGACGATAATTCCATCCCAGGTTTTCTCAATGATTGCTATTGAGATTGTAATCGCCTATGGTTCTCTCCCCAATGCTGCGGAGATGATAATTCCATCCAAGGTTTTCTCAATGATTGCTATTGAGTTGTAATCGCCTATGGTTCTCTCCCCGATCCTGCGGAGACGATAATTCCATCCAAGGTTTTCTCAATGATTGCTATTGGGTTGTAGTCGCCTATGGTTCTCTCCCCGATACTGCGGAGGTGGTAATCCCAGATGTCGCTCAATGATTGCTGTTGAAGTGAAGTTATCCAAGATTCTCTCAATGATTGCTATTGAGGTTGTAGTCGCCTATGGTTCCCTCCCCGATACTGCGGAGGTGGTAATCCCAAGATTCGCTCAATGATACTGTTGAAGTCGAAGTCGCCCAAAGATTCTCTCAATGATTGCTGTTGAGGTTGTAGTCGCCTGTGGTTCTCTCCCCGATCCTGCGGAGGTAGTAATCATCCCAAGATTTTCTCAACGATTGTTGTTGAGGTTAAAGTCATCCAAGGTTCTCTCACCGTTCCTGTTGAGGTAATAACCATCCCTGGTTCATTCATCACCGTTTAAAGCTCCATATTCAGCTCATGTAACCAGTCAGGACACATCTATATAAAGCATCTGAAGACCAGCTCCTGCAACACGTCAGGTACTCATCTTTCTTTTGCAGGTACGCAAGTTCTCGCTAAGGAATCTCTTATGCGATCAACATCCAGATGGCATCTATAAGCCCATCCACCTTCCATCATCTCTTAGCATGGCATCTATAAGCCCATCATCCTATCCATCAATCTCCAAATGGCATCTATAAGCCCATTCCACCATCACACTGCTACTATGTGAGCACAAATTTCTGGGCACTCTAGTGTTCAATCATCTTCCACCTTCGGATTACGAAAGGCACGTCAGCCAATCTGCATCCTCAGGTCTAAGAAGATTGAAAAGGGGCAACTGGTGTACCCCAAAATTTGCCCTCCCATATTTCTCAAAACATTTCAAGAAAATTCACAAGTCCAACCCGGCGCGTTATATTCAGGTATTCTTTTGCCAAGATATCTCTGATAACGTATTCTCAAATTCAGGTTCGGCTCAAGAGTCAATTCTTTAAAGAAGGTATCCGAATGTGTGAGTTTTCTCGAAGAAATATGGTGAAAAAGTGTGCTGAAAGTGCAGTTTTTACGCGCTAAAAAATTCATAACTTGAAGATCGTGGCTCGTTTTGAACCCGTTCCGGTGGCCAAAATTCCGTCTTGACATTATCTACGTTTTCATCTCTCACGGCTGGAAGCCAATTTCGATCATAAGGTCTTCAAAAATGTGGATTTAGCAAGTATTTTCATACAGAAAATTTGTGACAGAAGTTTATTTGCGTCATGTTCAGAAAATCATAACTTGGTCGATTTTCATCGTATCGAGCTGGTTCCGGTGCCAAAATTTCACAAATTGAGTTGGCTACATTTTCACAGAAGGTATTGAGTTCAAACGGTATTCAAAAGGCCTTCGTTTTTGCTCAGAGTACGTGACACGCTGAAAATCCTGAATGCTGAATATTATTTCATCTGGGCCTAAACTTCGAAAATTCATAACTCGGTCAATTTTTATCGGATTGGACTCATATTTTTACACAAGGTCACTGACTCATAGATCTACAACTTTGCTTCAAAATTCGAGACCAAATGATGCACCGATCAATACCAGTTTTTTATTGAAGAACGTGTCAGAGTCGACACTGGAGCCCAAAATAAGTTTGTCTGAGCTGAAACTTCAAAAATTCATAACTAATTCACCGTTTATCCGATTGAGTCAATTTTCGGACAGGAGTTAGTTCTCGATGTCGGCTACATTTTGCTTTCACATTTCAACTTCAAAAAATGCACTTAAGTCCCTGCGATTTAGCCTGGAAAGTGACGAATTCAAGTGAATATTGGAGGCCCAATTGCACATTCAAAGCCCATTTGCTTTACCCTAATTTCCATTATATAATCACCTTCTTTTCACACAAACCAAGGAGGGGAAAAAGAGAGAAAAAACCTTGCCACAACACTGTCAGAATATCAAACTCTTTCAAGAACCCTAAAACCTTGAAATCCTTATTACAAATCCCTCTCTCACTACAAACAAGCCATCTCAGTTACAAACCAACATCTTATTACTTCTTCAGTAAGGGTAAGGCTGGCTTGATCTCCATGATCCAAAGGGCATAAAAGCATTCATGTCACTACTTTTCCAGTAAGGGTAAGGTTGATTTGATCTCCATGATCAAAAGGGTATAATCATTCATACATGCCATATTGTGCCTAAACATTAAATTTCTTCATATGTTGGTTTTATTTGAATTTTTATGATTTTATTTAATGTGTTCATGAGGTTGCAGATTTAGACAGGATCCCATGCAGGTTCATTAAGGAACGTTGAGGCCAAAAGCCAAATGGCCAAAAGCCAAAAGCCAAATGGCCAAAACAGAACATTTTACACATGACACCAATACGTGGCGAGACAGACATCCGGAGAAGATTAAGGAACGTTGAGGCCAAAACACAAATGGCCAAAAGTCAAAAGCCAAATGGCCAAAGTAGAACAACTTATGCATGAAACTCAATCCAATGGCCAAAGAATGCAGACCACGGTACTCAGGAGTCAATACTTCAAAAAAACCTCCCCTTGGGCCAGACACCCCCTATGGTTTGCTCAATTTTTAATTTTTATTTGTTTTTCCTTTTTATTCTTTTAATTGTTTTTTAATTGTTTTCTTTTAATTCCATAAAATAATTTTCATAATAAATATAAAATACAGAAAAAATCAAAAAAATGTTTATTTTATTAATATTAATTTTACTATTATTATTTTTGTAAATAAACTTTAAACAATTAATTAGATTAATTTAGGTTTCAAAACTTTAATATTTTTCTTAATAAATTAAATATGTAGAAATTAGGGTTTTTAACTTTTTCATCATTTTTTTTAATAAATAATTTTCTCATCATTATTATTATTATTAACTACTAATTTATTTTGTAAATAAACATGTACATAAATTCTTTAGTAAGTTAAGTTAAACTTTAACATTTTTCTCAAATAATTAAAAATAACTTAGAATTAGGGTTTCTTTTAATTTTAATTTTAATTTTCTTATTTCATAAATACAAAAAAAACCTAAAAAACACTTCTTTTATTTCAATAAATAATTAATTAATTTTTAATTTCAATTTAACTTCAAAAGGGTTCAACGCCCTCGTTTTCAATTTTAATTCAATTCGCACATTTTATTTATTCCTTCTTTTAAATATTGATGTAATTCTCCCAAAGCCGTGTAAATATTTATCTTTCGCACTTTACTTTATTTCTTTATTTTATGTCAAATCGGGTCCTGGATATAATTTGGCGATGTGGACCCGCGCCTTTGTAATAGCTTAGGAACTTTACATTTCCCGCACTTTTTTTAACTGTTAATAAATGCATGCAAGAATGAATGAATAAAAATAAAAACAAACGCATAGATCACTTTGACATGAACAAGATAAAATATCTGAATCTGACACACAAATCACACACCACCCCTAGGGTACGCCTCAATGTTGCCTTGCCTCGAAAGGTGATCGTCGAGTAGAGGATGTCTCAGTAAGTCCTCATGATCCGGGAACCTGGCATGAGGGTAGCTTCTAAGGTGTCTTCCTATTGCTCTGGTGATCACCATGTCCCGAACCTCGAATTGACCCGAACACCTCCAACGGTGGTGCTACCTACCTCTCAATGGTGGGATGGCACTACTTTAAAGGACATTTACCCAGACGAATTCCTTAGGGTAGGTAGACGACTCTAGATACTTGCTCTAATTTCAAAACAAATCAAAAATACTTTTCACACCGACACCTTTTCAAAAAGCTTTCGAAAGCAATTTTTCAAACACTCTTGAGGACCGATACAAGAGTCGAACTGGAATTTTCAAAGAAACTTTTTAAAACCCGCAGTTGAAAAGCAAACAAACCTTTTGAAAACACAAATGAGCAAGTATCTAAGAGCCCATGGATAACCATGGATAGAAAGGGTGCTAACACCTTCCCTTTCTATAACCTACCTCCCGAACCGAGAGCAATCTCTATAAGGAATTTTTCTGTGCTTTTGTCCTTTCCATTTGGAGAAAATAAAAGACGGTGGCGACTCTTGCTTCAGCGACATTTCGCGAACCAGCGTTAAATAGTCAGTTCCAGATCCACCGATCACACTACGCATAAAGGACACGCTAGGTTGACACACCTAGGCAAAACAAGGGCATCCCGGCGAACTAAAAGGTTCGGGAAAAAATTAGGGGAAAATTTTAAAAAAATTTGTACACCCGACAAGTTGAAAACCCGAAAGGGCGACTTGGGCAAAAAAGGGTTTCCCGGTGAATCGAAAACCCGAAAGGGAGGTTCAGGCAAAAGTTAGGGAATTAAAGCGTATGACTATGTCTCGTCGGATCACTTTAAGGACAATCTCTTCACTGACAAATCTGGAGCTTCTGATCAATCCAATCATCTTTGGACGAAGCAACAAATCGACAAGATATTCAGAGATACAAAGGCTATAGCGGAATAGGAACCCCATGGGATTTTTTACACATAGCTATCTTTCTTTGTATAAATTTTTCTCAATTTTTATGACACCATCCTCATACTAGGATGTTTGTCTCCTTTGTACAAAATACTTATTCAAAGTAAATACAAAGATATCTCTTTAAAGTGCAAAAAACCATTTGTCTTTTTCTTTTACACTTGTGTTTTATTTGCAAAAACGTCCAACGATTCATTAATGAACATATGCATTTGAATATAATTACTGTTTACAAATAAACAGAAATGAAAAAGAATAATTACTGACAGGTTGAAAGAATAGGAAAACGTCTTTAGGCTATTCCGTGAACAATCCCTAATGTATGTCAATGAGATCCCCAGCGGAGCCAAAGTTTCAAACTGTTAATCCCCAGCGGAGCTGAAACTTAATCCCCAGCGGAGCTGAAACTTCCAACTATCATTCCCCAGCGGAAACTATCCAGTTTCTCCAAATTCCCCAGCAGGTTATCTTGAAGCCTGAAAACCAGACAACAACTTCTGATAACTCCCCAGAAGAATGGCAGACAACCCAAACTCCTGAACTTTTTCCAAACAGGAATAAGCTTTTTCCCATAGAGTCTTCACTACTCCCCAACGGGATAGCTTTCTTCCCCACAGAGTTTTCATTGCTGCCCAACAGAATGAAGATTCTCGTTCTTAATTCCCAGCAGAAGTCATCAAAGTTCTCTGGATTCTCCAAGCAGATTCCTTAGGCAGTACATGGCATTACTCTCACAACGGAATTTTTTGTCAATACTCCAATTTCAAGACGTGAAGGATCTTTATATCCCCAGTGAAGTCACCAAGGATTTCTTATCCTCAACAGTCAGGGATTTATTTCCCCCGGCAGCAGTCAAGGATTTTATTATCCCCAGCTGTCAAGGATTTATTTTCCTCAGCAATACAGCAAATCAGCTTACATGCGCATACATTACATTCATATATCATAAACATTGATAAATCACATTTATTGCATCATACATCTCATGCAATATAACTTTGTGTTTCAGCTAACATTTTACCCTTTTCAAGATAAGATTAACAGTTATCGTTAACAATGTTCAAAGATTTCAGATACAGTACGGATACGCTCCAGACACAGATGCCATTCTGTCACTCATTCAGATCTCAACTTTAGATACAGTACAGATACACTCCAGACACGGTTGCCATTTTGTCACTTGTTCTGATTTTCCCCAGCTTAGATACGCTCCAGACACAGTAGCCATTCTATTGTTTATTTAAGATTCTTCTTTCAGATTCAGTCTCCAGATACAGTTCAGATACGTTCCAGACACGGACACCATTCTGATATTCATTCTTTCGATTTATAGCTTACAGTACAACAAACATTCTTGGATGGCATCTTTAAGCCCATTCCCTCAACTACACTTTGTCGAGTGCAAATTTACGGACACTCTGGTGTCCAATCATCTTTTACCTTCGAGTCACGAACGGTAAAACTCGCCAATCTAACTCTTCAGGTTCAAGAAGATTGAACAGGGGCAGTTGTTGTACCCCAAAATTTTCCCTCTCATTTATCAAGATTTTTCTCACAAGACTTCTTGGACTCAAGGCAAGATTAGGGTTTGGTCAGCTCAAGACACCTCATCTTGCACTAATAACCCAAAATTAGAGTTTGAGTTTGCACAAGGATTTTTGGACCATCATTGCTTCATGTGAATTTCATACACCATCTTGGACTCCTAATATTGCTCATGTTAAGTTTCAAACCTTGAATCACATTTTTGCTCAGTCAATTGGACAATTGACCTAAAAATCAGTTGTATTGGGGAAAAAATCAACCATGGCCAATTTACAGTCAAACTTCATAATTTTTGATCCACAAAAACATTTTAGACTCATATGTACCATTTGATCAAGTTTGGATCACAACTCCTCAAGAAATTTGATCAAATCATCAAAAGGGCAAAATGGTCAAAATTAGGGTTTTGGCTGAGAAAGGGCAATTTCTGATTTTTAACCTAGCCAATGACCAATTAGATTCAAACATGATTTCAAGGAATCAATGGCATCATCTTGACCTAATTACATAGTTCAAAAGATCTCAAGTTCATTGGATTGACAGATGAATTTTCCAATCAACTGATCAAAAGTCAACTATGCACTGAAAAGTGAAACTTTGACTTTTTGGTCAAAATCAAGTTCCAAGGGTCATAATTCATCAAGATATGTCAAAATGTGAAACTTGTTCACCAAGAAAACCAATTTTGAAAATTAGGGTTTTGAATTTGAAAATTTTCATAACTTAGAATTTTTCTAAGTATGGAAATTTCCTTATTTTTTCCCAACTTTTCACAACTTTTTCATCATGATGAAATTTGATTCAAAGAAAACTTCCAACATGAAAGTTGTAGTCCTCCATAAAATCTACAACTTTGATTCACAAAGTTTTCCAAAAATATGCTTTGATCTCAAGTTATGAATTTGTGAATAGAGGTCCATGAACTAAATGACTTAGTGAAATTTTGCCCTAATTTAGGCAGGTTTTGATCCAACTTCATGGCAACTTTTCACCTATTTCCAAGAGGTATCTCAAAATTCATTTCAAATATGGATTATAGATCACATTTCAAGCTTTCTAAAATGTCAGGGAACTCTCCAAGATCATTTGTGGCTAGGGAGAATCGAAGAAGAGAAATTGGCATTTTATCACTTTTGTTCATGCCATTTTTACAAAGTGTCAACATGCAAATATGATCTTGGATGCTTGTACCTTTCATTACAGGTCTTAAACTCATTCTACACTCCATAATTAAATGCTAACTCATAAGATAAAGGCTTTATTTTGGCTTTTAGAACATTGTACAAGAGATAATTCCATTAATGGCATAAAGGGCACATTGCCATTTTCATAAAGGCAAGCTTTTGCAACTTTACAAATCTTGAGCCTTGGAGTTGTCCCTTTGGTGCAGGCAATTTCCACAGATATCAAGCATTGTTTACCAACTCTCTGTAGCCCACAAGCAAGCAAGGACAGGTCTGTTGCACAAGTCATCTCACTTTTCTTAAAATGCAAGAAAGTTGGCCAAAAGTGCTAGAACTTGTACAGCTAGTGAGAGTGGACTTTGTATCCATTCTATACATATTGACAAACTTATCACAAGCCAAGACACGAATTGATAACATCTGAAACTCTCCAAAACACAAAAACTTCATTTTTCTGCCCAAACATCTAGTTTCTGCAAAATCATAGCAAGCTCATTATTTGCTCGTGCGTTTTGCCTTTTAACATTTCAAACACCTTCCATATATCCTACCAAAGCTATCCAAGCATTCATCTTGCACCTGTAAGCTCGGTTTCAGCCATTTCCATTTTCACTTTGGAAGCTTGCAACTTGACTTCTATAGAGAGTTTTGGCCATCCACAAAGCAAGCTAGGTATTGGAATAGCTTGAAGGAACTTCAAGGAAGCTCACACGATCCTCAGGCTTCACTCAAAGACCCCACATTGTCGTATCCAAATCCAGTTGAAGGAGGTATTTTTCAAATCTCTATCTCTCTATTTAGGCATCCTCAAGCCACGATTTGTGAAGCAAAAATATAGTCCTTAACATGGTGAAGCTGTAGATATGAATACTTGTCATTTATATTAAATGTGCCATGAGAATTTGAAGCTTGAAGTTCATGAAATAATTAGGTCACGAATTAGGGCTGACAAAATTCTCCCTGATCTTTGAGAGTTAGGTTACAAATTTTATATCATTGGAATCGTGAGATAAAATGCTACATGTTTTGTGTTATAAGTTTTTGTTTTTATGCAAGAAATAGCAAGTTACAGGTTTGAATCATAAGCGGGCGAAGGAGAAGGAACCAAGGACAGGGAAGAAGCTGATGTTTGGGCCTTAGCGCATTGGGCCTGTTTGCTTTTGTTATTCACACCCCCCCCCCCCCCCCCCGACCACTATTTGCATCCCCTGACTCTTGTTTTATATTTTTTGCATTTTTCTTTACATTTTCATGTTTATTGCTTTTAATCATTTTTTTTCTGAACATTAAAAATCCTAAAAAATAATTAAATAATTTTGTGCACTTTTATTTTATTTTTTATTATTTTTTTACATAGAAAATAGCTTATTAGAATAAATAGAATTTTATTTTCTTATATAATTTATAAATACATTTAAATAATACTTAATATTTTTATTTTATTATTTTACACATTAAATATTTATTTTCATACATATTTTAATTTTTATTATTTGTACATAATATTACTTATTATTTTCTTGCACAAAAAATGGATAAAATAATAATATAGAACATATATTTCTTTTAATAAAAAATTAGGGTTTCCCCTTTTCAAAAATAATATTATTATTTTTTCTTATTTTCTAGGGTTATTTTATTTTATTTTTCTCATACCTTAAACAAATACAAAACATATTTTTACATAAAATACATTTGCATTGCATTTTAATACTTGCATATTTATTTAATGCACAATATTCAATTGGGTTGTAATAGTATTTTTAGGGTTTATTTTGTGCAATATCCCCATTCAAAAACTTGTATCCCCCCTCCCATAATAATTGTTGTAATAGCTTAGTTTACATTTACGCAATTTATCACATTTATACTATGTTTAGTAAACTAGGGTTTGCATGACAATACCAAAAACAAACAAATAGAAAAAGACCTAATCCAAGACAAATCAAAAGCATGTAAAATGACACACATTTCACACAAGCACCCTTAGGATTTCACCCACTTGGTTGCCTTACAAAATGGTCATGGTATGCATGCAAAGTATCTTGGCAAAACAAAACAAAACAAAAGATCATAGTCCCTCGATGACGCTACAAAGGTTGCCTAAAACAAAATGATCTTGGTTCCTCAAAAATGCTAAGATACTTGGCAACATTGCTATCATGGTCATACGATGACCCACACCCGTCCCGTTTAACATCAAAAGATAGGTTTGTTTACCAAATCAATGGTAAATCAACAATGTCAAAGGAATAAAAATGCATAGGAAAGACAGTTGAGTAGGTAGATAGCTTCTAAGTTACTTGCTCCATTTCAAAACAATCCTTGCTATTTTCAAAAAAACAAACACACACACTTCAAAACATTTCCAAACAACTTTCAAAACATTGAAACATTTTTCAAAAGACAAACATCTTTATATACATTCTTACGAACAAGAATCATTACAAAGATTGCCTAAACGAATGTCCTCTTTTCAAAATACTTTCAAAACCACACCAAACATAAAGCACCATTTCAAACAATTTCAAAAGCAAAGCAAGTGATCTAAGCAAGTAACTAAGAGCCCATGTAAAACCATGGATGAAAAGGGTGCTAGCACCTTCCCTTTTCATAATCTACCCCCCGAACTCAAGAAAATATCTCAAAGGTCTTTCATGTGCTTTTTTACTTTTCCTTTTGGATAAAATAAAAGTCGGTGGCGACTCTTACTAAACCGCGACATTTGCGACGAAACGCAAAACCTCAAGTCAGTTCTCCCACCGTATCACAATGTTTTCATCCGGAAATTCGAATTTCATGGATTGGTAGTCTTCTATAGCTTGGTGAGCAAGGTGATCAGCTAGTATAATGCCCTTTATAGCTTTCTGGGTAGTATACTGTATGTCATATTCTATCAGGATCATCTGCCATCTCGATATTCTTCCAAAAAGAGTAGGCTTCTCGAAAATGTATTTTATCGGATCCATTTTAGATATCAACAAGATAGTATGAGTTAGCATATACTGTCTTAGCCAACGAGCAGCCCATGCCAGAGCACAGCAAGTTTTCTCGAGCAGTAAATATCTGGTTTCACAGTCGGTAAAGTTTTTGCTCAGGTAGTAAATAGCATGCTCTTTTCGGCAAGACTCGTCATGCTGCTCCTATACACACCCCATTGAGTTTTCTTAAACAGTCAGATACATGATCAACGGTATTCCCTCGACTGGTGGCATCAATATTAGAGGCTCTTGTAAGTATTCTTTGATTTTGTCAAAAGCAATTTGGCATTCATCATTTCATTTGACTACTTGATCTTTCTTCAATAGTTTAAAGATTGACTCACAAGTAGCTGTCAGGTGAGAAATGAATCTGGAAATATAGTTCAAACGTCCCAAGAATCCTCTGACTTCCTTTTCAGTGCGAGGAGCAGGCATCTCTTGTATTGCTTTAACTTTGGCAGGGTCGACCTCGATACCTTTGTTGCTGACGATAAAGCCCAGGAGTTTACCATACCGTACCCTAAATGTGCATTTGTTTGGATTCAACCTTAGCTTGTACTTCTTCAGTCTCTCAAACAGTTTTTGTAAGTGGTCAAGATGGTCTTCTTCTGTTTGAGATCTGGCTATCATATCGTCCATGTAGACTTCTATTTTGTGATGTATCATATCGTGAAATAGAGCTACCATGGCACGCTGATAGGTTGCCCCATCATTCTTCAGTCCGAATGGCATCACCTTGTAGTAGAACGTGCCCCACTGCGTGACAAATGTTGATTTCTCCATGTCCTTAGGCGTCATTTTGATTTGGTTGTAATCCGAGAATCCATCCATGAAGTAAAACACTTTGTGTTGTGCTATATTGTCAACTAGAATATCAATGTGGGGGAGTGGAAAATCATCCTTAGGGCTCGCCCTATTCAAATCTCTATAGTCCACACACATTCGCACTTTGCTGTCTTTTTTGGGTACGGGAACAATATTGGCAACCCATTGAGGGTAAGAGGTGACAGCCAAAAATCCAGCGTTGAATTGCTTCATGACTTCTGCTTTAATCTTTTTTGACATGTCAGGTCTCATGCGACGAACCTTTTGCTTCACTGGAGGACAATCTTCTCTTGTAGGCAGACGATGTACCACGATGTCTGCATCAAGTCCCGGCATGTCTTCATATGACCAGGCAAAGACTTCAACATAATTGTGTAATAATTGAATCAGACGCTCTTTGACACTGGGTTCCAGATTGGCACCTACCTTGACCTCTTTTTTGTCTTCTTCGGTACCTAGGTTGATTGTATCCAAGGGTTCCTCGTGAGGCTGAATTGTTCTTTCTTCTTATTGTAGCAGTCTGGCAAGTTCCCCTGGTACTTCACAATCTTTCTCACCTTCGTCTTCGGCTTGGTAGATTATATTCTCAGAGTCATAAAAGGCCATAGCAGTATCGTTACCCATGGGATCCTGAATGGATGTATACCTGCATTATGAGTGTGGGTGTGTGTAAGGGTATAGATATCTTTGAAAGAAAATAAAATGTAAAAAAAAACAATGAGCGCGAAAGTTTGTATGCGAAAACGTCCATGATTCATTGATGTCATATGAAAATGAGATAATAACCCTTACAAATGGACCATTGTGCCTCGGGTAAGACACAGGGTTTTAAGAGTGCGAATTGTTTCAATATTACAGATCCAACAAAATGTAAAGACAAATTATTGTAGGATAAAAGTGATCGAGACAAAGTCTCTAGCCTCCCAATTGTTGAGCCCTCCATTGACAGTCAGGAATATCCAGTCCTCTAAGTTGCAACCATCTTCACCATCTTCTACCGCGTTGACTTCACGGTTGCTGATCTTCAAGGGTGGTCCTCCGCACGGGCACGGCATACAACCTTTTGAGCACTTGAAGTGAAGCCTAGGCCAAACTTGTCAGACTTATATGGGATATATGGGAGTTGTTCTCAGATAGTTCATCCTCCTTCTTCTACCACTGCTTTGGCGTGCTTCAGCGATGACATCCGGAGTGGAGGTCTTGTAATTTTGGGAACCTGAGACACAGTCTTGGTCACTGCCACCTCTTGTGCAACCTCTTCAAAGTGTTGAAATGGAGTTTCAATAAATTTGCCATCTAATTCCACATATCTGAAGGAATTGAGATGGCTAATCATATATTCTTCCTCTCCATGAACGGTGATAATCTTCCCTTGAACTTGATACTTCAGCATTTGGTGCAACGTAGAAGTAACAGCGCCAGTATTGTGGATCCATGGTCGGCCTAGCAAGCAGGAGTATGAAGGGCGGATGTCCATTACATAAAAAGTTGAATTGAAAGTTTGGGTTCCAACCTTTATGGGGATGTCCACTTCCCCATACACCATCCTCTATGAGCCGTCAAATTCCCTTACTACTATGTTGCTTGGATTTAATGTCAGTCCCTCGCAGTCAAGTCTATCAAGATCCTTTTTGGGTAATACATTCAGAGATGAGCCAGTGTCCACCAAAACATGAGCCAAGGTTGTGTCCCTACATTCAACCGAGACATGCAATGCCTTATTATGTTTCCTTCCCCTCGGTGTTAGATCAGCATCCGAAAAACCTAGGCCATTATCTGCTGTCAAGCTGGCTACGTAGTCTTGGAATTGATCAGCAGACGTCTCTTGAGGTACATGGGCGGTTTTTAAGAACTTTATGAAGGATTTTGCATGCGCCTCGGAACATAGTAGTAATGCTGGCATGGAGATTTTAGAGGGGGTTTGCCCCAGTTGTTCAAATACATCGTAGTTGCTCCTCTTTATAATTTTTAGGATCTCCTCCATTTCTTTCTTGAAAGTCTCATGGATAGTCAACGACTGAGCCTTCGTCCGGACAGGCTCAACCAGAATACTCTCTCCTCGAGTCTCAGCAGCGGAAGTGTCAGTAGGAATGATAACAGGGTTGTAACAGCTTTATCAATAGGATTACTTGCAGAGATGATTATGGGTGTAGGATTAACCTTTGGAGCATCCACGGGGATGATTACGGGTCTAGAAACTGCTTTTAGAGGAGCGATTTATGGGGAAAAGATCCTACCACTTCGGGTAATTTTGCTAGTTCCTACAATATTACTGACGTCGTAATCTTCTTTCTCGAAATTTATCTCTTCGGTGGTCGGTCAGTCTTGTTTGATGCCATGGTAGTAAACGTCCCCTCCATAATTCCACGGCAGGGTTTTGTCTGACACATATGGGACTGGCCCAGGCATTGTGATTATTAAAGAAGCTACTTTCGGAACTGATATAATTCTAACGAGTCTTTTGGTGGAGACCCTTGAAGAATTGGCGAAAATGGTAATGAAAGAAACATCTTCAACAGGAACAGGTGGAACAGGAGTCTTTTCAAACAAAATCTCTTTGTTATCTATCAGGCACTGAACGCCTACTTTCAACAAGGGACAGCTAGTTGGTGAGGATAAACAGAAATGGAAATCTTCATCACAGCCCGGGAACACACCGGCATTCAAGAAGTTTATTTTAACAGTCAAAAGTGGGGTCATAAGTTCATTAACTGAAGTAACAAACAATCCTTCTTCAATGGCATTGGTATTGTGGCCATGTCTGGGCATAGGAGCATAAATGACGTTTGGCTTCTCGGACGCATCGAACTCAATTTCTTTTGCTTCAATGAGGTCTTGTATTTTGTTCTTCAAGGCCCAACAGTTATTAGTATCGTGACCAGGACTTTCAGAGTGATATGCGCAACGGTCATTGGGATGATAATGAGGAGATGTTGTATTGGAGTTTTTCGAAGCTTCTTTCAAGGTTACCAAGTTGGATCTTAGTAGATGCGGCAATACTTGAGACAGGGTCATGTTAATTCTGGTGAACTGCCTGACTGGCCTTTCCATCCTCGGTTAATTACTTCTTTGTTGATCAGACGTAGGCGTAGGAATCATAACACCCCACCATTGGTCGGCGTTCGGCCCTATCTTGGTTTCTTTGAGGATATACAGCAGCCAACTCTTTCTTTCCGATGAAAGGCTTCCTTACAGCTGTAGAAGAAGAAGTATATTTTTGAATCTTTCCACTTTTTATACCGGCTTCTACCCTCTCTCCGGTCAATATTAGTTCAGTAAAGCCTGCAGACGAACTTCCAATTAAATTATTGAAGAAAGGACCAGACAAGGTGCCCAAGAACATGTCTACCAACTCTCTCTCAGATAGAGGGGGTTAAACTCTTCCAGCCAAGTCTCTCCATTTTTGCGCATAGTCCTTGAAACCTTCATTGGAAGCCATGGCCATACTCTGGAGTTGAGTACGGGTAGGCGCCAAATCAGCATTGTATTGGTATTGCTTGTAGAAAGCTGCAGCAAGATCTTCCCAATTGTGAATGTTGGCTTTTTCTAGTTGGTAAAACCAGTCAAGTTGAGTTCCAGACAGATTGTCTTGGAAGAAATGCACCCATAAGTCTTTATCAGCGGTATGGGGTTGGATTTTCCTCACATATGACCGGAGATGCATTTTAGGGCATGAAACTCCGTCATATTTGGAGAATATAGGTGCTTTGAATTTCGGAGGAATCACAATCCCCGACACTAAACCCAATTCCTCAAAGTCCAAGCCTAACACTTTTTGGATTTCCATCGCGCTCAACCGCTCTTCGAGATGTCTATACTTATCATCAGCTGGAGGGTATTGTTCTTCAGAGTAGTCCTCTTCTTCCTCTTCCTCTTCTGAGTCTGATGGGACAACTGTTTCCTTGCCTTTCCCCTCTCGATTGTCTCATTCACCGGATGTTGTTGCAAAATTCAAGGTCCTTCTTGTCTGCTCATGAAATCTTCTCCCCATATTTAGGACTCCAGTTACCTTCTTTGTCTTCTTTTTCCTCTCTTCAGCCAGCAAAGTCTTTAATTCTTCTTGTCCCTTGGCTAGGGTCAAGAGCAACTGTTGAAACTGCACATTCTGAGCTTGGAGATCCTTCACTGTTTGCTCAAGATCCATCTTATTGAAATAAACAATAGAGAGATGAGGAGACTTGTTGCAAAAGACATGTTTATGTTATGATGAATGGTATGTGCATATGTAATGATTTCAAGGATTTTAAAGATTCAAATTTGTTTTAGACAAAAAGGAAACACACATTATATTAATAAGTTAAAGCTTGAGTACATCAATGCCTCTTGGACAAAATAATACAAAAACTCTAATATAAAAAGGTAGTATGCATCCTCTTTGGTGCAATGTAGGCATTCAGAGTCTACTCCTCATGAAGTACCTAGTGAGTTCCAAAACCTTCTTCTCGCTTGCGTAAAATTGGGCTTCGAACGTATCTCGCTCTCCTTTGAGTTGTATCCAATTCCTTTGTAAGTCATCAAGAGATGTGGGCATGTCAGGATGTAGGGTAGTGTATGGAACATCTCCCTCCATGACAGGCTCAATAATTACCGGGAGAATGGAGGGGTAAGGCATCATAAGACTCTGAGCACGAGTTCGTACCCATTTGAGGTAAGGCTCAAGAGGGATGGAATTCTTGTGCCCCAAAGTCTTGCTATCCACCTTGTTTAACATCCTCCAAGGTCGAATAAATATCTGGCAAAGACCTTGATTATCGTTGTCGTAGTCAAATACCAAACCTTGAATCAGCATCTCGTGCGGGCCATCCCTTCGGGCGTAACCAAATTGTCTTAAGGCTAAGCAATGGTTTTAGGTGATTCCTCCCCTAATGCCAAGTAAAGGGACATTATGAAATTCTCCATAATGGTCGACAATGATAACATTCTCTTTGGATCGGGAGCACCAATGAATGTCTGAATGTTTGAGCGTCATCAACCTTTGTGACCACCTTGAACCTTGCTCATTCTTTAATACAGGTTGGGGAAGATGAGAAATAAACCATCTTGCCGAGAGAGGAGTACAACACATAAGAACACCTCTTTTCCTCATTGTGCGAGTGTGAAAAGAGTGTAGGATATCCCCTAGTAATGTAGGCACCGGGTTGCGGATATGAAGATTTTGACGGTGTTCACATCTATGAGTTGGTCAGGATTTGAAAACAAAATCATCCCATAGATGAGGAGAGCCACAATTTCCTCAAAGGCTTGCAAGTCCAAGGAATTCCAACAGCTTTGGGCTTTCTCAAACAGGAACTTTGCTAAGAAACCTTTGACATCACTCCTTGTTTCCCAATAAGTTGTGATATCAGATGAGTGCAAGTGTAGAGCTTGAGCAATCTTTTCTGGCTTTGGGTCTCTTTTCGTACCGTTGAAAGGTAGTTGATTAATAATTGAAATCCTCAAGAGTTGGGAGAATTCTTCCAAAGTAGACACAAGTTGATAGTCGGGAAATGTGAAGCAATGATGTAAAGGATCAAAGAACTGAAAGAGCGCCTTCATAATGTCCTCATCTGTGTTAGAGGTGACCAAGTTGAGTAGGCGACCATGTCTCTCGGTGAATAGAGAGTTTTCATGAATCCTTGAAGCTAGCTCCTTAAATTGTGGAGGGATTCTCACAAGGTTGACTTGAATAATTTTCCTCCGAAGTGAATCCATATCCTACAAAACAAGAATAAAGATGAATTCCAAAAATCCTTGAAATGGTTAGTGGATGTATATGATGTTCATGATGTTCATGATGTTATGTACAAGTATGCATATACAAACAAAGCAAAAAAGTCCTTAGTTTAGGCTTGCATGGAGTTTTATAGGTAAGTACCCTCTTGAAGTTTAGTTGGCTTAAACCTATCCTAGTAATAGTAACTGGGTTCTAAGGAGCTTAATATCACTGGTTTGTTTCCTTGGTCATTGTTTCAGCTCAAGCCTCTTTAATGACGACCGAAACATCCCAAGAAACCAAACCTCAATGAGTGTAGTATCGAGTATATATCGACTTTGGACTACACCAAAGCCGGTCATCTCACTACATCCTAAAGGCCAAGTTGGTCAAGTAAAAGTTATAGAAGTTCATTAGTGTTTCATGATATCACTCAGCGGCCTCGTATGCTCTTTGATTAACTCAAAGGCTACCGGTACCCACAAATATGTTACACTAACGTAGCTATTGCTTAGACCATGTCGGTATATCCCACACAGTTTCCACAATGTATTGCTACTTACCTATAATGTATCCCAAATCCGAGTAGAGGATTCAAACCCAAACAAAGAACCATAATGTAAAGCTTACAAGTCAAACAATGTAAGCAAGTAAATGTGATCTAACCCTAAGGTAACCCCACTTTTAAAATTATCTCCAACAGAGTCGCCAGTTCTGTGATACGGTGGGAGAACTGACTTGAAGGTTTTACGTTTGATCGCAAATGTTGCGGTTAGTAAGAGTCACCACCGACTTTTCTTTTATCCAAAAGGAAAGGTGAAAAAGCACAGGAAAGACCTTTGAGATTGTTTCTTGAGTTTGGTGGGTAGATTATGAAAAGGAAAGGTATTAGCACCCTTTTCATCCATGATTTTCCATGGGCTCTTAGTTACTTGCTAGATCACTTGCTTTTGTTTGAAATTGTGCTTTGTGTGATTTTTAAAAGTATTTTTGTAAAGAGACCATTGTTTAGGCAATCTTTGTAATGATTCTCGTTCGTAAGAATGTATACAAAGATGTTGATCTTTTGAAAATGTTTTCAATTTTGTAAAATGTTTTGAAATGTGTAGGTGTTTGTTTTGAAATGAAGCAAGTAATTAGGAGCAATCTACCTACTCAAATGTCTTTCTTGGTCATTTTCTTTTCCTTTGATATTGTGGTCTTACCATTGATTTGGTAAGCAACCCTATCTTTGGATGTAAACGGGACGGGTGTAGGTCATTGTATAACCATGATTAGCAATGTTGCAAGGTATCTTAGCATTTTTTGAGGGACTAAGATCATTTTGAAAAGGCAACATAGATAGCGTCATCGAGGGACTATGATCTTGTATTTGTTTGCTTTTGCTAAGACACCTTACATGCGTAATATGACAATTTTATATAAGGCAACCAAGTGGGATAACCCCAGGGGTGCTTGTGTGTTATTTTCATGCTTGACTTTGTCTTGGATTAGGGTTTTTCTATTTGATTGGTTTTATCTTGTCACACAAACCCTAATTACTAGCATGTTATGTAAAAGCGATAAATTGCGAAATTTAAAAATACTACGCTATTACAATATTTATGGGAGAGGGTATACAATTTATGAATGGGGATTGCAATAATATAAACCTAATTAATTTATTACAACCAAATTGAATATTGTACAAATAATTGAAGAAATATATAAAGTACAAATGCAAATTGAAAGAAATGATTTTTTTGTGTTTGGATTTTTGTATGGAAAATTTTTAACCTAAACCTAATTGGAGAAAAAATAAATAAATCAAAATTAAATTAACTTAAATCAATTAAGAAAAGAAATTAATTAAAAAAAGATTTTTGAATAAAACCCTAATTCTATTTGATTAAAAGAAAATAAGTTTTAAAGAAAAAGTATTTTTATATTTTTTTTGTCTTGAAAATAATATATGACATTATGAAAATATTTTGTCTTTTTTATATTAAAATAAATATATTAAAATAAATAATAATCTAGTTTTAAATAAATTTACAAGGAAATTTATAAAAGTAAATAAAGTATAATGAACAAAATAATTTTTTTTATGTGAAAAATATCTAAATTAGGTCAAAATGTAAATCTATTATTTTTATATATTTTATGATTTTTTGCCATTTTAGAAAATATATTTAAAAGAAAAAAAGAGATAAATAAATAAATAAAAATGAAATGGGCCAGGGAGGTATCATAAGGAGACAAGGGAGTAAATGTTAGAAAAAAATCAATAGACCCGTGAAGTAGAAGCCCAACGCTGCAAGAGACAAAAAAAGGTGAAAAAATGTGAGAAAATGCAAAAGGCATCGCGCTGAGGCTCGAACCCATGCCCTCTAGCAATAACGCGTGTTGTCTTACCACCGGGGTGGCTGTACATCCGTTTATATAAACAAAACCATAAATATATATTATAAATTACTTTCTGAAGGCAACTTCATCTTCAACCTTGAGTCATGGTCGGACCACCTGTATCTTCCTCATTTCTCCACAAAAATGGAAAGTTCAAACATGAAAGTTGTGGTGTTTCTTTCCACGATTCAACCATATAACTTATGTAAACTAAAAGTCAAACATAAAATCTAATTTTACTGACCCTAAATTGAAACCTAATTTTCTCAAAAATTTCAAATCCAAAATTCTCTACACATAGTTAATATAAATGGAAACTATGAACATGGTTAGCTTTAGAGTAAGGATATCTACATTTTGTTTTCACAAATTAGGATCAAATGATGCTTGTATGAAGAGATAGAAGTTTGAGTTTTTACCTCTTGCAGCTGGAATCGTGAATGGAATTTGAGCAACTTTTGAGATGGCCTGAGGATCTGTTTAGCTTGCCTGGACCTCCTTGAGTGTATTCCAACTCTTACTCGAGTCAACCTGCAAGCTTGGTTTTTGAAAATGGTGGATAGTGATGGAGGAGCTACAGTCTTGAAACAGGGGCCTGGATTACTTTGGTATGATGTATAGAAGGTGTTTGAGTGATTAATTTTCAAAACGCATGAGTGGAAATGAAGATCATGAGTTTTGGTTCAAAATTGTATGTTAATGGTATTCTTGAACAGGTTTTTGGTTTTGGAATGTTTGAGGAAGTTTCAGGGCAATAACCTTCGTGTCTCCTCTTTCAAATAGTGTGTCTACTTATAAGCAAGAGATTTTAAGACTTGTAACAACTCAGATTTCAAAAATTCACATGTTTTGCTTGGTTACTTGTTTTTGAAGCAAAGCTAGCAAGCATGGTTTCAAGGTGAAATACAAAGATTGTAGGAGGGCTGAGACCTTTAAACATACTTGTTCTGATTGTGTGGAGTGTGTTTGTGCAGAAAGAACAAATGCAAGGCTCAATGCAAGCTGACTTTGCATAAAGCTTGCTTTTCAAAAATGGCAATGTTGCCTTTCTTCCCAAAATGGTGGATAGTGATGGAGGAGCTACAGTCTTGAAACAGGGGCCTGGATTGCTTTGGTATGATGTATAAAAGGTGTTTGAGTGATTAATTTTCAAAACGCATGAGTGGAAATGAAGATCATGAGTTTTGGTTCAAAATTGTATGTTAATGGTATTCTTGAACAGGTTTTTGGTTTTGGAATGTTTGAGGAAGTTTCAGGGCAATAACCTTCGTGTCTCCTCTTTCAAATAGTGTGTCTACTTATAAGCAAGAGATTTTAAGACTTGTAACAACTCAGATTTCAAAAATTCACATGTTTTGCTTGGTTACTTGTTTTTGAAGCAAAGCTAGCAAGCATGGATTCAAGGTGAAATACAAAGCTTGTAGGAGGGCTGAGACCTTTAAACATACTTGTTCTGATTGTGTGGAGTGTGTTTGTGCAGAAAGAACAAATGCAAGGCTCAATGCAAGCTGACTTTGCATAAAGCTTGCTTTTCAAAAATGGCAATGTTGCCTTTCTTCCCAAAATGGTGGATAGTGATGGAGGAGCTACAGTCTTGAAACAGGGGCCTGGATTGCTTTGGTATGATGTATAAAAGGTGTTTGAGTGATTAATTTTCAAAACGCATGAGTGGAAATGAAGATCATGAGTTTTGGTTCAAAATTGTATGTTAATGGTATTCTTGAACAGGTTTTTGGTTTTGGAATGTTTGAGGAAGTTTCAGGGCAATAACCTTCGTGTCTCCTCTTGCAAATAGTGTGTCTACTTATAAGCAAGAGATTTTAAGACTTGTAACAACTCAGATTTCAAAAATTCACATGTTTTGCTTGGTTACTTGTTTTTGAAGCAAAGCTAGCAAGCATGGTTTCAAGGTGAAATACAAAGCTTGTAGGAGGGCTGAGACCTTTAAACATACTTGTTCTGATTGTGTGGAGTGTGTTTGTGCAGAAAGAACAAATGCAAGGCTCAATGCAAGCTGACTTTGCATAAAGCTTGCTTTTCAAAAATGGCAATGTTGCCTTTCTTCCCAAAATGGTGGATAGTGATGGAGGAGCTACAGTCTTGAAACAGGGGCCTGGATTGCTTTGGTATGATGTATAAAAGGTGTTTGAGTGATTAATTTTCAAAACGCATGAGTGGAAATGAAGATCATGAGTTTTGGTTCAAAATTGTATGTTAATGGTATTCTTGAACAGGTTTTTGGTTTTGGAATGTTTGAGGAAGTTTCAGGGCAATAACCTTCGTGTCTCCTCTTGCAAATAGTGTGTCTACTTATAAGCAAGAGATTTTAAGACTTGTAACAACTCAGATTTCAAAAATTCACATGTTTTGCTTGGTTACTTGTTTTTGAAGCAAAGCTAGCAAGCATGGTTTCAAGGTGAAATACAAAGCTTGTAGGAGGGCTGAGACCTTTAAACATACTTGTTCTGATTGTGTGGAGTGTGTTTGTGCAGAAAGAACAAATGTAAGGCTCAATGCAAGCTGACTTTGCATAAAGCTTGCTTTTCAAAAATGGCAATGTTGCCTTTCTTCCCAAAATGGTGGATAGTGATGGAGGAGCTACAGTCTTGAAACAGGGGCCTGGATTGCTTTGATATGATGTATAAAAGGTGTTTGAGTGATTAATTTTCAAAACGCATGAGTGGAAATGAAGATCATGAGTTTTGGTTCAAAATTGTATGTTAATGGTATTCTTGAACAGGTTTTTGGTTTTGGAATGTTTGAGGAAGTTTCAGGGCAATAACCTTCGAGTCTCCTCTTGCAAATAGTGTGTCTACTTATAAGCAAGAGATTTTAAGACTTGTAACAACTCAGATTTCAAAAACTCACATGTTTTGCTTGGTTACTTGTTTTTGAAGCAAAGCTAGCAAGCATGGTTTCAAGGTGAAATGCAAAGCTTGTAGGAGGGCTGAGACCTTTAAACATACTTGTTCTGATTGTGTGGAGTGTGTTTGTGCAGAAAGAACAAATGCAAGGCTCAATGCAAGCTGACTTTGCATAAAGCTTGCTTTTCAAAAATGGCAATGTTGCCTTTCTTCCCAAAATGGAATTATTCTTGTACAATGCATTGAATGTTTGGCTTAAAGCTTCCAACAGCTGTGAAAACATTTAATTATGGAGTGAAAGTCAAGTTAGAAGCCTGCAAAGTGAGATTTGTACAACATGCTTGGAGATTGGATCCAATGTTCTTCTTAAAATGGCTTGAAATCTAAATGACAAAACGCCAACTTCATCTCTTCGATTCTCTCTACTTAAGAATGATCTCAATGAGTTCTTGGACATTTTGGAAAGCTTGTCATGAGCTCTACAACTCATCTTTGAATTGCTTTTGAAGATTCCCTTTGAAACCATTTGAAAAATTTCCATGAAGTTAGGTCAAAAATCTGCTTAACTAGGGCAAAATTTCACTAAGTTATTTTTAGTTCATGAGCATGTATTCACAAAATTATATCTTGAGATCCAACCATTTTTAGGAGAAATTGTGTGAAGCAAAATTGTAGATTACATGGAGATCTACAACTTTCATGTTAGAAGTTTCTCTTGAATCATCTTGCATCATGGTGAAAATTTGACTCAAAATTGTGAAAAAATAAGAAATTTTATATACTTAGAAAAAAAAATTAAGTTAAGAAATTTCATCTTTTCAAAACAAAATATTAAATCCTCGATTTCTTGATGAACAAGTTTCATATTTTGACATGTTTTGATGAATTATGATCTTTGGCACTTGAATTTGACCAAAAAATCAAAGTTTGACTTTTCAATATAGAGTTGACTGCAAAATTCATATGTCAATTCAATGGACTTGCAATATTTTGAATCATGTCATTAGGTCAAAATGATGTAATTGGACTCTTGAGATCATGCCTTAAACCAATTGATCATTTGCTAGGTCAAAAATCAGAAATTGCTTCATCCTAGTCAAAACCCTAATTTTGACCATTTTTCCCTTTTGAAGATTTGATCAAATTTCTTGAGGAGTTGTGGTCCAAACTTGATCAAATGATACATATGAGTCTAAAATGTTGATGTGGATCAAAAATTATGAAGTTTGACTGTAAATTGGTCATGGTTGACTTTTTTCCCAATACAGTTGATTTTTAGGTCAACTATTCAATTGGTTGATCAAAAGTGTGATCTAAGGCTTGAAACTTGACATGAGTAATCTTGGGGGTCCATAATGATCCATGAAAGTCATATGGGACATTGAAAGTTCAAAAATCCTTGTGCAAACTCAAACCCTAATTTTCAGTCATCAGTGCTTGAGGAGATGCCTTGAGCTGATCAAACCAAATGCAGTCTTGATCCAAAGGAGATCTTGTGAGAAAATTCTTGATAAGTAGAAGGGTAAATTTTGGGGCATATATTCGGAGAGATTCACATGATGTTCAGTATCCATTCTTCGGCATATTCAGTTCTATCATCCTCTTAACGGTTCAGGATGTATGGAAGTCTGGCCAGATTATCTCTTCCCCAACGGTACAATTCAGAATTCAACAACGTACCTAAAGACTCGCTTCGTCAGCAATTCAATCTTCAGCGGAGTCATCAGAAATCTTTGGTATCATGAGCTCCTAGTGCAAATTCTTATCGGTATCCCCAACGATCTTTGGTACTGCAGACTTCCAGCGTCGATATGTATTGACATCCGTATATTTATTGGCATTGCATGTAGCTATCACTGCATAACATTGCATCCTCAAAAGCGCGTAGTCGATCCATCAGGATGGATCTTTGCGGCAAAAGAAATTCAAACATGCATATGAAACATAAGCCAAATCAGGTACCTTACACGAAAAACCTGAATCATTCAAGGACAACAATACATCCCTACAAGAGGATATCATCCCCAAAATCCCCAGTCGACGACCCTCACCTTTTCAATGCCCAGCAAAATCAATACACCAAGTCTAAACCCAGCACTCGTCTGCGTCAGTTTCCTGAACACTCATTCGTGTCAGTTATTCGAACATTCATCTGTGTCTATTTGTCCTTCACAATTCCCGACAAATTCAATGCAATAAACTTGGTCTTTCTCGTATCTCCAGTTATCGTGTCGTGACCAATACCACCACCTTAGAATTATAGGTCGACCGTAGACCTAGTTTTTTTGGTAGACCGATCATCCTTAGGGTCTTAGATCGACCGTAGATCTAGATTCCCCTGTAGGTCGTCCATAGACCTAGTTTTTTTGGTATACCGATCGTAGGTCTCACCTTACCTTAGGATCTTAGATCGACCGTAGATCTACTCCTACTCCTACTCCTACTCCTACTCCTACTCCTACTCCTACTCCTACACCTACGCCTACCCCCTACCCCCCTTGTTGTAAAATCCTTTGTTGCACTTGATTAATTGCCCTTTGTTGTTCAAAATGAATGGTTTCATTTTTGTAATTTTCGAATTGTTCCAAAGTTGTATAAATTGAATTAATTAAATTCAATTTTTCTCGTTCTATCTCAGAATAACCATTCACTCGAAACCAATATGCTTCCATTTCTACTTTCCTTAAACGGGACCGGGCTTTTTCCAACTGTTCAATGGCTCCCTACCCCTCTACCCCCTACTCCTACTCCTACCCAAGCGCCAGGTGGCCTCTCTCATAGATCTGATGGCCAGGAGGTGGTCCTCACCATGTTCAGGAGTCAACACACAAGCATTGGATTCCAGAAAGTCAAACGAGCTGGATTCAAATGGACCTAAATTCCTGATTCACCCCCTACGCCTACCCACGCCTACTCCTACTCCTACCCCTACGCCTCCCCTACTCATACTCATACTCCTACCCCTACCCCCACGACCTACCCCTACCCACGCCTACGCCTACCCCTCCCCTACTCATACTCATACTCCTACCCCTACCCCCCACGGCCTACCCCTACCTACGCCTACTCATACGCCTACCTACGCCTACCCCCTACCCCTACCCCCTACGCCTACCCCTACTCATACTTCTATCCCTACCCCTACCCTACGCGTAGTACCCCTACCCCCACCCTACGCGTTACGCGTACCCCTACTACGCCTACCCCTACCCCTACCACCCTACCGCTACGCGTACGCGCATACGCCTACGCCTACTCCTACCCCTACCCCTACCCCTACTCCTACTCCTACTCCTACTCCTACTCCTACTCCTACTCCTACCCCCTACCCTCCTACCCCTACCCCCCCACGTCTACTCCTACCCCCCCAGGTGTAGGCCTACCCCCCCTACGTCTACTCACACCCCTACTCCTACCCCTCCTACGTCTACTCCTACCCCTACTCCTACTCCCCCTACGTCTACTCCTACTCCTACCCCTACTCCTACTCCTACTCCTACCCCTATCCACACCTC
Source organism: Vicia faba (assembly GCA_948472305.1). NCBI lineage: Eukaryota > Viridiplantae > Streptophyta > Magnoliopsida > Fabales > Fabaceae > Vicia > Vicia faba. The sequence continues at coordinate 11,729 of CATIWC010000799.1, read as the reverse complement.
TTACCCCTACCCCCCTCCTACTCCTACCCCTCCCTACGTCTACTCTTACCCCTACGTCTACTCCTACTCCCCCCCTCCTACCCCTACTCCTACTCCTACCCCTATCCACGCCTCCTACCCCTATCCCCCTCCTACTCCTACCCCTCCCTACTCCTACTCCTACTCCCCCTACGTTACTCCCCCTACGTCTACTCCTACTCCTACTCCTACCCCTATCCACGCCTCCTACCCCTACCCCCTCCTACTCCTACTCCTCCCCTACCCCCCCCCCCCCCCCCCCCCCGCCTACGCCTACCCCCTACGCCTACCCCTCCCCTACTCATACTCATACTCCTACCCCTACCCCCACGGACTACCCCTACCTACGCCTACTCCTACGCCTACCTACGCCTACCCCCTACCCCTACCCCCTACGCCTACCCCTACTCATACTTCTACCCCTACCTCTACCCTACGCGTAGTACCCCTACCCCCCACCCTACGCGTTACGCGTACCCCTACTACGTCTACCCCTACCCCTACCACCCTACCCCTACGCGTACGCGCATATGCCTACGCCTACTCCTACCCCTACCCCTACCCCTACTCCTACTCCTACTCCTACTCCTACTCCTACTCCTACTCCTACTCCTACCCCCTACCCTCCTACCCCTACCCCCCCACGTCTACTCCTACCCCCCCAGGTGTAGGCCTACCCCCCCTACGTCTACTCACACCCCTACTCCTACCCCTCCTACGTCTACTCCTACTCCCCCTACGTCTACTCCTACTCCTACCCCTACTCCTACTCCTACTCCTACCCCTACTCCTACTCCTACTCCTACCCCTATCCACACCTCTTACCCCTACCCCCCTCCTACTCCTACCCCTCCCTACGTCTACTCTTACCCCTACGTCTACTCCTACTCCCCCTACGTCTACTCATACTCCCCCCCTCCTACCCATACTCCTACTCCTACCCCTCCTACCCCTACTCCTACTCCCCCTACGTTACTCCCCCTACGTCTACTCCTACTCCTACTCCTACCCCTATCCACGCCTCCTACCCCTATCCACGCCTCCTACTCCTACTCCTCCCCTACCCCCCCCCCCACTCCTACTCCTACTCCTACTCCCCCTACGTCTACTCCTACTCCCCCTACGTCTACTCCTACTCCCCTTACGTCTACTCCCCCCTCCTACTCCTACCCCTCCCTACGTCTACTCCTACCCCTACTCCTACTCCCCCTACGTCTACTCCCACTCCCCCTACTCCTACTCCTACTCCTACCCCTATCCACGCCTCCTACCCCTACCCCCTCCTACTCCTACTCCTCCCCTACCCCTATCCACGCCTCCTACCCCTACCCCCTCCTACTCCTACTCCTCCCCTACCCCTATCCACGCCCTACCCCCCTCCTACTCCTACTCCTCCCCTACCCTACTACCCCTATCCACGCCTCCTACCCCTAACCCCCTCCTACTCCTACTCCTCCCCTACCCCCCCCCCCTACTCCTACTCCTACCCCTATACATGCCTCCTACCCCTACCCCCCTCCTACTCCTACCCCTCCCTACGTCTACTCCTACCCCCACTCCTACTCATACTCCCCCTACGTCTACTCCTACTCCTACTCCTACTCCTACTCCTATCCACGCCTCCTACCCCTACCCCCCTCCTACTCCTACTCCTACCCCTATCCACACCTCTTACCCCTACCCCCCTCCTACTCCTACCCCTCCCTACGTCTACTCTTACCCCTACGTCTACTCCTACTCCCCCTACGTCTACTCATACTCCCCCCCTCCTACCCCTACTCCTACTCCTACCCCTATCCACGCCTCCTACCCCTACCCCCCTCCTACTCCTACCCCTCCCTACTCCTACTCCTACTCCCCCTACGTTACTCCCCCTACGTCTACTCCTACTCCTACTCCTACCCCTATCCACGCCTCCTACTCCTACCCCTCCCTACTCCTACTCCTACTCCCCCTACGTCTACTCCTACTCCTACTCCTACCCCTATCCACGCCTCCTACCCCTACCCCCTCTTACTCCTACTCCTCCCCTACCCCCCCCCCCCCACCCTACTCCTACTCCTACTCCTACTCCCCCTACGTCTACTCCTACTCCCCCTACGTCTATTCCCCCTCCTACTCCTACCCCTCCCTACGTCTACTCCTACCCCTACTCCTACTCCCCCTACGTCTACTCCCACTCCCCCTACTCCTACTCCTACTCCTACTCCTACTCCTACCCCTATCCACGCCTCCTACCCCTACCCCCTCCTACTCCTACTCCTCCCCTACCCCTATCCACGCCTCCTACCCCTACCCCCCTCCTACTCCTACTCCTCCCCTACCCTACTACCCCTATCCACGCCTCCTACCCCTAACCCCCTCCTACTCCTACTCCTCCCCTACCCCCCCCCCCCTACTCCTACTCCTACCCCTATACATGCCTCCTACCCCTACCCCCCTCCTACTCCTACCCCTCCCTACGTCTACTCCTACCCCCACTCCTACTCATACTCCCCCTACGTCTACTCCTACTCCTACTCCTACTCCTACTCCTATCCACGCCTCCTACCCCTACCCCCCTCCTACTCCTACTCCTTCCCTACCCCCCCCCCCCCTTACTCCTACTCCTACCCCTATCCACGCCTCCTACCCCTACCCCCCTCCTACCCCTACCCCTCCCTACGTCTACTCCTACCCCTACTCCCTACTCCTACGTCTACTCCTACTCCCCCTACGTCTACTCCTACTCCTACTCCTACTCCTACCCCTATCTACGCCTCCTAACCCTACCCACCTCCTACTCCTCCCCTACCCTCCTACCCCTATCCACGCCTTCTACCCCTACCCCCCTCCTACTCCTACTCCTCCCCTACCCCCCCTACTCCTACTCCTACCCCTACCCCCCTCCTACTCCTACCCCTCCCTATGTCTACTCCTACCCCTACTCCTACTCCTACCCCTACTCCCACTCCCCCTACGTCTACTCCTACCCCTATCCACGCCTCCTACCCCTACCCCCCTCCTACTCCTACTCCTCCCCTACGTCTACTCCTACCCCTATTCCTACTCCTACTCCTACTCCCCCTACTCCTACCCCTACCCCTACTCCTCCCCTACCCCCCCCCCCCCCCCCCCCCTACTCCTACTCCTACCCCTATCCACGCCTCCTACCCCTACCCCCCTCCTACTCCTACCCCTCCCTACGTCTACTCCTACCCCTACTCCTACTCCTACTCCCCCTACTCCTACTCCTACTCCTACTCCTACTCCTACTCCTACCTTTATCCACGCCTCATACCCCTACCCCCCTCCTACTCCTACTCCTCCCCTACCCCTATCCACGCCTCCTACCCCTACCCCCCTCCTACTCCTACTCCTCCCTTACCCTATCCACGCCTCCTACCCCTACCCCCCTCCTACTCCTACCCCTCCCTACGTCTACTCCTACCCCTACTCCTACTCCTACTCCCCATACGTCTACTCCCACTCCCCCTACGTCTACTCCTACTCCTACTCCTACTCCTACTCCTACTCCTACCCTTATCCACGCCTCCTACCCCTACCCCCCTCCTACTCCTACTCCTCCCCTACCCCTATCCACGCCTCCTACCCCTACCCCCCTCCTACTCCTACTCCTCCCCTACCCTACTACCCCTATCCACGCCTCCTACCCCTACCCTACTCCTACTCCTCCCCCCCCCCCTACGTCTACTCCTACCCCTACCCCCATCCTACTCCTACCCCTCCCTACGTCTACTCCTACCCCTACTCCTACTCCTACTCCTACTCCCCCTACGTCTACTCCTACTCCCCCTACGTCTACTCATACTCCTACTCCTACTCCTACCCCTATCCACGCCTCCTACCCCTACCCTACTCCTACTCCTACTCCTCCCCTACCCTACTACCCCTATCCACGCCTCCTACCCCTACCCTACTCCTACTCCTCCCCTACCCCCCCCCCCCCTACGTCTACTCCTACCCCTACCCCCATCCTACTCCTACCTCTCCCTACGTCTACTCCTCCCCCTACGTCTACTCCTACTCCTACTCCTACTCCTACCCCTATCCACGCCTCCTAACCCTACCCTACTCCTACTCCTACTCCTACCCCTATCCACGCCTCCTACCCCTACCCCCCTCCTACTCCTACTCCTCCCCTACCCTACTACCCCTATCCACGCCTCCTACCCCTACCCTACTCCTACTCCTCCCCCCCCCCCCCTACGTCTACTCCTACCCCTACCCCCATCCTACTCCTACCCCTCCCTACGTCTACTCCTACCCCTACTCCTACTCCTACTCCTACTCCCCCTACGTCTACTCCTACTCCCCCTACGTCTACTCCTACTCCTACCCCCATCCTACTCCTACCCCTACTCCTACTCCTACTCCTACTCCCCCTACGTCTACTCCTACTCCCCCTACGTCTACTCCTACTCCTACTCCTACTCCTACCCCTATCCACGCCTCCTACCCCTACCCTACTCCTACTCCTACTCCTCCCCTACCCTACTACCCCTATCCACGCCTCCTACCCCTACCGTACTCCTACTCCTCCCCTACCCCCCCCCCCCCCTACGTCTACTCCTACCCCTACCCCCATCCTAGTCCTACCCCTCCCTACGTCTACTCCTACCCCTACTCTTACTCCTACTCCTACTCCCCCTACGTCTACTCCTACTCCCCCTACGTCTACTTCTACTCCTACTCCTATCCACGCCTCCTACCCCTACCCCCCTCCTACTCCTTCTCCTCCCCTACCCCCCCCCCCCCCTACGTCTACTCCTACCCCTACCCCCATCCTACTCCTACCCCTCCCTACGTCTACTCCTACCCCTACTCCTACTCTTACTCCTACTCCCCCTACGTCTACTCCTACTCCTACTCCTATCCACACCTCCTACCCCTACCCCCCTCCTACTCCTACTCCTCCCCTACCCCCCCCCCCCCCCCCACGTCTACTCCTACTCCTCCCCTACCCCCCCCCCACGCCTACGCCTACCCCTACCCCTACTCCTACCCCTACCCCTACTCCTACCCCCTACTCCTACCCCTACTCCTATCCCTACTCCCCTTACCCTAACCCCTAACCCTTACTCCTACCCCCCCCTACTCCTATCCCTACCCCCCCTACCCCTAACCCCTAACCCCTAACCCCTACTCCTATGCCTAACTCTAACCCCTACTCCTACGCCTACCCCTAACCCCTAACCCCCACTCCTACTCCTACTCCTACTCCTACTCCTACTCCTACTCCTACTCCTACTCCTACTCCTACTCCTAGCCTCCTACTCCTACTCCTACTCCTACTCCTACTCCTACTCCTACTCCTACTCCTACTCCTACTCCTACTCCTACTCCTACTCCTACTCCTACTCCTACTCCTACTCCTACTCCTACTCCTACTCCTACTCCTACTCCTACTCCTACTCCTACTCCTACTCCTACTCCTACTCCTACTCCTACTCCTACTCCTACTCCTACTCCTACTCCTACTCCTACTCCTACTCCTACTCCTACTCCTACTCCTACTCCTACTCCTACTCCTACTCCTACTCCTACTCCTACTCCTACTCCTACTCCTACTCCTACTCCTACTCCTACTCCTACTCCTACTCCTACTCCTACTCCTACTCCTACTCCTACTCCTACTCCTACTCCTACTCCTACCCCTACCCCTACCCCTACCCCTATCCACGCCTCCTACCCCTACCCCTACCCCTATCCACGCCTCCTACCCCTACCCCTATCCACGCCTCCTACCCCTACCCCTACCCCTATCCACGCCTCCTACCCCTACCCCCTCCTACTCTACTCTACTCTACCATTATTATTATCATTTTTAAAAATCCAACCATCTGTAGAAAAATATAAGTTCCAAAATAGTCCTAATATTTATCGTTAATTTGGCAATTTTGCTTAAAAGACAAATTTCATGGAGCGAAAATTCAGAAAAACTTTTTTTTGCAGTGCACTGTATAGTGTATACAAGTTGTATAGTCTAAACTAACATAAAATTCGTCCATCCTAACAAAGTACAGTACAGTTTCATTCAGGGGATAGATTTGACTTGAAAAATATTTATGACCGTGAGGCACCCGAAACCAAACTTTTGAGAGCAGGCATTTGGCTCTCCAGAATCTCTCTAACTCTATTTGATGCACAACTGTCTTCCTGCACAAAATAGAAAAGAAGAAAAAAAATAGTTTACAATCTAAACATTGAATTGGGCGGGCATTCAAAATAATCTTATACACATTTACAAATATATCAACCACTCCCAGAAATTATCACATACCCATTTTAAAATAGTTAATGCAACATGTTCTTGTGAAATTCGGATTTATTTTTTAATTATTCAACAAAGACATTAGAAAAACTTGCTCGAGAAACTTCAATTCCAAGTCTTACTCACGTTTAAAACTTAACAGGAGACGGTTTAGAACAAAAGTTTGATTACTTTGATATCTTAGAGAAGAATGATCAAAATTCTGTGAGATCAACCATAATAACGTGTATAAATGAACAGTGCATGAAATTAAACTACTCGCGTCATCAGGAGTAGCTGATAGTGTCAAAAGAGTAACGGCAGCAGCTTGATAATCAGCTATAATCTTGCAAGCTGTCTCGTCAAGCTTATCCTAACAAATAAAACATGTGAACCAAAATTAGGGAAAAGTTACAGAAGACGTTTTACAATATTTTATGGATATTTGAATTGTTTTACTAGTACCTCACAAACCCCCCATTAACTACTTTAGGTTCTCTAAGATATTATTCATTCAGATTTTGATAAAACATAAGTTAAACATATATTACTGCAAGCTTTCCAGTCCTAAAGAGTGTTCATTGTTCTTGCAGAATCCATGAGAACTATTTTTCCTTGGTTGACTAGTACTTAACAAACACACACTATTTGCTACTTTAGTTGCCTAAGATATTCATTCAGCTGTTGATAAAAAATACGTTAAATATATATACTTTTGGAAGCTTTTCAGTCCTAAAAAGTAATCATTATTCATGCAGAATCCATGAGAACTATTTTCCTTGATTGCCTGCTGTCAGATTATTGTCAAAACTAGTGCAAAAATGAGCCTAAAATCTATTGCCTGTGAAGTATTATGCTCTGATAAGTGTATAGGTGTTACAATTATCTCTCAACAAAATAAGTGCAAGAAAGCTAATAGTTTTTACCACTATAAGATACGGTTAAATGCAAAAAAACCCTAGATATGGTTAAGTGCCTGTGAACTATATTTGAGAATGTAAAAAAACCCTAGATATGGTTAAATGCAACATACAAGAATCATGACTAACACTTTTGCATTAAACAGCCATTCAAGTGTAACATGGAATAGATTATGCTCTGATAAAGTTTTTATGATCTATCTGAGATATTGAACAGCAAAACAAGTAAGAAACCACATATAATGTCCATATCTTGTTAAATATCACCACCAAATCATATTTTAAATACAAGGGCAATGAGGCATCACTGTTTATCTCAGGGTTCAACAACGTTTTTCAGTACTTACTGTCAGTTGATATACAAATACTTGTTTTGATTTCGGCAATTACTATTATTTCAGTTGTCTTGATGCATAATTAAGCATATGGAAAGAACATACCGTCAATTGAGAAATAGCAACAGAAATGGCCCTTCCAGGGGCTTGTAGAGCTTTATGGTAAACCTGTTAATACAAATACATGTTAATGATGGGAATAAGAGTTTTTTTTTTTGTTGAGGTGAGGGGGAAGTAGCATCAAGTTACCTGGACATAGAGTAAAGACACGACTTTCGGCAGAATACAGGGTCAGTCTCAGCCGAAACTTGAGATGTCAATTCCTGATGATAACAGTGATAGAAGACACGGTTTAAGATCATCCAAATTGCAGAATATCATGGCAAAAACAAACAAAAATTCTATGTAAAATGGACGGGTCTGCTAATATTAGGAATTACAATTTAAACAATCTTGAATATCAGATATAGCATACTGAAATTGAAAAGAATATCAAATAAATGTTTAATAATGGGGCCTTGCAAACCAAAGTCACGTGAAATATAGTCCTTAAGCCAGTGGGAAAATATCTCATTGTTGCCTATGGGTATTTACCAATTGAAGTTGGTCCATGTGACTCTATTCACTTATTAAAGCCCTCGTTTAGGGACCAAATATTACACTAAAATCTTTTGCTTGAATAATATATTTTCTTGAGCCCGCTGTTTGGCTCTTCCTAGCCATGGCTGTCATTAAACATTGGCCTCAATACAATCGGGACATAAAGAAAGTCCTCTCCAATGGTAATTTACAAGTTTACATGGATTAACTACCAGGATTTATTGCTAGGTGGGATTTGGGTTGGGGTGCAAGCAGTAGAAAACATTGTATGGTCTGAAATAATCATCTTGGTGAAACCGACAAGAACTAAATATAGGACATTCTTGGAGGTTACTTTGAATGTTGAAATGTCCCATTATAACAACCACCAAAACAAAAGCTTTTACGCACTAGCTGGGGTTTGTTACATCTACCTATCCATCTATCTATCTATCTATCTACCTAACTATCTATCATGATAACGAGATTAAATATCTCCTTAGTAATGCTCGTGAGTGCAGTAAGTAAATTCCTTGATTCTACGTGTGACTCTAACCGTGATATTGTTGTTCAAAGACATAGATACGTTCGAAGAGCATTTACAAAAATGTTAACTAAACAAAGATAGCAAGCATGTGTAAATTTGTGCTTATATAGATGCCAGTTGGGAAGCACATTTATCTTATTTAAAAGCTCTATTTTGGCCATGACACTGTTTACTTTGGAGGAAATATAATATCATGGAAAAGAAGCAAACAGTTTTCAAATCAAGTGCAAAAGTTGAGTATCAAATGATGGGTACTGAAGCCTATGAACTGCTGCTCTAACAATTTAAACAACTATGAATTGCAACCAATGAAACTAGTGTGGCAACCATGTTGCACTACATATATATTGAAATCCTATTTTTCCTGAAACATATTGAGATTAATTGCCATGTTGCACCAGAGAAAATTCAAATGCAAGAGATCGTAACAATATCCACATTATATTTGTCAACTTGCATACACTGAGGCCTTTAGAGGTCACCAGACCAGCTATATACATGACAAGCTATAATAAGTGATTTCCAGCTCCACGGAAAGTATAAGAATATCTAGATAATTAAGCTACTGTTTCACCTGTGTCGTAGAATCAATTAGGAGCAATCTTAGGAACTATTGTAGGATAGAAAACTGAATATCTTGAATCGTTGTAATTAACACTGACATACATGTATATAGGAGAGGATGTAAACAGAAAAATGGTCTAACAGTATATAAGGCCCAATAAGAGGGCATAGGGGGGCAGCAAGATTAGAGGAAAATAGATAAGTCATTGGCTAGGGAAAAGGTTGTCAGTGCATGTGGTATCAAGCCAGTTGTTCATTTGCATTGTTGTGGTAGGGTATTGTGTCTATTTTATTGGTGGAAGGAGCTGAGCTCCATCATTATTTAAGTGAATTGGTCTGTCTTATAATAGTTGTAAACAAACTAATTCAGGAGTATTTCTTCTTGTCATTCTAAAGTTTTACCAAACTTATAGTTTCAGTACATACCTTACGATATGAATGTAGAAGTGTCCTTTCTAGTTTCTTGTCTAGCTTTTTCAAAGGCAGCCCGCTGGAAAAATTAATCACATGAGTTTAACGTCAAGAGAGAAGCTTTGGTAAAAGCAACGCTATAAGTACTACTAACAAAAAAGACAAGTTATTACCTCTCTTCTGTCACAGCTCTGAATGAAGACATGAATGTTTCCACCCTCTATTGTATTGAATATTCAAATATTAGTTGCAGCATTCAAAAATCAAACAGAAAAATAAGTTTCAAGTTATAACAAGATATTTCCAGCCAACCAGCTGCAATTGTGAACTGATGAGTGATTGAGTGAACCTTATACAAATAGCCTTAACCATAATGTTTCATAAATAAAAATGCTTACCTTTCCTTCCAATGCTTCTACAACAGCAAGAGCCTTATTTGAAAGAGCTCCTGGAAAACTCTTGGACTACAAAAGAAAATAACAATAGATGTAGTATTTGAAGTCATTTTATGTGTTCCACTAAAGAAGATAGTTTACAAATATCTAAGATTTGATATACTAAACGCATCAGAACAGAAAAGCATAACTTTCCAAGTAATGTAATATTCTTAATGTTGAAAACTTAATATAGCTATTGTTCCAGATTCAAAGTAGAATTAAACTTCACTGTATCATAGGATTCATTGCATATTAAGATTGGTAGTATCTTGTGAAATTATGTTTGCTTTGATTAAACTTCTTGTGAAATTTATTCATTCTGATTCTGACTATAAACATCATTATGCAGAGTATTATCATTTCATATTTTCCTCTCAAGTCTTACAATTGCAGCTCTATCTCCAGGACTAAACGAAATAGACTCAGAATTTGGAGATTCCTGCACTTCTACTCCGTTCTTTAATTTGTTTGCTCATCCTGCAAAAGGATGAATCCATAGTGTTTTTAGATCTTATTACACCTCAAGAAATATCAACAGAATATTGCTGTATATAATACCAAGTCATGAAGAAGCATGTCAACCATAGGAGCTGCTACTGTCCTTAGTAAATGCCTATGCAAAACAACCTGGGCATCAAAGATACATTAATTTATTCATGTTTCAACAGTGAAAATAACATTTTCAAATTTCAATTAACTTGACTTACAGAAGTTGATTGATCATCTTCAAACAATTCTAAGGCTTTTTCATACAGTTGCATGTTTAAGAAAGACTGCCAAAAAACAAATCACACAAGGACATGTTCAGATAAGTATCCAATGAGAGCATCTTTAGTGGGGTGAATAATAAGGAACTAAAATGGATTAATTAATTTGTATTTTGTGGGACCAAATTGCCAAATAGGATTTAAAGAATTGCAATTGATCTATTCTTTTTTTACTTTAATGGTGGTTGTTTATAAATAACTCAAAGGTGACCCCACATATTTATATTTATTTATTTGTAATTATTTTTAACAGTGAACTCAACACTATAAGAATTTATTATCTTTCATCTCAATAATATAAAATTGTTATTTTTATGACAGATGAGATTAGTTGCCATTGCTTCTATAGAGCATCCAAAATTATAATATGATGCCATGTCATCTTTCTATAATGCCGGTTGTCTACAAGCAACGTAAACTATAACAAACGTTTGCCTTACTTTACCAGCATTAAAGATGCTCTAAGGAAAGATTAAATAAAGTACCAACATTGACACAGTGGACGAAGAAAGTACAAAAAGATACTACAGAGCAGTCACACCTCATCGAGTTTTTTCTGCAAATTATCAAGCAATTGTTTCATTCTTTCTGCATTGTCTTTAAACAATGCCTTCCTTTTCTCCATCCAAGTATTGATTATTGTGGGCCTTAACTTGTTAGCCAAAGGCCTAAGAATTGTTTCAGGATCATCAATACCTATCAATTAATAGCACATAATTTAAGAAATTGGATAAAATGCATATGCAGAAAGAGTATATCCAAAGTCATAATTAGAAGACCTTGTTCTTCAAAATCAGGAACCAAGGCTGTAATCTTCTCCATGATCCATTCTTCTGAGGGACTACTGAGATTATCCTCTTTCATTTTAAGTGATTCTTTCCTAGAGCCTTGCTTTGAA